>CM039605.1:5551021-5898036 GCA_022457205.1 Saccharum spontaneum | reverse complement strand
CGATAGGTTAGTATAACATATCTAGGTATTGAGATGATGAATCAAGTGATGATGATACCTCTTGGGATACCAAGTAGTGAAAAGGGTAAGAGCTTGATTTGTTGCTAAATAACTGTAAATATCATGACTCACAATCTCTTGCTTGGCCAAAGAAGAATATTTTGCTTTTATGAAACCTTTTTATGACTCACAATCTTTTTTTGGCCGAACAAGAACATGCTATTTTTATGAAATTTAATTATAAAACTAGAATTTTTTTCAAAGTGCACAAAAGCAACTTTATGTTCGTTGCCTATTCAATATCGTGATACATAAAAATTAACTGTGTTACTTGCACATTGCAACACAGAGAACCCCTCTTCAATTAAACAAGGAACTACCACTTTCACTGGACTGTCTCCCTTGGATCTAGCCAAAATGATTGCCAACATATCTAGGGATGGATCTAGCACCGGTGCGGGGTGGGCTTTAGCCTCTACTACCATTACTCGAAGCATGGAGCCTCAATCGGCTACAGATTGGTACCCATGGAAGCTTGGAGGAGGGGCTAGAGATGGAAGATAATGGAAGAAGCACCTCCAAACATATTTTTTTCAGATCCGCCAATGAACATTTCTACTACTATATTGAATAGTATGGGGGATAGTGGGTCACCTTGTCTTAGGACTTTCTTGTTCTGAAGATACAATCGCAATGAACCATTCCTCCTTTATCCCTACATTATCTCCTTGAACGATTTAACCCACTCGCACTAAATATGATCAAAACCCTTCATTCTTAGATGTTGTTGTGTAGGAATTCTTAGGTAACATTAATGTCTATCTGGAAAATCACACCAATTTTGTTTTTGTATGTATTATTTCATACAAGGAAATGGCGCCTTTGATAATATTTCTCCCGAGTAGGAATGCTACCTGAGAGAGTTTCATAATTGGTTGAGCAACCCTCGTGAGTTATTAGTGTCTACCCTTGGAATATAACTGTTGAAGCTCCCATTCAACAAATAGATATATGTCTGTAGTGCCAGATTTGCTTCGTGCCATTGTTCTTTGGTAGTAGAATTATTGTGCCAAAATTGAGGCTATGAAGTGAAGCGTGCATATGAAATTTCTCAAACACATTGCCACATTATCATATTTTAGCACAAGCCAAAAAACTTGTTAGAACACATAGGAATCAATCCAGGCCGGATATGGTTCAATTATAAGGTAGCTCCTCGTACGTCTTCTTCTGCAAAAGATGCTACTAAGCTAAAAGCTCATTTCCTTTGTTGAAACCTAAGGGATATCGTTATGGCATGACTCATTCACTGTTATCCAAAGATTTCACAAGTTTATTGCTCCCTCTGTCCCAGAATGAATAGATTTCTCGCAAGTTTAGGACAGATTAGTGCTGCTCCTTATACATGATCATCGCAAGATTGTATTGCAAAAAAATTTCTGCTGTCTCTGTGTTATCAGCGGATCCCTTTGTTGCAATAAACTGAGCAGTTAAATTGCGCCATACATGTAATTATGCTACTGTTTCATTTGTTTCCTACATCTAACTTTGTCTTTTCCTGTGCTTCTATAAATTATATTTTCGTACGGTACCTATATATTAAATAATGCAGTGTTCGCCATTAAGCCAACACGATTTTGTCGCCATGAATAGTACTTTTCGAAGTTATCCCTTTTTACTCTGCACACCTGATGTCTCATCTATTTACATGGCTCAGGCGGTGAGGCACAGCTAACAGTTCACCGTACTTCGTCCATCCGATCGTCACCATAGCTGCTGGATGCCTACCTTGCTCCATGGACATGATCAATGTATTTCGTCTTGCATCTTCAACAACAACGTAGAAATTAGTTTCCTTTGTTAGGTTATTGATATTCTTTTCATTTGCCCACATTTTCGACATTCTCGGCACCAATTGCTGCCTGTTAACCCGCAGCAACGCGCGGGGTACCTGCCAGTGTATACATATAATCGTATAGCCTCTGACTCGAAAGATAAAATCGGTGACCAGGGAGCGACCTCCCTGACTCGCGATCACCCCAATGCAAGTCCCAGGATAGATCCAGCCGGCCAGGTACGTAGGGTGATACAGTACTCTCAGTGTGTAGAGCGTGCGGAACTCCTTGACATGGACCCAACGCCGTGGCCCGGTCGTCGTCTGGTTGTCCATCACCAGCACATGCTTACCGCCGCGTCGGAATCCGAAGCAGACGACGGTGTGCAAGCCCGCCTTACCAGGGTAGCGTTCCTCGAGCTTACGCCGCCTCGCAGCATCGCTCTGGGCGCGGCCGCTGGTGTACACCTGTTAGAAGGATTCAATGGTTTAGAGTTACCGTGTACACGTGGTTGGATTATTGACCAGGCCATGCGTTATTGTTAGATGCAGACCATGCGTCATAGGACTGTTTGCATGTATCTAGAGGAGTTAGTGGTTGCATGTATTTAGAGTTTGTGGTGATCCTAGTCTATTGTAACATGATGTTGTATGCATCACACATGGGGGCTTTTCTCTGTCAATATAACACGTACCGAGAGCCCAAGATAGGGTCATCTCGTTCCCACCATTCTCTTGTGTTTCTTACATGGTATCACAGAGCCGCTAAATCCTCACGGATCCGATCCATGGCAACCTCCTCCTCCGCCACCACTATGGCTGCCGCTGCCTCGCTCACCTTCATCCTCCCTACTGTTACAAAAAAGCTGACTCGAGGCAACTATAATATGTGGCACGCTCAAGTGTCCACTGCTCTCGAGGGTGCCCAACTCGCCAGATACATCAAATCCTCAGCGGCACCACCGGCGGAGTTTCTACCGACGGAGGTGACCGCCGATGGCAAGAAGGCTGATCCTTAGCCGAATCCAGATTATGACAAGTGGGTAGCGCAGGACGCTCAAGTCCGTAGCTATCTTTTTTCATCGCTCTCCAAAGAGATCTTTGCCCAGGTCTCCTCGGCGAAGACGGCGACAGAACTGTGGGCCGCCATTCAAGGACTGCATGCATCGCAGTCCCGTGCGCGCATGATGGTGACGTGCATGGCCCTCTCCACAGCCTCCAAGGGGACGTCGTCCATGGCGGACTACTTTGTCAAGATGCGAGGCCTCGCTGATGAGATGGCATCGGCCGGGAAGAAGCTCGAGGACGAGGAGATCATCTCCTACATCCTCACCGGTCTCGGCGACGACTACGACGCTATCGTGACTTCGGTCACGGCGAGGGAGGAACCAATCTCCATCGCGGAACTCTACATCCAGCTCACAAGTTACGAGCAGCGCAAGGAGTTGAACAATGGGGGCTCCCCTCGGTCCTCCGCCAACATGGTGGCTAAGGGCGGCCGGGGAGGTGGCGCTCTCAACTACACTCGCGGCGGCCGTGGCGGTCGTGGCGGGTTTGCTCGTGGTCCCAAAGGTGGTCACGGTGGTGGTGGAGGACGTGGCAGCAACTTTCAAGCTGGCGTGATCTGCCAGGTGTGTGGCAAAGAAGGACATCCTGCGTATCGCTGCTACAAGAGGTTCGATCCCAACTTCACCGGTCCTCCCTAGAAGACTGCTGCTGCGGCTACCTCCTCCTATGGTGTGGACACATACTGGTACATGGATACCGGGGCGACGAATCACATCACAGGGGAGCTTGAGAAGCTGACGATCCACGACAAGTACACCGGCAATGAGCAGGTCCACGCAGCCAATGGCGCAGGTATGGAGATTGGTCATGTTGGTCATAGCATTTTGCACTCCCCACATAGCCAAATTCATCTTAACAATATTCTTCATGTACCAAAATCCACCAAAAATCTTGTTTCTGTAAATCGTTTGGCTCGTGATAACAATGCTTTTCTTGAATTTCACCCCAATCATTTTCTCATCAAGAAGCAGGGAACCCAAAGGACTCTTATGCGCGGCAGGGCTGAAGGAGGCCTCTATCCCCTCAAACCATCGCCCAATAAACAAGCTTTTGGTGTCTTCAAGCTGTCATCATCCCTGTGGCATGCTAGGCTAGGCCATGCGTCTATTACAGTAGTTCAGCAGGTTCTAAGCAAACATAATCTTCCTTTTGTTAGAGATCCCAATAAACATGCAATTTGTGATGCCTGTCAACAAGGCAAAAGCCACCAGCTACCCTACCCTAAATCCACCAGTTTTTCAACTCATCCTTTAGATTTAATTTTCTCTGATATTTGGGGTCCCTCACCTACTTCGGTCGGGAGAAACAATTATTATGTAAGCTTTATTGATGACTATTCTAAATTCACTTGGATCTATTTATTGCGTCACAAATCCGAAGTTTTTTCCTGCTTTCGTGACTTTCAAAATCTTGTTGAACGACAATTTGATTGTAAAATATAGAAAGTTCAATCAGACTGGGGATGAGAGTATCAAGCCTTAAACTCTTTTTTTTCGACGCATCGGAATAGAACACCAAGTATCGTGCCCTCATGCACACCAACAAATTGGTTCCGCTGAACGCAAACATAGACACATTGTTGAAATAGGGCTATCCCTCCTTGCTCACGCTTCTATGCCTTTAAAATTTTGGGATGAAGCGTTCCTCACGGCTGTCTTTCTTATTAACCGCCTTCCATCCAAGAACCCCCTATGAACGTCTTCATGGTCATACACCTGACTACACCTTTCTTAGAACTTTTGGGTGTGCATGTTGGCCCAATCTTCGCCCCTACAATAAAAAAAAGGTTCAATTCCATTCCAAATGATGTGTCTTTCTTGGCTACAGCAACTCCCACAAAAGGTTTTAAATGTCTTGACCCATCTGTTATATTTCTCGCGATATTGTTTTTGATGAGAATGTTTTCCCTTTCTCTGATCTTCATCCCAATGCCGGCGCACGCCTCAGAGCCGAGGTGTTGCTTCTTCCAGATTCTCTCCAAAATCCTACCTCCTTTGGGGATGCAAATTTGCGTGACCAACATTCTCCTAACTCCAATACTAACTGTGCTCCAAGATCTGCTGGTTGTCGTATTAATGCAGGAACAAACCCGGCTTCATTTGGTGAAGAAACCACTAAAAATGGACATGGTGAAGAAACGACTAAAAATGGACGTGATTTCATGCATGCTTTCATGCGTCCGTTCGGTGGAGGCAGCTCTGGCACGGAACATGAGTCTGCGTCGCTACGCTGCAACCACCTGACGCGAGCGAATCGGGCTCGGCTCCTCAAAATAGCCCTGTGGCCTCGGGTGGGGAGAATCAGCCGCATGCTGATACCTCCGCGACAACAACCGCGTCAGCTGCAGATGCCGCAAATCGCGCCGCGTCGACAACTGCTGCCGCGGGGGAGATCTTCCCGTCCGGATCCTCTACGGCAGCGGATCCAGTAGCCCCTCCTGCACAGCGTCCAGCCACACGTCTCCAGCGAGGTATAACGAAACCTAAACTTTACACAGATGGTATTGTTAGATGGTGCAATGTAGCAACAACATCTAGTGATGAGCCATCCACAGTAGCTGCTGCTCTTGAAGATAAAAATTGGGTCGCAGCTATGAATAGTGAATACCAAGCCCTCCTTCGCAACAAGACTTGGAAGTTAGTTCCTAGACCAAAAGACAAAAATATCATTGGGTGCAAATGGGTCTATAAAATTAAGAAGAAAGCAGATGGAACTATTGACAGATACAAAGCTCGTCTAGTTGCAAAGGGGTTCAAGGAAAGATATGGTATTGACTACGAGGACACATTTAGTCCTGTAGTTAAGGCTGCCACCATTAGACTTGTTCTGTCCATTGCAGTTACAAAAGGATGGTCTTTATGACAGCTTGATGTCCAAAATGCCTTTTTGCATGGTGTACTAGAAGAAGAGGTGTACATGTATCAACCACCTGGATACACTGACAAAACTCATCCTTCTTATGTGTGCAAATTGGACAAAGCACTTCATGGTTTAAAACAGGCTCCTAGAGCCTGGTATGCATGACTTTGCAATAAATTGGTAAGGCTTGGTTTCATTCCCTCTAAAGCACACACATCTTTATTTTGCTATCACAAAGGAGGTTACACTTTATTTGTTCTAGTCTATGTTGATGATATTATTGTGGCAAATTCTTCTCAAACAGCTACAAATGCACTCCTCCAAGACCTGCAACATGAATTTGCTCTCAAGGATCTTGATGACCTTCACTACTTCTTGGGAATTGAAGTAAAGAGAACACAAGAAAGGCTAGTAATGTCTCAACAAAAATATGCCTCTGACATCTTGGTCCGGGCAGGCATGAAAAATTGCAAAGCTATCGATACACCATTGTCTACCTCTAAGAAGCTCAGCTTGACAGATGGTGATCCACTTGGTGCTGAAGATTCTACTAAGTATCGCAGTATGGTGGGTGCTCTCCAATATCTTACACTTACTCGGCCAGACATATGTTTTGCTATGAACAAAGACTGTCAATTCCTTCATGCTCCCACCACAGTACATTGAAGTGCGGTCAAAAGAATACTACGGTATATACAGGGATCATTGACCATTGGCCTCAAATTTAGAAAATCACCCTCCATGGTTATAAGTGCTTTTTCAGATGCAGATTGGGCTAGATGTGTGGATGACAGGAGGTCCACAGGCGGTTTTGCTGTGTTTCTAGGCGCAAATCTGATTTCCTGGAGCGCCAGAAAACAACCGACAGTGTCCCGTTCCTTCACTGAAGCCGAATACAAAGCTCTTGCCAACGCCACTGCTGAAATGATGTGGGTCCAGAAGCTCCTACAGGAACTTGGCGTACCTCACTCACCAGTAGCGCGGTTATGGTGTGACAATTTGGGAGCAAAGTATTTGTCTTCCAATCCAGTGTTTCATGCATGAACAAAGCACATAGAAATTGACTTTCACTTTGTTCGTGAACGTGTTGCCCAGAAGCTTTTGGATGTAAGGTTCATCTCTGCAAATGATCAACTGGCAGATGGATTTACTAAGCCAATTACAGCAGCCAAGATCAGGCGTTTCAGATCCAATCTCAACCTTTCGAGTGGCTGAGATTGAGGGGGATGTTAGAAGGATTCAATGGTTTAGAGTTACCGTGTACACGTGGTTGGATTATTGACCAGACCATGCGCCATTGTTAGATGCAGACCATGCGTCATAGGACTATTTGCATGTATCTAGAGGAGTTAGTGATTGCATGTATTTAGAGTTTATGGTGATTCTTGTCTATTGTAACATGATGTTGTATGCACAGACTTTTCCCTGTCAATATAACACGTACGTACAGAGAGCCTAAAATAGGATCATCTCGTTCCCACCGTTCTCTTGTTTTCTTACAGCACCTTCCTCCCGTTGCGATCGGCGTCGAGGCGAAAGTACCACGGCGAAGCCCACAGTAGCCCGATGCAGGGGCCGTTGCTGTAGAGCAGGTCCGCCACACGCTCCGGGGACAGTCCACCTCCCACGGCGGCGGAGTCGTCGTCCCAGTCCCAGCTGTTGTGCTCCCGCCACGAGCGCAGTGGCAGCTGTGCCGCCGGAGTTGGCACGCTGGTGGTCGCCGCCGGCACGCCCCCCGTCTCCCGTATCTTGGCCAGGACCAGGACTTTGGCAACATCGGCTCCCGCGCCTGGCATCCAGATTTTATCGGTACGGCACGCGTTGAGCAGATCATCAGGCGGCGCAGCCCTGTAGGGGAACGTCGTCCCCTCGCCGTGGACCTTCTCGTAAGTAAACCGGTTGGCCGCCTCCACGCACACGGTGCAGGCGACAAGAGCACAGGTGTCTGCATGCCATGCCAAAGCAAGGAACAATTCTGTAAGAGAGACAGATAATAATCAATCTGATCGTCAAAATTTGCAGGCGGCAGCCGACACACTCTCTTACTTACAATCTACTGTCTGCTCCATGGGCTCACCAATACACCGTTTTTTTTTTTGAGGGAACTGGAGGAGCCAAAGCTCCTACAGAGATTTTTAATTAAAATAAAAGAACAGATCCGCAGGTCTGCAAGTTACAACAGGGTTCAAGAAATAAAGAAAGAAATAAAGAAAATAAGGAAGAGAACTGCAATTACAACAGACTCAGGCACCATGATTCAAAGGAGTGAAGAGAGCTTTGCTTTGCCCTAAAAAGGAGCAGACGAATTTCTTTTTGGAAAGTATTCAAACTAGACTGAAAACTTGGTTGTAGCCCTTTGAAGATGAGGTCATTCCTAGCAGTCCAAATTGTCCATCCCATAAGGATTATTGAGTTCATGAAGAAGGGAGAGATCATCTGTAATTTAAAACTTTCCAAAATGTCTGCTAGGCTCCCCTGCACTTGCACTTGCACTAGCTCCATGGGCTTCACCGACTCCTTGGATTTATGTCCCGATGTGCTGCTGGCACAGCAACTGATCCGGGCCTCTCTTTGGTGCATCTTTCGGCTCTCCGTGGCCTTTCCTGACCGACAGGGAGAAAGCCCGATTGCCTGAAGAAAGACAGGGAGAAAGCATTATCGATCCGGTGGTGCTAGCAAGAAAATCTGCTAATAAACGTGTTGGTGATGTACTAGTGATGGATCACCAGATCCAGGTGCTACACATTCAGGGTGTAGAGCGTGTGGAACTCCTCGACATGAATCCAACGCCGTGGCCCGGTCGGCGTATGGTTGTCGAGCACCAGCACGTGCATGTGACCATCACGGAATCGGTAGCCGAAACAGACGACGGCGTGCCAGCCCACCTGGCCCGGGTAGAGTTCCTCGATCTCACTACGCCTCGCGTCGTCGCTTCGGCCGCAGCCGCTGGTGTACACCAGCGCGTCGTCGTCGCCATTGTCGGCGTCGTAGAAATGGTACCACGGCGAAACCCACAGTAGCCCGATGCAGGGGCCGTTGTTGTAGAGCAGGTCGGCCACGCGCTTCGGGGAAAGTCCGCCGGCGGCGTCGTCGTCCCACCTGTGCTGCTGCCACGAGCGCAGTGGCAAGAAGAAACACGGTGCCGGAGTTGGCGCTGCATTGGTGCCGGTGGTCGCCGTCGCCGGCACGCCCCCCATCTGCTATATCTTGGTCAGGACATCGCGCACATAGGCCCCAACGCCCGGCTTCCAGATGCCGTCGGTACGGCACGCTTCGAGGAGTTCAGAAGGCGGCGCGGCCCTGTAGGGGAACGTCGTCGTCGTCGTCCCCTTGCCGTGGAGCTTCTCGTGCTGGAGCCGGTGGACCGCCTCCACGCACACGGTGCAGGCGACAAGAGCACAGGTGCCTGCACGGCGCAAGCCAGCACAGGGAACGACAATTCTTGTATAAGAGACGTGTTCGTTGGTGAAATTTACAGCAGAGGCACTTTCATCGTCTCACCAGGCACATTCTGCACCATGGGCTGGCCCATATATGGTTGGTGTGGTCCACTAGCTCGATGGGCTTCTCCAAGTCCACACAGTCCAGTATGGATGCGTTGGCCCATAGCAGCTGAGCCACTATTTCATGGATCTTTTGGTCGTCCGTCAACTTTGCTGCCCGGAAGGGAGAAGGCCTGATGTTTACCTGAAGAAAACGTTGAGGCAACAAGAACCAAAGCTTGTGAAACACTCACTAGCGTGTAGCTACTAGCTACATACAGCCAGCGACGGACCAAACCCCACCCGGCCACCCGCGACATGGAAGGAGAGCGATGGATGAGGTGTGTGAAATAGAGCTCGATCGCTAACCTCTCTTGGACAACGAATAGTAAGCTGCTGCCGTGAGTTGATGCCGAAGGAGCCTTGGTCAGCCCCACACGTCTCCTGCCAAATAGCTCCGGCGGCGGCGACGATCGCAGCCCCTGATTTAGTCCTGTCCATCTATCTCCAGCGGTGGCGGCGACGTACGTACGCCTTGGCTGCAATGGCTTGTCAGGTCGAAAAGCGGAGGATCTGATGGCTGGGCGATGAATTGAAGGAGCTGCGAGAGCATCGGAGAGAGAGGGAGCAAGGACGATTCAAGGTGAAAATGGGGTGATCGGAAGGCAGCGGTACGGTGGAAAAGTGACATATATAGGGCTAGCTGATGGTCTGGTCTGTGGAGTAGGAAGGGCAAGGTGAAGATGAGGTGGTCTATGTGGCGGTCTGGTCTTTAGAGTAGTGGACCGAGGGGGAGAAAAAAATGCGGGAGTCAATATGGCCAGGGCGTCATTTTTTGACAACATATGGCCAATTGGGCCAGGGCATCTTAGTCGGGGACCGACAGGAAGAAAGAATGCGGGAGTCGATCTGATGGTTTCAGGGCATCAGGGGCTTTAGTAGACCGACACGGGAGACGGCGACCCGCAACAAATGAGCGCGATGCATGCATGCGCCAATGACCAACTCGGCAACTCCGATCCCTGGCGGGCGGCCTTCCCCACCACCACGCCGACGTGCGCTACGTTCGGCAGCAGAGGTTGCATTGTTCGGATGGTAGCGTACTAGCGTGGGGTGGGAAAGCTACGTACGCATCATGTGCAGAGACCTTATTCGTTTTCGAGCACCTATGTGCATTCACGCTCCCAATCCATGGCTGCATCCAAACACGCGCCCAGGCCCATCACTACTGGAATCTGCTGCTTTGCCGAGTGCCTACAACACTCGGCAAAGCCCCAAAAACACTCGGCAAAAGCTTTGCCGAGTGCCCGACACTCGGCAAAGATCGAAACGAAAAAATCATCAAAAAAATAGCAAAAAAATTTTTTTATGAGGAGAGGCCCCCACCTGGCCACACACGGCTGCTGCAACCCAGTTGAGCAGCCACAACATTTTTTCCGAACTTTGCGCCCATCAGGATTCGAACCACAGACCTCACGCATGGGTATGCACACAAGCTCCTCTACCAGTGTGTCCCTCTTTCATTTGTGTCTATAAGACGTTTTTTATTCTTCATATATTGTACTAAAACGAGTGTAAATTGCTTATTTGAGGCTCTAAACGAATTCAAATCAAAAAGTTATCAACTACAAAGTTTCATAACTTTTTGAGATCTACAACTTTCATTTAGGAAGTTTTTCCATCTGAGGTTGTTTAAAAAATTTTGAATTTCAAATTTGAAAATTCAAACGTACTTTTGCATGACAAAATGATTTCAAATGAAAAACTTGTTAACAACAAAGTTTCATAACTTCTCGAGATCTACAACTTTCGTTTTGGGTGTTTTTCCATCCGAGGTCATTTGAAAAATTCGAATTTTAAAATTTTGAAATTCAAACGTAGTTTTGCATGACAAGATGAACTCAAATGAAAAAATTGTCAACTACAAAGTTTCATATCTTTTTGAGATCTACAACTTTTATTTAGATTGTTTTTCCATTCGAGGTCTTTTGAAAAATTCAAATTTTAAATTTTAAAATTTAGATGCAGTTTTGTATGGCAAGATGATTTCAAATGAAAAAGTTTTTAACTACAAAGTTTCATAAATTTTCAAGATCTACAAAGTTTATTTTGGTTGTTTGATCATTTGTATATCCGACATGGTGATTCTAACATTATTTACAAATCGCATATATATGTCTCTTGTAGTTTCATAAACTACAAGAGAGATCTAAAATTTATGAACAAATTTACTTTTATTTTCTCGTATGAAGAAATGACCTAAATAAAAAATGTTCATCTTGATGAGTTCTACAACTTTCTAGTTGAAAACTTTTTCATTTAAGTTAATTTACTGCTTCAAATTTTAATTTGAAATTTGTCTTTGCCGAGTGCATAAAAAAAACACTCGACAAAGACCTTCTTTGCCGAGTGTCAAGAAAAAACACTCGGCAAAGAAGGCTCTTTACCGAGCGCCGAAAAAAACACTCGGCAAAGAGCCTTCTTTGCCGAGTGTTTTTTTCGGCGCTCGGCAAAGAGGCTTCTTTGCCGAGTGTTTTGTTTTGCCGAGTGTATTTTATTTGGCACTCGGCAAAGAGCTTCTTTGCCGAGTACCCAAAAAAAAACACTCGGCAAATCATTTAGCACCCGACAAAGTTTCATTCTCCGGTAATCTGGGCGAAGATGCATGTTGGTGTGCTATAGCTAGTGCCAAGATCATCTGTCTGGCATGTTGTAAATCATGCACACGCACGTCTTAGGTTTTTTTTTAATCCAGCCAAGGCTATTTTTAGCTGGGCCTAAAAATTAAAATCAGCTACAATTCGTTAGCTCTAGTTGGCTCACACCTAGTTAGAGATTTAGCTACGAAACTACCAAAAATAGCTCTTTGTTATAGATGTATTAGGACTTACAAATTAGATGGCTAACAACTAGCTCTATACCTCAGACAAACCCTTAATTGATTTGTGTTCACGCCGCACTACTACTGTAATATTTCTAGCGGTCCTATTGCGTCCTTGAGGAATCAAACCCGTGACCTAGTACTTGACCATAACGCCTCTCTACCACTACATCACATACTCATTTATGACTCTATATAGGATGCTATCTTTTTATATAAACATTTCATAATCTTCTATTGGATATTTTGGCTACTAAATGAACTCAAATGAAAAAAATAACTATCTAAAGTTTTCAATCTTGTTAAGCACTACAAGTTTGGCATAGGATGTGTCTTTATCAAAGATTGTTTGAAAAAAATTCAAATTTGAATATCAAATTTAAAACAGATATTTGAGACATTACAAAACTTCAAATAAAAATTTATCGACATCAAACATCACTGCTCTAGAACTGGCAATCACTGTCAGGTTAGAACTCCCATCAGCAGAGGATAATAGACAGTGATGGAGGCGTGGCCTATTGTAACGCCCCGACCTGGGAAGACGGTTAAGGCCCACTTCTACACGTTGAATGAACCACACTTGCTAATTAACTCTCTTGCGTTTTTGTCCTCGCTTCGTGCAAAAGGATCGATCCGGGGTTAACAGCCGCCCAAGTCCAGGCTTTTAACTTGGTTCAACTCTTCTTCAACTTCCGATGTGGTACTAAAGTTCATTCGCTACAGTACCACACAAACTCGGCCCAACCCACAACCCACTGGTGCTACAGTATTGGGCCTCATTCCACCGGATCTCACACCTATTGTGAAGATTCCACCTCGTCCTCCCTAGTAGTACCACATGTCTTCCTCTCGGCTAACATGACGATCACAGGAGAGGATCCCTGGAGTCTCCATCCACGAGCTCCGCTAGCGCACCTTAGGATCAAGTCATACAGACACACACCACAGAACCGACTATTAAGAGCCCTCAGACAAAGAAACTCAACTTCTTAATACTCAAAAATTTTACAATTGATGTTAGAAGAATTTCTCCATGAGTTACAATTTCACTTCTAAGGAATCCAACCATTCTACTTCCCGAATTTCTCCATGCGTTAGGCAAGGATACGTGTGAAGTTGAGAGATGACACACACACTCAGACCACATCGAACTACTGCTTAATAGTATATTGGCGGAGTTAGAGCATCTTCAGCTACTTCACAATACAACTCCCTCAATAAGTTTGTATTGGAGTGACCCAACACTATTTTTTTTAGATTATTGGAAAAGATGTTATAGCAGCAAAAAATCTCCCCCAATATATGGGACATACCTGTCAGTTACAATTTATTTATTTTCTTTTTTCATTTTCTTTTTTCATTTTCTTTTCTCTCCCTTCGGTTCATCTTCTCCCGCATCATGACTTTGCAAGCACAGCCATCGGCCGCCGCCGCCACCTAGAGAGAGAGCACAACCTGAGCTCGGCGAAGTCCCCGGCCCCGACCTCCATACCATCATCACCATCCCCAACCTCGAGGTTCGCTCCGAGTGTCGAGCGCGGCGAGGAGCATGCAGGTCGTGGCTGGCTCCAACGTGTAGGGACTGTTGCAGTGCGGCGTGCTCGATGCCATGGCAGCGATGGAGGCAGAGAGAGCGAGAGAGAGGAGGAAGGAGGACAATGATAGTTGTGATGGGCCACATAGCTTATTGAGGGAGATGCAACTCCAACTCTATTGGGTCCAGGTCCGAGGACCGACTGCCGTCGATGGTGCCAGCCGACACAGGGTACGCTAGTTGCCCGCCTGCTGTCGATCTGCTCAGATCCCCATTGTCTGGGCCCAAGTCCGAGTCTTTTGGGTCCGTCGGCTCTCCAGAGGCTGCCGCAACACCAGCGGCCACCTCTGGCTCCTCCTCTCTCTCACCAGATGTGGCACCATTCTACCGTTGCACTTCGGGAGGGCACACGAAGTGCCGTCGGTGGGTGGATGATGACGGCGGGGAGTCTGACGATGTTGTCGTCCGCCCACCGACTGCCCTACATCCTACCTGGATGTCGTTCGTCACCTGGCAAAGCAGGTTCCTGCATCCCCGCTGCGCGCCCAAACTCATCCAGCCCTAGTTCATGGCCTTGGCGGAGCAGACGCTGGACGGTAGGGACCTGGGCGAAGACGGAGGAGACGCAGCCGACGACACACCTAGCTTGTGCATGGCCTGCCTACTCGGCCAGTGGATGGTCGTGTCCCTGCCCGCCAAAGCCTCGGCCGCTGCGGACGGGTCTCCACCGCCAATGTCGATGGGTGGCAGGAGATCCTACCCCGTCAGGAGGTGCGACCTGCAGCCGCACCGGTTGAGCCTTGGCCAATGCAGCTCTTGCAAGCCCCAAGGATCCCTGCTAAGCTTCGAGACAGGTGTTTCAACTGTCTCACCTACTCACACCGAGTAGCGACTTGCCGGCTGCCAAGACATTACCTGCACTGCCACGGCTTTGAGCACCTCACTAGGGACTGTGAGCGGTCTAGGACTGCAATGTTAGCGGTGAGGGATGGCAACTTGCTACGCCACTCTGCTTGGAGGCGATTTTTTTTGCCCTTAAGGGTATGTGCTCTTAGCACATCCACCACTGGATTCGCATTGAGTAGTCAATGCGAATCAGTGGTGGATGTGCTAAGAGCACATGCCCTCAAGGGCACATTTAACTTTACCCACTTTGCTCATGATGACTCGCCGACCTCCCAGCACGCACCACGCAGCGGTCCACTAAGCTCGGATGGGGTCGCACAGGGGGCCGTGGGGGCCACCAGCAGCACCTGCCGACGACGCCATCGGCGCCAGCGCTGTAGTATGCTAGCGATGGACATCAGCATGGGCACGCTTGGCGCCTATGTGGACAACGCCACTCCTTCTGCTACTGCACTCTGCTTTTCTGGGCTAGATCCGCTGGCGTTGGCGATGTACGCGAACGGGACGTCCCGCATGGGTTGTCTCAGTCGACCCGATACTGGAGGAGCTTGTTGCCTCGCTCATCGTGAGCCGGCCAGCAGGAACACCAGAGTGCCTGGGTGTCTGCCTACTCAGGCGGCAGCCCCTCAGGAGGTTGAAGCACCGTTGGTGGACACTCGTTCTCTGGCGTCCGCTGCTCAGTGGACGATAGACTCACCTCTGTTGTCGCCAGTGCAGGGGCTCCCACAGCTCATGCCACCACGGGTGGGACAACATGGTGTCGCAGATGAGAGAACGGCGGGCACACACACCCCAGGAACGCGATGCCCACGCCGTGTGAGGCTGCTCGACGTCTCGCACGATTCACCGAGGAGGTGCAGCTCAAGCGACAGTCGCCATTAATCGCGAGTCCACCAAGGCAAAAGGTGGCAACCACAAGGCAACCCCTGCTAATTAGGAGCAGACGGATTGCCGCTCTGCCGCTGGCGCACATACCAATCTCCAAGTGGGGCGAGTTACTTCTCATGCAGAAGATGGGCATCATGCCGCTGGTAGCTCCTGTTTGATCCGCGTCCAAGGGAACATACGACACATTTTCGCAGGGAACTTGACGTCGAGCCACGTGGCAGCTCTGGACGAGCTGTTCCCAGTGACCAACAACAGGGTTGGTAGAAGAGTGCTCTTCTCAGATGGTGGAGTAGGGTCGCGTAGCCAGCAGAGGAGACGCCCAGGTCCATAGGTTGCTGCGCTTCTCTTAGTTCGGTTCTATACCATTTATGTAATATCGAAGTTTGAAACAGTATGCTAGGACGCTCATCAGAAGCATGTCGTTTGTATAGTTAAAATCTTCTTCTTAATTATAATGATACGCAAATCTTTTACGTATTCCAGAAAAAATTTTGTTGAAACATAATTATTATATTTAACGACCACCAAAAACAATCGATTCCCGGTTCAGAGTTTTCTTAAAGCTAGCTCACCTATTGCGGTGGGATCTGAATTTTTCCCGTCACTAGTTCGGAACACGACTGAACGCTGTGCATGGTTGCTTGATTTGATTGCACCGTGCATGCCGTATGTGTGGGGTTGCATTCTAGCGGGCCTGTCTGCGCAGGCGCCCAACAGGCCATGGTAGCATCAACTACATGCAGAAATTGGTTACCTTAAGGGAGCCCGCTAGTCTGTACAAGTTTCATGCACTCTCCTACCGGGCTGCAAGCGTGAATTTGTACCTCAGTAAAGACAAACAATGTTTTGGGAATTCTCTAGAATAAAGTTGGAACTTATCAATAGAAAATACACAATCTTGCTGCCGGGTTTTAGATAGAGAATGCACTATCTAGCATTACACAGGTTAGCAGCGACACTGCCTGAAATCATGTTGGTGGCGAGGATGGCAGCAGGAACAGCGCGAGGAGGCCCGTCGAAGGATTAGGTGGCTGGCGGTGTCACGCTCCAGCAAGCGAGAGCTCCTCTGTCACTCCGTGAGCAGCAACTCGATGCGTGCTCCGGTTATTTCGTAATGGAGAGCTCTTCTACATCCTCCAAAAAAAAAAACGCAGCATGCCTCTAACACCGCGCCGCCGTCGCCCCTCACTGCGTCGCCACTGCCATGGTGACTTCTTCCTCCTCTGCCAAAGCCCGAAGGTATGGGGGCCTCTACTCTCTTTCTCTCTCTAAGCCTTCTCAGCTTCCCCATGTTTTATACAGTAGCAAAAGAAATCACCCGAAGATCCATGGCAATCTAACAGGCGAGACCACACCGCCGCGAGAAAGAGAGGGATCAGCATAAACGTGTGGCTGGTGGACCTGCGACAACACTTCTTTATTGGACATGCATCTTGCCGGGTGTGGCTGGTGATTCCCACTGTGCGTACAGTACTTCTGTGTCTTACGCTCCTAGCAGCGGCAGCCGTGAAATGGCTGGCTTCAATAGGGAAACGATCAGCATATGTTGAGGAACATCCTTGCCAGGCTTGGAGAGCTAATTCAACTCACCTAAATTATGCAGTTTCTTATAAGGTCGACACACACACAGTAGCGAAAGAAAATAACCCTCTCGTATCGACCCATACCCCGGAAGGATGGAATTAAAAATCACCTTAACACATTACCTAGCAATACAAACAGCAAACAAGCATCCGGTACTAATTAAGAAGATTCCCGGTCCCAGCAGGTACGCGCATGCAATCTCTTTGTCGGTTTGTCCGCCCGCCGCCGGATAAACAGCTAGCCGCGCCCACGCTCTGGCGCTGGCGCAGGGGCATTTCGTGGGAATGTTCAGCAAACGGAAATCGCGCTCGCGCGCCCGTGCCCACGCTGGCGCTGGCGCTGGCCGAATGAACTCTGACAAGGCACCGGCCATGGAGCACGTACACCACCACACACCAGTACACCACACCACCACCCGACCCGATCCCCGCCGCCGCAGTGCAGACCAACCCAACCCACTGTTGCTACCCTCGGCGTGTGTACTGCGCGACTGCATCTAGGGACGATAGATGGGGTACACTGTGATTGCGCGTACAAGATCGTGCGGAAGGATGGAATTAAAAATCACCTTAACACATATTACCTAGCAATACAAACAGCAAACAGCACAACAAGCATCCGGTACTAACTAATAAGAAAATCTGCTAATAAACCTGTTGGTGTCTTGGTGATCTAGCGATGATCACACATATGCAGCCGCTACACACTACACACTCAGGGTGTAGATCGTGTGGAACTCCTCGACATCAATCCAACGCCGTGGCCCGGTGGGCGTGTGGTTGTCCAGCACCAGCACATGCTTACCGCCGCGTCGGAATCCGAAGCAGACGACGGCGTGCCACCCAACAGCGCCAGGGTAGAGTTCCTCTATCTTACGCCTGGCATCGTCGCTCCGGCCGCAGCCGCTGGTATACACCAGCGTGTCGTCGCGATCGGCGTCGTAGCAATGGTACGACGGCGAAGCCCACAGTAGCCCGATGCAGGGGCCGTTGTTGTAGAGCAGGTCGGCCACACGCCCCGGCGAAAGTGCAGTGGCGGCGAAGTCGTCCCACCTGTGCTCCTCCCACGAGCGTAGTGGCAAGAAACGCTGTGCCCGAGTTGGCGCGTCGGTGGTCGCCAGGACGACGCCCCCCATCTCCCGTATCTTGTTCAGGACATCGCGCACATAGGCCCCCACGCCGGGGTTCCAGATGCCGTCGGTACGGCACGCCTCGAGCAGATCATCAGGTGGCGCAGCCCTGTAGGGGAACGTCGTCCCCTTGCCGTGGAGCTTCTCGTGCTGGATTCGGTGTTTCGCCTCCAGGCAGACGGTGCAGGCGACGGGAACACAGGTGTCTGCACGGCGCACGCAAGCACAGGAAACAACAAATCTTGTACTTATAAGAGAACCAATGTTGTGATGGTGAAATTTTGCAGTTGCAGGTAGAGGCAAAGGAAGACACATTCTGTTGTGATGGTGAAATTTTGCAGTTGCAGGTAGAGGCAAAGGAAGACACACTCTCGATCAGTCTCACCAGGCACTTTCTGCACCATGGGCTGGCCCAAATATGGTTCCCAGGTGTGCTGCACAACCTCGATAGGCCATGGTACCTTGGCCACTATCTGATCGTCCGTGAACTTTCCTGCACCTGCCCGGAAGTGAGAGGGCTTGTTTACCTGAAGAAAACATTGGGGCAAAAAACGAAAGCTTACGAAACAAAGACCAAATTTTGAGCAATATATACATGTATATATATCAATATATATGGACCGGGAGGGGTATCATCAGTGAATATTGATTTATGTTATGTGCCTCCCACTTGCGATCCCCTTTACTAATGGGACAAAGCAACTAGGCTCTGTTCGCTTGGCTGATAAGCCATAGCTAAAAGTACTGTTCGCTGATTTGTTATGAGAGAAAAACATTGTTCGCTCGCTGAAAAAGTACGGCTTATAAGACAAGCGAACATGTCCAATGCTGAAAACATGAGATTCACATCAAGGGGCCTTATTGTGACGCAACGTAAGCAAATTTAACTTTGCCCTGTAACTGCTGTTATGGCCACATGGCCAGGGGCGGGAGACAGGGCCGGCCGGCGGGGGCTATCGGCGCTGCAACACTGGTCCTATGATAAAAATCCCTCTCTACTATTTTTCTCCAACAGCACAAAGTACAGTTACTAATTGTGCAGAAGGGAAAGGTGACGAAGGTATGCAATGCAGGGAAATGGGAAAAAAAATTATGAGAACAGTGTTTTTTTCAGCCAATATAATGAATAGGATGATTGTATAGTCGGCACAGTATTTTTTTTTTCTCACACAAATCAGTATAAGCGATAAGGACGAATGTATAGCCGGCACGTGTCCCCGCCTGCCCGCGATGATTACCAGAGCACACAGCTGTGGTTACTCCAACATGCACACGCGTCAGCTTTTTATTGGATGTCGCACAGGACCAGTGCACCACCGTGCGTCGTTGCATGCGGCCTACAACGCGATATATGCCGCTGCGGCTCTCCCTGCTCCGCCTATTGGCTCCGCGCCCCCGCGCCTTCCTCTTCTTCGACCTTCCGGCGCCGGACGACTACGACTTCCCGCCGGTCTCGCCCTCCCGAACCTGCTCCGCAAGTACGACCACCGCGAGCGCTGGTAGGCGGCGTCATCGCCGTCAGCTGGCTGCTCGCGCGTAGTAGATATATAGCTAGAGATGGCGGCGAGAAAAATAGAAAATGATCCGCCATGGAAGGAGAGCGATGGAGGTGAAATAGAGCTCTCTAACCTCTCTTGGACAAGGAATAATAAGCTGCTGCCGTGAGTTGAGGCCGAAGGAGCCTTCAGCCCCACACGGCTCCTGCCAAATAGCGCCGGCGCCGGCGACGATCGCAGCCCCTGTAGTCTTGTCCATCTATCTCCAGTGGCGGCGGCGACGACACACGCCTTGCTGCAGTGGCTTGTCGGGTCGCAAAGCGGAGGATCTGAGCGATGAATTGAAGGAGCTGCGAGAGCGCCGGAGATAGAAGGAGCGAGGAAGGTTTAGGAAGGGCAAGGTGATCGGAATGCAGCGGCGGCGAAGTGGCTTATATACTGGCTGGTCTGTGCGTACGTGGAGGCTAGAGCAAGGGCGAGGTAAGTGAGGTACGGTGGTCCTCTGGTCACCGACAGGAGCCGGGAGGAGCCAGGAGACGCGCGGGACCCGCACCACCATTTATTGAAAGCAAGGCCTCGTTTAGTTCCCCAAATTCTCTCCCAAATTCCACTATGCAAAAAGAAGGTTCCCCGTCACATCAAAATGTCGGCAAATGTATGGAGTACTAAATGTTGATGAAATCAAAAACTAATTGCACAGTTTTGTTGTACTTTGCGAGACGAACATTTTAAGCCTAGTTAGTCAAAATTTGGATAATTTTTACCAAATACAAACGAAATGCTACAGGAATTCTGATACAGTGTTTTTCTCCCCTATTCTTCCAACTAAACGAGGCCCAAAGGCAAAGGAAACGCTGCCTGTGGCATATTGGGCTAGGCTAGCTGGTCTGGTCTGTAGATTAGTGGACCGACGGGAAGAAAACAAATGCCGGGGGCTTTGACTTAGAAGAGTAGACCGACGGGAAGAACAAATCGTGAGTCAATATGCCGGGGGATTTAGTTTAGGCCTTGTTTAGTTTCCCTAATTCTCTCCTAAATTCTACTATGTAAAAAGAAGATTTCTCGTCACATCAAAATGTCGGTAAATGCATGGAGTACTAAATGTTGATGAAATCAAAAACTAATTGCACAGTTTTGTTGTACTTTACGAGACGAACATTTTAAGCCTAGTTAGTCAAAATTTGGATAATTTTTACCAAATACAAATGAAATGCTACAGGAATTCTGATACAGTGTTTTTCTCTCCTATTCTGTGAACTAAACGAGGCCTTAGAAGATTAGACTGGCGGGAAGAAAAAATTCAGGAGCCAATATGGTCAGGGGCTCTAGTACGTAGACCGACGGGAGACGGCGACCCGCTGCCATGCAATTGCAACCGCAACAAAATGAAAGGGAGCAAGGAGAGAGATGTGCGATGCATGCGCCAATGACCAACTCGCGCGGCAACTCACCGGCGGGCGGCCACCACCACGGCGACCTCCGCTACGTTCGGCGCACAGAGGTTGTTTTGGATGGTAGCTGTGGGAAAGCACCAGCACGCATCACTTGCGGAGGCATTCGTTTTCCAGCACCTTCGTTCTGGGCGAAGATGCATGTTGGTTTTGGCGTGGCTTGCCAAGCCTAGCTATACAGGCTATAGCTCAGTGGCGGATCTAGGATTTTAGTTCAGGGTATGCCGTCTAAAAAAATTCATATTTGAATTTGGTAAAATCATTTGACAATTCGGTAACAATTGAATTTTTTTTAGTATAATTCGGTATATCCACACTAAATAACAAGATAAGTGTTAAATTCGATGATTAAGTTAAAAACATCCACAAGTTAAAATATAAATAATTCAAACCCCATACTGCTAGTTTAAAATATAGACATAAAAGAGAGTAGGAGACTTACAATTAGGGGAAGGATTGGAACCAACACTAGCCTACACCTTCTTTATGTATGCTGATATGCAGTGTCCTCGGCTCCCCGCTCTCTTTATATAATACTGAAAATACAATGCCAAATAATTAAACAAATTGTTCTCTTACAGATCGATTTTTCACATGCAACTAGACAAACGGTGACATGATATCAATTTGGATTGTCTCTTGTGTACGTTGGGGCAAATCTTCAATCTCGGTGCACCTGCACAAGGGATGATGATATTAGCAAATAGCAATGAAATTAAGTAGACAAAATTTTTCTACAAGACGACGAAGAGCGAAAGAGACCGAGGAGAAACGATTAAATCTTACCAAGCGAATCGAGAGTAGCGACTACCCAGTCGACGAGGTTTCATACCGACGTGTGGCGCAGTGGCACACTGGCACGTGCCTGCCTCCGTCTCCTGTGCGATCAGTTCATCCTCGGCGACACGGTGTGGACGATCAGACGAGGAATAGGATTAGAGCAATCACGGCGGCGGGCGGTCACGCGGCGCGGCAACGTGTTGTGGGCGGCGTCTGTACGACAGGATCGAAGGGAACGTGGTTGTGGCTGCATGGCCTGGTGGGCCGCGTGGGCCTTCCGTCACGTACAGACCCACTGAGCTGCTGGGCGAGGGCGAGCGTTCTCCTGGTACGTTTTTTTCCTTTTTTTCCCTGTAGATCCGCCCCTGCTATAGCTAGTGCCAAGATCATCTGCCATGCGCACGCACGTCTTAGGTCTTTTTTTTCAACTAGGTAGCATGCCCGTGCGTTGCTACGGGACAACTAAATTATTGTAATAAAAACACGCGGATCACACGATAAAATAACAATACTATAAAATTAAATACCAACATTAAAGTAACATTTAATCTAAAAAATAAACTTTGTGAAATTAATACAGTCACGGAGAGCACGACATTGCAGGCTTACAAACTCTACAATATAGACCTTTCTGTGATGCGGCTAAGATAATGTTTTATATCGGCACAAAAAAATCTCCATACCAATGAGAACGACAAAACAATCTTGATAATATAAAAAAAAACATGATTTGAGTCGGTTGGTGGTCCAATAATTATATACCATAAAAAATCAATCTACCAAAAAGTAAAGAGTCATACCCAGCAAAAATGAATCGCTTAGTAAAGTGTGTTGCTCAAATTAACAAAAGCAACTTCATGATACAATTACATGCACCCTGTTCGGCAGGCTGTTTCTGCGGCTTATAAGCCGGCTGTGGCTGTTTTGTTGTGAGAGAAAAACACTGTTCCACGGCTGATAAGCCGTGCTGATAAGCTCAGCCGAACAGGGTGATGTTTGTTGGTTTTTGAGCTACTGCCAGTCAGCCACTGCCCATATATCACTTGCCCGGTTGACCTTGAAATCTGCAGTCCAACAAAAAAAAGTATGACAAATGATTATTTGGTATACATTGGTAGTTTAAATAATTTGCCAATTGCAATATTTATCCATAACTTGCTAATTCCATTTTCACTCACACACTGACGTTCCAATGAGAATCAAGCTGTGTTGGATGGAAATGTGACATCAACAATCTGAAAGACAACTGACAACATAGTGTAATGCCTCAGGTACCCTAAACTGTCGTGCACTGTGCATACCTCCACCCTCTAATAAGACTGAAAGAAAAATATTTTGTTCATTCTGCAACAAGTATATATTAGGGGACTTAAATCGTAGCATACAAGTGCAAAGCATGGAATCTAACAAATACCTTCAAGAACATTTTGAGCTGACAGCACACACAAGCAATAGCAGGGGAAAGAGATCACCAATGATGTGTCTGTGGCTGTAACAATGACAGGAGAAGATAATCGAGGTATCATGACCCTTCTTTAGTCCATTGTATTAGGACTTGTCAGGCCTGCAGTGGCAATGCGAAGAACTTCAGAAGTTGTTTGTGCCTATATCGCCACGTAGCTTAGCATAAAAAAATAAGCTTTGAATGTATTACGATTACAAAGCTGTAAAAAGGAACTTACCTTAGCACACCCTCTGATTAGCATTGCCATATTATTGGAGGATTGTTGCTATTAGGCCATTTAAGTTAGGCCTACAGTGGCTCTGCGAAGAACTTCAGAAGTTGTTTGTGCCTATATCGCCATGTAGTTTAGCATAAAAAAATAAGCTTTGAATGTATTACAACTACAAAGCTGTAAAAAGGAACTTACCTCAGCACACCCTCTGATCAGCATTGCCATATTATTGGAGGATTGTTGCTATTAGGCCATTTAAGTCTTAAACAAAAATGGTAAGGCCGACACTTCTTCTCGTATATGAAGCAGACATCCCATGCATATGATCCAATGGCACAACCGAGCCATATTGCAATTGAACACAGCCACCCCATCCAAGCTTCCAAACTTGAAATTGCTCCTCGCTGCAATGGGCACCATGGCAAAAACCTGAAATGTTTATCAAGGGAACTTCAGAGATGAATCTAGGGAATATACATACAACTAAGAAAGCAAAAAAAATATGGCATAGCTCATACTCTATAGCTAGCGTGCCATATTGCGATATTTGTTACGGGCACCACACATGAGCATTTCCTCACCTTCTTATTTAAGGTGCCAAATTTGAGGGACATGCAGTTACAGGAGGACTAATATCCCGCACCAGAGAGTGATATGATGAACACATAAATGCGAGCTGAGTCTTGGCTCCTGTTCGAGATGCAGCTGAACAACAGGTTAATTGAGGATTAATGGTGAATTTGGTGAACTATGAGAGCATCAGAAGAATTACCACATGGACTCCTTGCGAACTGCATAACACACAGGAATTTAGCACCACTACCATGGTATAAAACAAAATTGTTGATTCGTCCAATTCATGTGTCATCAATAGACATGGTAAACGACATGGTGAACTGCAATTTCCTAGTCATGAAGTCTGGGCTTTTGTACAGCCTCAAATCACAAAGAAACTATACTGGACCATTATCTCTATTCTCCTCTCTTTTGGAAAGGAAAGACACTAATGCAATGCCCACAACCAATGCCCACATCTAACATAGTACAAGAAATAGACATTTTAGTTTACATATTTGCATAGTCAGTCACTACAGTTTGCAGATTATTCCTCTCTGCACCTAGTATCAACATTGCGTTATAGTTGAACTCAAGGGCATAAAGAAGAATACAAAGGCCACCTTAAAAAAAGTGTTTCATTTTACTGCAAGTCTGAAAGCTTGAGCAAATTTATTTTAGATAACATACCTTTGTTTAATCCTTAATTGTTTCTTTTGCCATGATAGATAACATCACATGTCTAGAAAGATTTTTCCATACAACTTAGCACAGTCCAGCTAAAGAAACTTTTGTGCTTCCATTCCAATTACTATCCTCAGCTTATCACAAATCAAGCAAAGTATTTAACGAACTTACAGACACAAAGGAAGAATAATGTTTAATGATAAAAAGCACACACAAAGGAAGAATAATTTAAGTTGGTAACTTTAAGGTTTAAAATTGCAGAAGAATTAACCTAAATATGCTTGCACCAGCAGCACCCAACTGAACCAATAAACTGATGTTATCATTATGGTTCATAAAGCATAGACACTTGATTGACAAATCAAGTGAGATAAATAGAGGACAGCGAAATTACAGTTTGCAAAGACAACAGTCAAGGCTAGCTTTTGTGAGATGCATAAAAAATGGTCAATGATTAAAATATACATGGAAAACACACTACTTCCTTATTTGCAGTGCACTGAAATTTCTTTAGTGTTTGCAAACACAACCTCTATTGGGAAATTAAGCAAATAGAATTCAAGAAAAAACTTTACCTGAGATGATCCTCACGTTGACAGAACAATTTTGTTGTCCCAAGGAGCATTGCCTTGTGCAGATCATGCCTAGAAGCATGATGCATCAAACCTTATTAGCCAAAATAGTTAAGAGGCCGCTGCGACGACTAAGATTCGCTGCCCAATCTTGCGCACCGTGCTCCTCCCCAATTGCCTTCCTGCCGAGAGCACAAATGAGTTAATCTGTTGTTGCGTCTGTGAATCACATTGGATGACATGCTTGAACGGGCTTCTCTATTGGGGCTGATGGGTCACGGTGGCAGCTAGCTGGCTCCACCTTTCCTGAAAGAACATATTAAGAGCTCCACATCAGCTCCCAGCACACTGAGCGAAAAAAGGCCAAGCGAACATGGGAGTATAGAACCCCACCTTCACCTTACCTGAACGACCTGAATAGAGGGCAGAGGATTTGATGACTCAGTTCAGACAATTTGACAAGGTTTTTTCTTCCATGGCCGATACATAGATAGGAGAGGGATCAGATTTGCCTGGCCATTTGATGACTTGTGGTTGAGCTTGTGAAGCGATCTATACAACGTGATGGCTGCCGGTGCTTGTGGAAAAAGCACGGTTGCCGATGACCTAGACAAATTTACTGATGAAAGAAATTACAGCTGTCCTTTTACAAATAAGCACACAAGAAAGATATTACAGCTCAAAGCTAATTACAGGTGAATAAAATCATGCAACTACTAAACAGGGCCATAGGCATGTGTACAAACTACAAACACGTTGTACGCAGCCTGTAGACTAAGCAATCTGAACACATGAAGAAGAGACAAAATAAGAGATGGGGAAATCAGGACAGAGAGCAAACCTTTGGCATTGACCAAACTGCAGGCCTAATTGGTCGACCTTGACGTGGGTGTCCAGGGATAGCGCTACCTTTGAACTCGCCGGTGAGGACGACGGGGGCGCGCGCGACGGCGAGGACGGCGCAAGGCTCTGGCAAAGGCAGGTAGCCACAGGAGGAAGGATGGAACTCACCTTGGCTGGCGCCGTGGCCTCGTTTGCCTTCACCATCGGGGCAGGGTAACCATCAGGCACAACTCATCGGGAAGCACCATCACTATAACTTCTAAAGCTCCAACAAAAGAGAAAGGGACAGGAAACCTACCAGGCGCCATGGGTCCTTGACCGAGCAGGGATTGGGGATGGCCGCGCGAATCTCCGCCATCCTGAATGGTGGCGGAGCCCTAGGGTCAATCTCCCCGCCCGCCGCGTCGTTGGCCGCCATGTCTTCCTCCCCTAGGGCAATGCGGAGGAGCGCGAGGGGTGGGGGCGTGGGCGTCGGTTCCGCGGGCCCCGCTCAAAGGAAGAGAGGGCGGGGCGATGGAAGGGAGCGGGGCTGGGGCTTTGCGCGGTGCGGGGTGATTAGCGCGGTTACGGAGAAGCGGGGCGAACTAAGACGATAACATTTGAGGCTTTTTAGTTGTAGAGATCAGCTAAGGCTATTATTTTAGCTGCTGGGCTAAAATAAATTAAAATTAGCCAGAATTAATTGGCTAGCTCTAGTTGGCTCACAACTAGTTAGTGATTTAGCTACAAAACTACCAAAACTATTAGCTCTTTGTTTTAGATGTATTAGAGCATCTCTAAGAGTCTTTCTAAACTCTACTTTCTAAATCTTATTTGAGTAAAAATCGTTTTCTATACGTTTGTACACTCCAACAACTTTATATCTTATGCACACTCTAGAGAGTCGTCCTCGCTCTCCATCTTTGGCCAGTGAGAAATCAAGAATAGATAGTGTCTATATATTTGTGGACCCAATTAAAAAGACTATTAATTGGAGGATATTTTGTTTCACCAAAATCCCTATTCCTATAAATTGGGTACGATATAAAGAGTCCCTCGGAGTTGCTCTTAGAACGTAAAAATTACATGGCTAACAACTAGCCCTATACTTCAGACAGATCCTTAATCCATTTGTGTTCACGCCACACTACTACTGTAACTATTTCTAGAGGTGGCATTTTTTTCATTTATGGAAGTGGCCCGTTTGCGTCGTTGAGAAATCAAACCTGTGACCTAGTACTCAACCATAACGTCTCTATCACTGCACTACACACTCATTACACTCAGTTGTGACTATATATCAGATGCTATCATTTTATATAAACATTTCACGATCTTATATTGAATATTTTGGCTACTAAATGAACTCAAATGAATAAAAGAAATCAACTATAAAGTTTTAAATCTTATCAAGCACTACAACTTTGGTATAGGATGTGTCCCCATCGAAGATTGTTTGAAAAAGTTCAAAAATTTGAATATCAAAATGTGAGAATTTAAAACAAATATTTGAGACACTAAAAAAACTTCAAATAAAAAACGTATCAACACAAACATCACTACGCCAAAATAGGCAATCAATGTCGGGTCGACAGTGATGGAGGCGTGGCCTATTGTGAGGATTCCACCTCGTCCTCCCTGCTAGTACCACGTATCTTCTCTTGGCTAACGCGGCACCAACTCGACGATCGCAGGAGGATCCCTAGAGTCACCATCCACAAGCTCCACTAGCGCAACTTAAACCGTAGGATCAAGTCATAGAGACACACGCAACAAAACCGACAATATATCAAGAGCCCTTAGGCAAAGGAATTGAACTTCTTAACAATGAAGAAATTTCTCTCAAGTTTGAGGGGAGAAGATGAGTTTTTTTGGTGGCCATAAAAAAAGGCTATTTGGGAGCCACTGGAAAAAGAAAAACAACCTTAATTATATCCCCTAATATTACGGGGATGAGGAGTTTTATTGGTAAACTGCTAGAGATGATCTTAAGACAGGAAGGGAGAGATTTATAGAATTTAATTTCTCTCCATGTTCCACACCCCCCCCCAAAAAAAATCTCTCAAGCTTTTTCCAATAATGCCCTTCTAACCTATCAAAGCCGAACCAGCTCCAGAAGGGAGTAGGGAGCACGTGCATATGCATATGCTGATGACCAACAACTCCCTGGCGGCCGTCGACCATGGCCATGTCCACACGTCCGCTACATTCGGCATGCGTGCAGTCCATGTCGCCCAGCAGGCGCGTCCCGGCAAAATATGAGGCCCTGTTCGAAACAAGTGGAGACCTAATATCTAGTGCTAAAACAAGAAAATGATGACAAATATCAATATATTACTTATATTGCTAAGTACAATAGTGTAGACCAAGGATTATCCTGTTGTATAACCATCATTTGAAAAGCGATATTCTTTTAGCATTCTTTGAAATGAAATCTTCAATGATATATTGATAATCAATCATCTCCAGCATGCCACTCTTAAGTGCTATTAACACCAATGTATTAAGTCTTTCTTGTACTCCAGTAGGCCACCTTTATGGGCTAAAGAAGACAGCAGTGACTGATTTACTAATTAAAACAAAGCCCAAAACTACTGTATATAATTAGTGTACTTAGTAAATCTTGGGGCCCATGATTTTTGGGGGCCCTGTTCGGTCGCACAGCCCGCACGGGCCCAGGGACGCCCCTGTGCCCAGCCCATCCGTCTCAGCGGAGTGCACGTTGACGCGCCATCATCCTTCTGACCCCGCTATTGCAATTCGTAAAGCAAGCAAGGCCTTGTTTAGTTTCCCTATTCTCCCCCCCAAATTCCACTATGCAAAAAGAAGATTCCCCGTCACATCAAAATGTCGGCAAATGCATGGAGTACTAAATGTTGATGAAATCAAAAACTAATTACACAGTTTTGTTGTACTTTGCGAGACGAACATTTTAAGCCTAGTTAGTCAAAATTTGGATAATTTTTACCAAATACAAACGAAATGCTACATGAATTCTGATACAGTGTTTTTCTCCCCCCAATTCACCCATCTAAACGAGGCCCAAGCAAAAGCAGGTTGCGGGGCGGTGGCGCGCGGGACGAAAAGTCCGCGGCCGTCAAAGGTCGTCGTCCGGACTCCGGGAAGCGACACATCTCTAAAAGTTTGCTAAATCAACTTAGTATCCATCTATTTTTAGTAAAACAGAAAAAATTGTACTCCAACAGTTTGGCATCCAACTTAACAAATTTTAGCAACTTGGCAAATCTCCCCCTCCACGCGCATATTTGCACGCTGAGCGCGAGCGCGCATCCGGCTTCATGTCCAAATTTAAGCGGGGCTCTTCGTTTCTTAGCGGGGCTCTTCGTTTCTTAGCGGGGCTCTTCGTTCGCTTAGCGGGCCTCTTCTTATTTTACCAAGTCCAAATGACAAACTCTTAGAGATAGTCTATTTTTTCACTTGCCATATATTTTAACGAGTTGCCAAATCACGATATTTGCCAAGTGAATTTTGACAAACTTTCGGAGATGCCAGTAAGCAAGCTACGTACTCCACCAAATTGAGATTCCATTGGGACGTACTGTCGCGCTAGAAAAGCATAGATATACATGTAGCGGTAAATACATTGTAGAAACTAAAAACATCTAGTCACCCATTTGACAAATCTATACCTATAATAATATTAAAGAGCAAATCAATTTATCCGTCCGCACCCTTGTTTTCTTCTTTTTCTTTTTTCGTGTTTTCATTTCCCATAAATATAAGAATAAAAAACAAAGAATATAAGTAACAACCGTAGGTCTTTCAATTCTTGATTCTTTTCTAGTAATAAAGATTTTCAACATTAAAATTTTAATGTATGTAATTTAATTAAGAACAACATTTGTTTTATTACATATTCTATTTGGTTTAGAATTCCTATATCAAGCTTAGTCAGAATTGGAGCGATTTATTTGGATTAGGATTTAGAGTGATGTATTTGGATTAGGATTATGATTCCTAACTATTTAGGTTAGTTCAAACCTGTGTCCAAGTAGTGGTCCACATTCGCAGAGGTAGTCAGGGGAGGCTAGACAAAAAAATATAGGGAGAAACTTTTGGCTCTTTAATATTAGGTATATAGGTATAGTCAATAAATTTAACCACAACCTTCTAATACATAACTCTTAAAACCATCCTAGTGAGGCTTTTTTTCTTTTATTTCTCGCCAAATAAGATGGAAATTCGCAATATACTCTGTGAGCAACATAATTTCGGAAAAACAAGAATTTCATATGAGAGTTTTATCTCTTGGTAGGATCAAAGTCCATCAACTTATTTTATTTAAAACCCATTTGAGAAAACAAGATATGTTTTTTTCCTATGGCTTCTAGAGAAAAAATGCAGGCTATTTACACCTTGTTTGATGGAAGAAAAAAAAATACAAGCTCGACCGAGATAATTAGTCACTGTTCAGATCGATAAATGGTTTAGTGTTTTTTAAACCGGTGTACTCTATATTTTTGCTCATTTGAAAATTTAAAATATATAAAAAACATCCGTGACATTTTTCTTCTGAGCAACAAAAACATCAGAGACATGGCATCCCCCTCTGCTTACTTTTTTTTTTTTGAGCAAAATCCCCCTCTGCTTGCTTACTTGGCGCCCCGCAACGAAAACGGCACAACCGGTAGAACCAGCCCAAGCCAGCCCAGCACGGGCCCAAAGTAGGGTTTGAGGATTTCGGCCCCCCTTTCGTCCGCTCCTGTTCCACGCCGTCTCGACCGCCGCTGTGTTGCTGCTCGTCGCCGGCGAGGTCTCCTCCCTCTGAATTACCTTGACCAAAGGCGCTGCTCTCTTCCCCGAACCTCCTGAGGCCTGGCGTCGAGCGTGGAGGGAAACGTGCGGATTGGTTCCTTCATTCCATCCTCAATTGGTGAGTAACCCTAGCTTGCTTGAATTTCATATGAACCTAACGCCGCGGCCCGGTCGGCGTATGGTTGTCCAGCACCAACACATGCATCCTGTCGCCGCCACCAGGTACCTCCGCGCGAAGACGACACGCCGCTGGTAGGCGCGCAGCCGTAGAGTTGCCCAGGCCCGGCCGACTCCCGATCTGCGTCTCTCGGATTCCCCCGACGCCTTGCGGGCTGCGGCCGCCCTGCGCTGTGCGGGCTGCGTCCAGCGGAACCTCACCTCTTCCAGCGCCCCGCAGGGTAGGCTGACCCCAGCGCGGGACGCTCCTCCAGGCCGGCAGCTGACCCCTTGCCAACTGGCCCCTGGTGAGTGCCTACTTCCCTCTTAAGGTTAGAGACTTTGAATGTAGATAGCTCTCAAAATTATTGTTAGTCTCACGTGGCAGCATCACATGATTCTTCAGTGAAATATTACTGCAGATTTGCGTGTCAAGCACTGAAACGTCTATATCTGAATGACATGAACATTTGCTGTTCCCGTTCCTTGAGGAAATACTGGATTCTGGCCTTCCCTAGTGAGTAGTGACTAGCTAATGAAAGTTGTACTGAACAAATTTAACCCCTAGTTTTTCTCAACAATAAAAAGTACTGGTGTCCAATTGAATTGCATTCCTTCCTTCCTGATGTCTGTTTTCGTAGAATTTCACAAATACTACTAGAAATAGAGACAACATTATAGTTAAATTTCAAGGAGTTTGGAAATGGAAACAATATTATAGTACAATTTATATATTATAATTTATGCTAGTTTGAAACTTATTTGTTGATCGTTTAATCTAAGGTATTATATCGAACCATTTGTAGGATTTATGGTTGGGTTGCATCGTATTCTATACTATGATTTTTTATCTAGGCATACCCATACCCTAGGTTGAAATCCTGGGTCTGCCACTGCTTGGATGCATGCTCTTTTCCCCCTTGGATTTCCTTTTATCCACAATCGAGTTCAAATCCCACTCTCTCAAGTGCACTTTACTTTTTTCCCCACAAGTTTTGCTGACTTTACTTTTTTTCCCCACAAGTTTTGCTGGGTTGAGGAGAACCATGCCGGACGTGAAGCCTGCCACTGCCGCTGCCGCCGTCACCAAGGCGGCGGCTGCTGACTCGCCTTCGCCTGCTGCTACTCCTGCTCCTGTGCCGGCGCCGGTGGTGGCCAACAGCAATGGGACGCCGCAGAAGCCGCCTCCTATCCCAGCCGCCGCCTTCGACATGCCCAAGCCAAACCTTCGGGGTCTTAACAAGCCCAAGTGCATCCAGTGTGGTAACGTCGCCCGCTCCCGGTAAGAAGACAGTTTATTGATACTTCCTTATTAGGCAGAATTATTTCCTCCTACTTGTGGTATGGTCTGTAGAGGCATTTTACAGGCAACTGAGAACCTTCACCTTTGGTTATGTGATAGAGACTGCAGTAATTTTTGATTTGTTAATGAATTATATGCGTGCGCTCTGCTTGGCCTTTTAGGTGCCCATTCCAGTGTTGCAAAAGCTGCTGCTACAAAGCCCAGAATCCTTGCCACATCCATGGTATGTGTGATATACTCCTTTAACATGATAATCTGCATTGTCATAAGAAAATGATAATCTACACTTGAAGTTAGTGACCCACAAGCAGTTTGGTGAATGGTGATATTCAATCTAAATATCTGCACAGTTACATATCTGTTCCGGCTAGTTTACCAGGCATCCCTTCTATTTTTGGTTGGGCAAAATTGCCTCTATAGCCCTCTCCATGAATCGTTTTGCTAACATACTACTCTCCAAACTCAGTGTCCTATCTTGATCACTTCCTAGTCCCTACTCTGTTTTTCCCCATCCTAGTGCTGTGTGACACGATTGGAAACCAGTGGCACAAATTGGAATGCAGGACTCTCACAGTTATATGATCTGTCTTCATGGCCATTCCCAATCCCCCATTGCCTTCTGCCTTTACTCTCCATCTTCTATCCCTGCAGCCACTGCAGATCTCACCGTCCTCAGTGCAGGGCACTCTCTAGTGGACATCGCCACGATGCTTGATGTCCATGAGCATCGCACTTGACCAACTGCCAAACCATGGATCCTGAGCATCTCCAGCAGCCCCCCTTTTCTAACCCCAATGAGAAAAAAAAATGTCATTTTGGAGATTTTGCTCCAGCAGTCCCCCAAACCCACCCCCAATGATTTTTTTTTCTCAGCCCCTCAAATCATAGCCTCCCACCCCTCAAATAAAGGGGAGACCTCTCCTCCCCTAATCCACCATTTTTTCTCATTGGGGATGGGATTTTCTCGTTCTACTGGAGAGGAGACCTTTAAAATCCCAAAACACTTTATCTCCCCGAATAGCTAGTTCTTGGGGTTGGATTTTTCTCCTATTGCTGGAGATGCTCTTACTGCCACTGGCTGCATAAGGTGAAGCAATGCCACCTGCATGAGGTCATCTCCTGGGAACTGCACCAGGAGTGAAGCTGTGTTCCATGCACATCCTCTCTCTTCTCAGCTCAGTCGGCACTAGTAAAGCCAGATCTGGAGGATCCTCCCTCCTCTTGTCCAGCAGTTTTGACAACCCTGGGGGTTGGGGTGGGGAGGAGGAAGATGTAGGGAGAGCAGGTTTGATGGAGTAGGGAATGGGTGCTAAAATCTAAAACTGATAAGTGATAACTGAGTTTGGGGATCAGTATAGCAAAACAGATTGTGGAGAATGCTTTCGAGGCATCACCTTTTCTTTACCCTCATTCAGCAGTTGTTCCAGAACTTTCTGTTTATAGGGGTACATTTGGTTTCGTAGCTAAACTGAGCTTGCTTAGAGGTGCAAGCTAGCAGATTTAACCAATCCATCCTAGCAATGATTTACTATTTGTTTGTTTTTCAAATATTTATGGCAAGTTCTTAGACAATGAATTGGTTATTAGCAGTCAGAAATTACCATCCAGAATTAATGCCTGGACCAATATTTGGAACATAGTCACAAAGTTTCTGGGTCAACGGGATCTAGGATTAGGAACTTGGTTGGCTACTTGCGACTTGCGAGAGGTTTAGACACGGAAGGGTTGAAAATAACCCTGCGTACCCACAGTGGGGACGACGTTCCCGGGTCTTGGGTCGATGCCTTCAACCCTGTTTTCTGTGACTATATAAATCTTCACAAACTGCATGCACCACTCATCCAACAGAAATAAAATAAAATGTTTAAAAAAACTAAACCAGTAATGGAAGGCCATAGAGGAATTTTTGCATGGTGATGACTTGCATCCTCTTTGAGGATGTTATGACCCTATCTTGCTTCAAGGATATGTCAAATATGTGGGGAGGAAGTGTTAGATGGGTTATTGATTGCATTGATCGTCAATGGAGCTACTTTCTTCGTGATTTATGAAGAAATGGGGGAAGAGGCTAATTAAGGAAAAAAGTGAAGGTTTGGGAAGTTTTTGTAGTTCCAAACTTTCAGTCTAGCCAAGCAGCGTTAGTGTTTATATTAGAATCATTTCTTATGAACATTGATGTTTTATTTATGATATTTCTATCTCAATCAGTATGTCATTTCCATTTTTCTTATTTTAAACTTTCTTTTACATTGTTTATTATCATGTCTGCTGCTCTGTGCTATGCCATAATGTTGTTTATTTTTTTACTCTACTCTGAACACCACTGATGTTGCCTTGCTTTCATATCATGATAGTTCTGAAGCAGACCAACACATTGCCAGATAAGCCATCACCTGCTACTGCTCCTGCAACAGAACAACCATCTACCAATTTACCTGCAACCAGGTAAAATTCATAAAACATAAGTTGACAATTAATCTCTTGCAAACAACTGCATTGTTTAATGCTTGATTGTTGTTTTTTTCACAGTTCAGCATCAAGGCTAGCTGCCTTGCAAAAGCTTCCCCAGCATTTTCTGAAGTCTCTCCAAACAAAGAAGTCGCTTACCAAAAAGGTTATTGGCTGTTTCATGTGCTCTGTTTTGAACCGCTTTTTGTTTCTTTTGTGACTTTTGTTTTGTTCTAGGATGTTGTGGGTATAAACAAGTGGAGGTTTATGAAGCTAAAGGAACATATGCAAGGAGATATTGATGCTGAAAATGAGGCATATGAGAGGTATACACAGAATGTTGGGTTACTGGAGGAAACATTCTGTCCCATGGAAGATGCTGATGTTGAGCCAGAAGCTGAAGCAACTTCTTCAGAAGAAGAGAGGATGGACTTGTTGGTTTCGGAGGCAAAGGTGAGGTTGAAGTCGGATAACGAAACTGCTGATAGCTTCAAGGAGAGGGTTACCACTATCTTGGACCAGAAGCTGAAGAAACTGCTTGAGAGTCAAAGCGCCAATGAGGATGAGAAACCTTCTGATCCAAATCAGGATGATCATCCAAGCCCAATGAAGTTTAGCACAAAGAAGAAGATGGAGAGAACCGTGAAACTGAACGAACTGCTTGGTAAGCTGACAAGAGCACGGAGCGAGGACGATCTGAAGCCTTGCCGTGATCTTATTGAGCAGCTGTTTGGAAAGGAGAACGGTTCCTCTATGGACAGGCCAGACAGAATGGAGACGGAGCCGGGCGATCAAGAGCCAACTGCAGCAGTAGCACGGCCTTATTCCATCCCAAATTTGTGCACTAGGATGGAGGTTGATGAGGACTTCGCCTCAAAGATCAATGATGAATTCTCCTCGTTGAGTCAGATGGTGCAGCTATGAATCTGAAACCTAGTCCATTCGCTGTTATCACTGAGCTCCTTTGATGTGTACTAACTCAACAATGTTATTTCATCGATGTGCTGACTTGTCATTTAGTGTAAGCAAGTGTTTGGCTGTTCACAGTGAAGCCAAAGCAGTGGCGGTAACTAGGGTGATGCTGCGTTTTCTTGTATCCTGTTTTCTTGATTTGTATTTATTTTGGTACATGAAGCATGAATGGATCGAAATGTCGACACAAAGTTATATCGACAATTCTTGTGCAGCTCTCCTCAGCAAAGTACATGAAGCGTTCATCATTATGTCAGTCGTGGTTCATTGCAAGCGTTCATCATTATGCCCGTCGTACCCAACGCACGCATGACTTGTCTCAGCAAGTCAGTATCCTGAACAACGCTAATGTACCTGACGAAGTAGATGCTCCCGGTAATTGTCTCAGCATCCAGAACAACGCTAAAGCATCCTGAACACCGCTAAAGCAACTAATAAGGCTAATAGCAGTATTCACAGTAATGCATGAGCATTTTCATTTAGGACATGCATTATCATTGTATTTCAGATTGTACATCACTCTCCTCGCTGTTGGGCGTCAATAAACAGTATCCATGCTTACATACATATGGCCCTCGCATTCATGGATGGGCCTCACCCATCTTGGTGGGTCTGCTGTCCCGTAGCACAGGTGTTGATGGTCCTCAACTACCACTTTTAACCATCAGTTTCCTGCATAAAAGCAACTTAAAACCAACATCCAACATAGTGGTCTGCAGGAGCATCCATGATCAAGGCCCACAAAGGAACCTCTGTACCAAAAAATGGGCCCAAAACGCCACACAAAAGGTATGTCCGAACCATGCTACATTGATGTTCGGCAGAACCTGGCAGGGCTGCCAGACGAGCGTCCGCCTCGGTTAACGCTTAACGGACGCGGGCAGCATTAGTCGTCCGTCTCTGTTAATCCATTAACCGAGACGGGCAACTTAAGACGTCTGCCTCCGTTAAACGATTATTTTCGAAGACGATCGTTCTAAGCATCCACCTATGTAAATCGATTTACGGAGATGGACGTCCTAAGATGTCTGCCTCGGTTAATGATTACAATAAAAAATAATTCATAACTTTTTCATATGAACTTTGGTGAAGACAAACTTTATATCAAAATTATACCTCTCGACAAGGTCTACAACTTTGTAGTTGAAAAGTTTTTAAATTGAAACTATTTGAGGTCCCAAAATATTATTATAAGTGCACAGATTTTGAAATTTGAAATTATCAAACGATCTCAGATGTTGAAAAGGTTTTAATTTAAAGATGTATAGAGTCCCAAATATGTGTTCAAAGGTTATAGATTTTGAAATTTAAAATTTTTAATTCTAAACGATCACAAATGTTCACATAGTTAATACCAAAGTTCTAGTGGCCGACCTAATCTACATGTTTGATATTGACAAGTTTCTGATTTAAAGTTATCTAAAGTCTCAAATATGTGTTTGAAATTCACATGTTTTAAGACTCAATTTTTTGAATTTTTAAAACTATCTCTGATGGAGATACATTCTATACCAAAGTTGTAGTATTTGACAAGATTTAAAACTTTGTAGTTAAAAGTGAGTTCATTTAGTAGCCAAAATATCCAATATAAGATTACTAAATATTGATATAAAACAATAACATATTATATATAGATATGAATGAGTGTGCAGTGCTGTGGTAAAGACACAGTAGTGTTGAGCGCTAGGTCATGAGTTTGACTCTCCAAAGTTACAAGTTTTTTTTTGTTTTTTTCGGTTTTCTAGAGAACATTAACAGAGGAGGACATGTTAAGACGCCCGCTTCAGTTATTAGGATTAACAGAGGCAGGCACATTAAAATGTCTGTCTCCGTTAATAGATTAACCAAGGTGAGCAAAACAACCACCTCCGTAGGTCTCTATTAATGGTGACCTTTGATTAGAGGCGGTTGCAATTCTTGCTTGCGTTAATCAATTTGGCCTGCCTCCACAAAGCATGTTGTAGTGCCAATCAAGCCCAAATTTGGCGGGAGTGATCTTCACTGCATCTAGATGATGATCCTAGGTGAAGACACTAAAAAGGCCACCACCTAGGTTCGACCGAACCCCTTAGTGGGACAGGTTGGTCAAACCCTCACAAATCTCGATTAGGCCCAACTTTGGTAGAAGCACTCTCCATAGCCCCCGAAAGTCAGCCCATCCTGTGAAGCTTAGAGAAGACATCATTTGGAAAAAAGTTAGAGGTGCAGAGGATAAGAGCATATTAGAGAGGGGAATATTCCTTGGAATATCTTCACCACCTCCCTCATATAAATAGAGAGGCACCCCTCTCATTTGACACACAACACACACTAGACATATCTCACACTTGGAGCTTCACCTCTCCCCCATACATGTAGTCGCAATTTCTCTTTGGGTGGGAGATAAAAAGTTGAGTGGATGGGAGATAAAATGTTGTAGGGTGGCAATAAAAGTTGCGTATGGGAGATAAAATGAAAAATTAAGTGGATGGGAGATAAAATGTTGTAGAGTGGCAATAAAAGCTGCGTATGGGAGATAAAATGTTGTGGAGTGGCAATAAAAGCTGCGTAGTGAGAAGTTCCAAGAAATTCATAAATCCATATTCATCTTGAGCACCCTCCTTAGGTTTAGGTCTAGCTTAACCTTCCTTAGGTTTAGGTTCATCTTTATCTAGTCAAGTTCAGACTCGGAGTCCCTGTTGAGAAATTGTCAGTTATGGCCATATGAACTTTTTCATGACTATCTGTATTCTTCCTCCTCTTCTTCACCGTCGCGGACTCTGTACTCATCATCATTAGCTTCACCCTTCCCGTCATCTTCATCTTCATCCCTAGGAAGGTGAATAGGATAACCGAATAAGTGATCTCTTCTGTGTTAGACGGGAGATACACTTTTGCTGCTCTTTGATTGAGGCAATGGCCAAAACTTCATAGATCATCAAATCATCCAGTGTTGTCATATAAGTTATTAGAACTACTTTAGTGTGTTGAATGGCTTGCTCGAGCATAGTTTCAATGTGAAGCCTCCCAAACATAGCAAACACCAATCTCCAATTCTTGAAAATGTTACTTGTTGCGAACCTGCCACCCTGCCCCACTAGATCTGCCTTACGTTGCGTACTGGAGTCTGACGTCAGTTCAACTGGTCTAGCGTATCAAGTACGTTTGGGTTGAATACTAGTACTGTATGCATATCTGGGGAGGGGCCCATCGGCTGCTTGGGCCTAGGACAGCTGCCCCTCCCGCCCCGCCCTAGACCCTCCCACCCCATCCTAGAGCCGAGCCTACCACCACAGCTAATTTTAGCCAGCGGATCCAAATAAGACTTAAGTCGCAAGGCTTGTGTTCAAACTTTTTTATACACCATTTTTTCTATTATTCTCTCCCCAGCCAGCACCGAAGTGTTCCCTACCCGAGCACAAGCGGGACTCCTCCATAGCTAGCACCAAAGTGTTCCCTACCCGAGCTCAAAGTCTAAAATCAGAGCTCAACCTGCAACCTAACGTAGATCTTTGTTTCATTTTCTTAGGAAACCTAAAAGCTTATTCGAGTGAATGGATTTACTAGAAATGATGCTAAGGGGTCGCTTGTCAAAGTGCTAGCCAAAGTGCTCGACCTTCCACCAAAGTTCAACACCTATACACGGGGAATGCTCCACTCTTATGTGCAAGAAGAGGCACACTTTAGCAATCACCAAGATATCACAGTGGCAAACTATACGTGTAAAGAAATGAAGGTGTGGGTGACAAAGATTTGCTCTTTCCAACGGATGGAGAGTTTGAGGGTGAACTCCATGTTAACGTGGTGGACAATGAAATAGTAAATGAGGTGGTGTGTACATGTCTCAACTTTACCATCAGAAGTAACTAAATATTTTGTTTATGTCCATCAGATTGGAGAAGGGGACGTTGTTGGGCATTCTTAACGTCATTACCAAAAGTAGACTTAGTTTTCTAATTCTGATAACGGCGCCAAAAATGCCGAACCTATCCCTCATGCCACTTAAGCCAAGTTGTCATCCCCAGCATGACATGAGAGACGCGGTATTGAAATATGCAACTGCTCTTCTAAATAAATAATAAATAAGATCTGCAAGCGCACAGATTAATACCGATGTAGCATTTTAACCGGGAAGTATTCCAGGTATCGTTATTTATATTTTTACCACTGGGAAGGGATTACTAACATCAATATTGATTATGGAATGGAATATAGGAATGAGTATCAATCATTGCATGTATAAGTGAGAGCATTCATCTATCTCTTGTATACAGGGGTAAGTGTCACATAAAATATAGATAAAGTATGAATGGTGACAAAGATAATTAATTTGATCAGCTAGCCACATATAATAATGATAAGCACCTCAACAGATATTCTAGCAAGTCATTAGCATGGTATTAGGACGAACTACAAGGATATTTCCTAAGTTATTCTTAACTATAAAGTCTAGCATATCATAGTTAGTGCAAGTACACTTGGTAATCATTGCGAGAAAGGACTACGCCCATGCATAGTGATATTATCAAGGAAGATGAGAAATATAGCAATCACTCCCCCGTAATAATGTTGCTCTGCCTGCCTTACACACGGGAGGGGGACTATATAAGAACCAACGAAGCTGTCACCATCGCGTACCACCCCACGATCCGGCATATAAGGTGCAATCGCAAATAAATATGGTCTAAGCACCACGCCTACACAATATTTATCATTTACCCATGGATCCGATGGATAAACGCTATACGATCCTAAACATGTATATAATTCCAATCTAACTAAGCCAAGCGTACAACTACGATAAACTAAGAACAATATAATCACAAACGTAAACAAGTAGAGCATAGTCATAATCAATATATTGAAATAGAACAAAGTTGTATTCATAATATTAAAGAACAATGATGAACAATGAAGAACAGTAAAGGAATTACCAAGAATCCTCTTGACAGATCCGAAAACCAATCGAAGATTGACTCCTTCTAGTTCTAATCCTATGTAGCTATGCTATACTAGAGATCTAGTTGATGTGGTGGCTCTAGGGCTTGATCAGAGACTCTCCTCCTGAGATTAGGGTTTGAGGAATTGAGAATGAGGGAGTGCCTCCTCCAGGGGCCAGGGGTCCTGCTTATATAGCCCCCTCAAGTGAACGTGGGCCGTCGGATCAAACCGACATTAATCGCACGGTTTTCCTTGATCCCTTAGGTCGGTGGAGCATAATCCGCAAGACGGAGCCTGATTGGCTCTCAGGCCAGGGCGAGCGCCCTAGGGAGCAGGGCGGGCGCCCTGCCTCCGGGCCCGTTCGGCCTCCCGTTCGATCTCGTGGCTTCTGGAGTCTTCTAGATGATAGAAAATCGGTGAACACGTTATTATCTCTATGTAAACCCGACGTGTGGGCCTTTCCTCCGTATTTTCTGATAACCCCCTGCAGACACAGACAAACACCAAAACTCATAGAATTCTGTCAGATAAAACCCTAAGTCTAGGTGTTGGTTGCATTTGGATCCTTTTCTTTATTTATTTGATAACTATATTTGGTACTTAAGGACCGTCAACAAACTCCCCCAAGCTTACCTCTTGCTCGTCCCTGAGCAAGGATAGACTCATTATGGATCAGAAGTTGCTGCAACGCCTTTGAACGTTGACGGTACATATGCTTTCAAATAAGGTCTCATCCCTGAGTTAGAGTAAACTATCAAGACTTAAAACTTACTCATTTTACCTTTCACCATGGGGCTTGCAACCGTCACCTGCATCTTGAGTGGTTAAAAGATAGAACGGTCTAGTCAAACGCCATGTCTCTTATTCTTGATCAGCTATAGCTCTGGAGTTTTTGTAAATTTTTCAAATAAAACTCAGAGATTCCTTGTATGACTTTCTCGGGTCTCTCTTTTGTGGTATTTCTGGATCCTTACCAAGGCAGTAATGGTATATGCCTTCTCTCTCAAAGTATGTGGTATTTATGGTATAAGGCGTAGTGACATTGCCTTCTCTCTCACCCTACTCTAATAAGGCTTTGATATCTGGAGCTCATAGGTGGGAGATACAGTATACATACTCATAGAACATTTATTGCATAGTCAAACCATGGATCCAGAGAAACAAGTCAATAAGTCAAATCAAGATGTGCATGTGTGGTGGAGTGGTGTATGGTGATAACAAAAGTCTAATGCTCTCTTTTTGAGGGAATACATACCTTTCTTGCTTTTTAAAACTTTTGAGGGGAATGAGATGCTCTATTTTTTTTCTCTTTTTTTTCTCTCAGGTGGGTATCTTGTACCCCTAATTCTACTGTCGGACACTTGTCCATTTTTACCTCTCGTCTCACTTTTTCTTTCTTCGAGGTTCTGAGTACTTGCTCCTTTTTATTTCCTCGTTTTTTTAGAGCAATCTCCCTCTTTTGAAAATATAGCAAGTGGTAGTAGAAATGACTTGAGCATTAACTTCACAGGGAATAACAGGAATAGGATAATGTTTTTAGCTATTCTCTCCCGGGTCAGGAGTAGAATAATTTTGGGTGAATCTGCAGATAGAAATGAGTGGATATATGTGGATGCGTACTTTCGGAGTAGAAGCAGCATGTATGAGTGAACGTGCAAGTGAATCTTGATTTTAACCACATGACAAGTTCCTAAGGGTCTACACAGCTTGACCACACTCAATGCCCATAAGCAATAAGTAGTAAAAGTGCGGCTCTTAATCTAACAAGCATGTATATATGGCTGTGGTAGGAATTTAAACTCTCATCATACAGGAACTCATCATGCAACATTTTAAAGATTTTCAAAGATAAAATTCTTCAGAATTCTAGCATCTCTAGGAACAGATAAACAGCAGCTCAACCTTCCCATATCATATCCGCTAACAACTTAGACTTCAGATCAAGTTCTCTTCCCACTAATTCAGATTTAGAGCCAGTTTTAAATTATAACAGTTATGTCTAAACTAGAGAGAGAACAAATTTGAAAATTAGACAGAGCAACTATTCATCATATCCATGCTAGAGTTTTATTTTCAAGATTCAGTTTAGCATAGCTACTTTATTTATTTATTAAACTAAGCAAATATATATAAACACAAAATATTTATTTGTGTTTTCATGATTATGCATCTTTTTATTTTAATAAAGCATAGGTATAAATGTAGATAAAAATACTTATCGGGATAAATGGGGATGCTCTCCCCCAAGCTGGATCTTGACGTAATTTCTTCTGATGTAGCTAGCAGGTGTAGAGGTGTATTTGAATGTCGGCAGCACCCTGACAACGATTAGGATGTCCTCCATCTGCTAGTCTTTCTGAATTCTGTGGAGCTCAAATAGACAACAAAGCTTCGTAGAACTTGATTAAGCGTTAGCATTAATATCTAGCCTTTATCATGTTTGAGCTTCCTTGATAAATGTCACTCTCTATTTTTATTTTCATTTTTATAGAACAGAAAAAATATATTATTATTTTTTTATGCCACCACAGTGAATGTACTTATGGGTTTTATGCCACTCGCATACTCACATGGGGCTTACTGTTTTCAACACATTTTTTTAGACAGAATGAACATGATTAACTGAGCAATAATTAAAGGGAAAATGATAACTACCAAGTTTACCTCTTGGCACGGCATTCGGTGTTTTTAAGTCCTCCGAATAGGACTTCTTTTCTTCTTAGTTGTCCTGGGATTTGGGTGGCGTAGACGGTGGTTCCGGCAGCGCCTCCTCTTCTTGTGTAACTGTCTTCGCTTTCCATACCCGACTTGGTGCTTCGGTCTCCTGTTGTGTATCCTCGGGCCTTATGACCTCTCCTTCATAGTCTGCCCATACGTCCTTGATGGTTTGCCTCCTTTGGTTACGGTTACGTCGCCTTCTTCTTGTCCTGACCTGCTTAGAATCTTCAATTATATAGTTAGGGTCATTGAAGTAGCGGCGTACCTTCTCAGAGGAGAAATGCATATGGACTTCTCCGGTTCCAATGTAGATGATTGCTTTGACGGTGCCTAGGAATGGTCTTCCTAGGATGATGGGTGGATCGTACTCGTCGTCTCCCATGTCAATGACCTGAAAGTCTGTATGGACAAAATGATCGTTAATTTTAACAGGGACATCGGTTACTATACCTTTGACCTTTCGGGATGTCTGATCTGCCATCTGGAGCTGAGTGTATGTTGGTTTTAAGGGCACGGTCCCGTACAAGAGCTGATAGGTGACTGTGACCATTATGTTGACGCCTGATCCAGTGTCGCAGAGCGCCTTCTGAAAGGAGTATCCATTGATTGAGCACTCAATGCTTGGCATACCTGGGTCGTCCTTCTTGTTCAGGAAGGGCGACTTGAGTCGACCATCTTGACCTTCTTGAATTGCAGTGACCATCTTAGCTGATTCGGTCCATCCTTGGTTGTTCTTGTTCTGCTTGTTCCTCCTGTTGGTCCTCTTCCTTGGTTCATGTTGGGGTTGCTCTGGGATTTGTGTAATCTTGTTCTTGAAGGAAAATGTCTCCTTCCTCCCCTTGATGTTGAAGTTGATCTTCGCAGCGCTGGCGTAGATGACAGCTCCCGAGGTGTTCAGGAATGGCCTTCCCAGAATAACTGGTGACCCTGGGCATAATGTTGACGCTGGAGCCAAAGTCGCAGAGTGCTTCTGGGAAGTCCACCATGCCGATGGAGATCGGGATGACGGGGCGTCCTGGATCGCCTCTCTTGACTGGCAGAAGGTCATTATGTACTCCGACAGCGGGATTACTCCAATAGTTACCTGCATCAAACATGTCTACAAGATTTGCAGATTCTAATCCTTCCGGTTGTGATGGTATACCGGGGTTAGTAGCAGGAACAGCAGCAGCTATTTGATTTAACTGAGATTCAATCATTTTATTAAAGCTAATTTGGTTTTTGATGGCAGTAGAGAAATTATCCATTCTATTATTTATGTTTTCTAGTATTTTATCATTGGATGCCAATTTCTTAGACAAGTTATCCATTAGCTTTCCTTGATTAGACACTAACTCTCTTAGGGGTGGAAAATTATTATTGTTGTTGTAAGAGTTATTACCTTGATAATTACCTGAGTAGTTACCTGAGTAGTTAGGCCTCTGTTGATTCCAACCTTGATTTTGTTGAGGACGGTTGTAGTTGTTGTTGTTGTTGATGTACCTTGCATCCTCAAGCATCTCTGGACAGTGATTGCCTGAGTGTCCAGTGCCTCCACATTCCTCACAAGTCATGTGAGAGTCGTAGACGTTCATGACTTCTCTTTTGTCTCCAGCTTTGTCATCGAGCTTTTTTATGAGTAGGTCTAGCTTTGCAGACAGCATGTCTACCTCCTTGAGCTGGTGCATACCTCCATCCTTCTTGCGTGTTTGAGTCATCTCTTCGTTCCAACCTTGGTTGGACGCCATCTTCTCCACAAGGGCTGTAGCTTGTGGTATGGTGAGTGATAGAAATGCGCCTCTAGCTGCAGCATCCATGGTCTCACGAGCACTAGTGATGAGCCCATGATAGAAAGTCTGCATAAGTAGCCAGCTCTCCATTCCATGATGGGGACATTCTAGGATGTAATCTTGAAAGCGCTCCCATGCTTCTGGAACGGATTCATCATGTTGTTGCTGAAAACTTGTAATCTTCCCACGGAGAGCATTGGTCTTGCCCATGGGAAAGAACTTAGCCAGAAAGTTCGTAGAGCAGAGTGCCCACGTAGTGTTCTTATCCTTCGTCGTGTAGAACCACTGCTTCGCTCTCCCCAATAGTGAGAATGGGAAAAGGCGAAGTAGTATGGCGTCTCTGGGAACATCTAATAAAGTGAATGTGCTGCAAATCTCCAGGAAGTGTTGGAGATGAGCACTTGCATCTTCGTGCGGCTTCCCACAAAACTGGTTGGCTTGTACCATGTTGATGAGCCCTGGCTTGAGCTAAAAGTTCTTGTCGATGGCCGCGGCAGGTCCAGTGCGGATGTTGTTCGTAGTGGGAGCTGAGAACTCGCGGATCGTCTTGTTCGCCATGGCTGCGAACTCTGTTGACAAATTTCGGATGAAACTTCGGCGGTCTTCTGGATTGGATGAAGTGTTGCGTCGAAGTGTTGACTTCTTGAGCTTGGCTCTTGCCTCTCTGATTAATGCTTCGGGGTTGTCAACAAAATTTTCTGGAAGATGTCCTCTATTCATACATCACCCTGCAAAACAATAAGAATGGAAAAATACAGGGGTAAATCTGTATGGGAGAATTGATGATCTCAATCACTTAATGATGCGAATGATGACTCAAATTCCGTATTCATTCCTTGTTAGTAAATCAACCTTCCCCGGCAACGGCGCCAAAAATGCTTGTTGGGCATTCTTAACGTCATTACCAAAAGTAGACTTAGTTTTCTAATTCTGATAATGGCGCCAAAAATGCCGAACATATCCCTCATGCCACTTAAGCCAAGTTGTCATCCCCAGCATGACATGAGAGACGCGGTATTGAAATATGCAACTGCTCTTCTAAATAAATAATAAATAAGATCTGCAAGCGCATAGATTAATACCGATGTAGCATTTTAACCGGGAAGTATTCCAGGTATCGTTATTTATATTTTTACCACTGGGAAGGGATTACTAACATCAATGTTGATTATGGAATGGAATATAGGAATGAGTATCAATCATTGCATGTATAAGTGAGAGCATTCATCTATCTCTTGCATACAGGGGTAAGTGTCACATAAAATATAGATAAAGTATGAATGGTGACAAAGATAATTAATCTGATCAGCTAGCCACATATAATAATGATAAGCACCTCAACAGATATTCTAGCAAGTCATTAGCATGGTATTAGGACGAACTACAAGGATATTTCCTAAGTTATTCTTAACTATAAAGTCTAGCATATCATAGTTAGTGCAAGTACACTTGGCAATCATTGCGAGAAAGGACTACGCCCATGCATAGTGATATTATCAAGGAAGATGAGAAACATAGCAATCACTCCCCCGTAATAATGTTGCTTTGCCTGCCTTACACACGGGAGGGGGACTATATAAGAACCAACGAAGCTGTCACCATCGCGGACCACCCCCACGATCCGGCATATAAGGTGCAATCGCAGATAAATATGGTCTAAGCACCACGCCTACACAATATTTATCATTTACCCATGGATTCGATGGATAAACGCTATACGATCCTAAACATGTATATAATTCCAATCTAACTAAGCCAAGCGTATAACTACGATAAACTAAGAACAATATAATCGCAAACGTAAACAAGTAGAGCATAGTCATAATCAATATATTGAAAAAGAACAAAGTTGTATTCATAATATTGAAGAACAATGATGAACAATGAAGAACAGTAAAGGAATTACCAAGAATCCTCTTGACAGATCCGAAAACCAATCGAAGATTGACTCCTTCTAGTTCTAATCCTATGTAGCTATGCTATACTAGAGATCTAGTTGATGTGGTGGCTCTAGGGCTTGATCAGAGACTCTCCTCCTGAGATTAGGATTTGAAGAATTGAGAATGAGGGAGTGCCTCCTCTAGGGGCCAGGGGTCCTACTTATATAGCCCCCTTAAGTGAACGTGGGCCGTCGGATCAAACCGACATTAATCGCACGGTTTTTCTTGATCCCTTAGGTCGGTGGAGCATAATCCGTGAGACGGAGCCTGATTGGCTCTCAGGCCAGGGCGGGCGCCCTAGGGAGCAGGGCGGGCGCCCTGCCTCCGGGCCCGTTCGGCCTCCCGTTCGATCTCGTGGCTTCTGGAGTCTTCTAGATGATAGAAAATCGGTGAACACGTTATTATCTCTATGTAAACCCGACGTGTGGGCCTTTCCTCCGTATTTTCTGATAACCCCCTGCAGACATAGACAAACACCAAAACTCGTGGAATTCTGCCAGATAAAACCCTAAGTCTAGGTGTTGGTTGCATTTGGATCCTTTTCTTTATTTATTTGATAACTACATTTGGTACTTAAGGACCGTCAACAGACGTGGATGCACATGTGGATGAAGACATTGGGGAGGCTAAGCACACTGCCCACAATGTGGAGTAGAAGCTAATTAATGTGCATCTTCCCTACATACATTTTTCTGGAATAAGCAGGAGAACTGCAATCCCTACATACATTTGCAGAAGCGCAAGCTAGACAACATGGATTGGAGTGGGGATAAGAAGAGGAGTATGGATTCCTTGTGTTTTTCTTTGTCAAGTCTCTAAGCTTAACTTGCTCTTAATTACCTTTGTTTCATTTTGAATGAGATTTTAAAAATGTTTTTTTAATAAGTAAACTTCTCCATTCCATTTTCATATGTTTAGGATGTAGAACCGAGTTAAATTTTTCAAGAGCAAGGAATCCTTGTGGGCTTATCAACATAAGAAACGGGTATATCTTTGCTTTCTTACATTTCCTTTTCTAATTAGAAATTCACATGTATATCCAAATTATTAATCTTGCATTTGGAGTTGCTTTGCTAATTCAATACTACAATGCTTGTTGGTCACCAAACCGATTCTATCATATCTGTGCAATGACTCTTATGGCGAAATATGTATGTTTCTCTCATCCATTTATAAAAAAATATATGTGCATCATTTGTTATATGGCAAAAAGACAACCTTTTCCACCCTATGCTATCCTTGATCATCTACCAACTTTTGGTGGCGATTTTGCGGAAAATATGTAATGTAGGAGAGTTATTTAGGGATTTATTTTCTGTCCCTTACGTAGTCCATTATTAATGTCTTTATGGTCTTATGTTGTATCTTTATTGGTGTATTTGTTTGTAGCAAAGTAAAAGAATACATAGAAAAAAAGTTCTGATAAACATGGAAGTGAAATGATATATAATATTGCTTGTACTTTTTTGTGTGTGTAACATCAGCCACAGTTGAAATAATAAATGAAGTTGCTCGTACTTTTTATATAAGGCCTTTTATAGTGGTTGGGGATGCTTCTCAATGCCTCTAGATGCCTCTACAAAATAATCATTTCAGTTGATTTTATTCGTCCAAAGGTAAAACGGTCATTGCACAGCCCTCCCACTCCCATGCCCCTATCGCGCACCCCCGAGACCCCACACCGAAGAGGTTAGCTCCCCCAAACCGCACTCACCTCACACGATGTAAGGCTGCTCTCTCCCTCACCCTGGCGCCGCCCTACTCTCTCCCTCACTGTAGCCACTAGCACCCTCACACGACGTCGCGCCGAGCGCCCAGCCCTCTCCCTCGCTCGTCGTGGCGACCATCCTACTCTTGCCCTCGCTTGTCACCGCGACCATCTTATTCTCACCCTCGCTCATCGCGGCGGACGCTCTGCCCTCGCCCCCACTGCCCAACGCCATCACCTGCCCAGGCCCCTCGCTGCTGTATGACCTCTTGGCCGATGCTAGTGTCGAAGGCGCATCCAGCTTCGTTACCAACCTAGCCACCGCCACTGCCATCGGGAACGACAGTGAGGAGTCCAAGATCCGAAAGGCACACCCCAGCTTCGTTGACGTTGCGTATGCCCACCTCAACCACAGTAAAAAATTTCTTTGTATATATATATAACATTTATTTTTAAATCCTCAAACTTTTTGGGGTTTGTTTGGTCAACTTAGTCAAGTTAAATCAATTAGATAACATACAACTCCAATTTCTAACACTAGAAGTGTCAGAGATATGGGCCAGGGGTATCTGCACCACCCATATATGACTACCACCAAGCTATCAGCCTAGCAGCCGTCAACGAGGAGGCCCGCAAGGGCTGACGCGATCAACCAACGTGGAGATCAAGGCAAACCAAGGCGGGTGTATCTGGACAATAGTAAGGATCAATCTGTTGTAACAAACTAGAAAACAATTTGTTTGTCCGATCGTCCTCTCTGTAACCCTACCTCTCCTACCTATATAAAGGAGGGTAGGGACCTCAGGCTCGGGATCCATCTTCCACCTATTCCATCTACCACGAAGCTAGGAGCAACAACCCCTGTAATTGAGCATATGAAAACAAGAGCAGCCATACCACTAGAGCAGGGATTAGCGTGTACCATGTCCCAAACTAGTACAAATCTCTGTGTCTCATGTGCTACCATCTGATTCTATCTACGCGATTATATTGCTGGATATTGCCAGAGCAAAACAATACGACAGTTGGCGTGCCAGGTGGGCCTTTCACGTTCAGATTCATTTTTGTGCTTCGGATGGCTATTCTCTGCAAGTCGAGTAAGGGTGTGATCAAGAGGTGGTCGAAGAAGGACAACAACGGTGTCGCCGCCTTCGCGTGATTGAGGGTTCCACTGTGTGGCAACCTCGAGGCTTGCAGGCCAGCCTCGATGTCATCATCGCCCAAACAGCTCTACCTCGCCAAGCTCGGGGACGCGATCGACATAGGACCGCTCCAGCTAGCATGTCATGTAAGTCGCTACGCCGAGTCTATTTTTTCTCAATTATGTCAGGAGTACCTCCTCAATATCAAAAAAAGGAGTACCTCCTCAACACCGCACGCATGATCTGGTGGGAATCACACCATCCAGATGATACACAACCATCGCGATCACTGGACGCTGTTTTGCCTAAATTCTTTGACAGGCTCAGGAGCACTGTGGTGGCATGCACCTGGGAACTCTTCCTGACGCATGCGATCAACCCTAACAGGGCTGGGTCACCCCGGATAACAAAGAGAAATCACGAAACCAACTGGCTGAGCGTTAAGCAAAGTCAAAAGCCAAGTTATCGAGTAAATCTTGGCTACACCATGAACCTTCCATGCCAGAACCATGGATACCCAGTGGCTCATCTTGCCAAAGACCGTAAGATGTATTGTGTGACAGCCGCCACGACGACTCTCTCACGGGGCACCCCTCGAGGGGACAATCGACGACGTAAGGGACACTCAAAACAAACCCTCAAATGAGTGATGACCATTCATGCCCATACTGAGATTTGATCAGATTTGGGACATACACTTATTGTTCGGGAGGCTCACGCCGTGACACCCGTGCCGATGACCCGGTTACCTTGGTTAGAGCACCCGACCACTTTCGACGAAAGTGACCAACCTGAACACTCGGTCGACGTCGATAGGTTCCCCTTGGTTGTCAGCGTAGTTCTCAAGACTGTTCATGCCACTAAGATCTTTATGGGTGGAGGAAGTGATTCCAATCTGATATAATTGGACACTTTCGAAAGACTAAAGATCGACACAGACAAATTACGCCCACCAAGAGGCCCGATCACTGGAATAGTACCAGAGAGATAGTTGATGCCTCTCGGCACCATAGATCTAAGGGTTACATTTGGTGAGGCGACGAACTTTCACCAGGAGATACTCTCCTTTGAGGTTGTGGATTTTTAGGTCTGCCATCCTCAGCATACCGTGTTTCGTCAAATTCATGGCCGTCCCTTACTATGCATACCTAAAGATGAAAATGCCGGGTCCCAAAGGTATCATCACGATCTCTGTGGATCTCCAAAATGCCTATTAATGTGATCTACTCGCAATAGAGAACGTGGTCTGAAACTTGGATCTGGCGCAGCGCGAGCTCGACTATGTCCTCATGCAAGGAAAGGAGGCTGCCACCAGCCCAGTTCATGGCCTCAGAGCCAACCGTGGCTCCATCATTCATGCCCGGGGAAGATTCGAGGAAGGTCCGCTTGGAGAGAACCGACCCGAGTAAGACCACGAACATTGGGAGGAGCCTGAACCAGGCACAACAGGATGAACTCATCAAATTCCTGATTGACAATCGGGACATATTCTCCTGGAAACCCTCAGACATGCCAGGAATCTCGAGGAAAATCGCAAGCATTCCCTGAGAATCTGGGCCAACGCCAAGCCGATCAACCAACGCTTGAGATAGTTTGATGACGAAAGGCGCAAGGCTATAGAAGAAGAAATAGCCAAGCTCCTCGATGCGGGCTTCATCGGGGAGGTCTTGCATCCAGACTGGCTTGCAAACCCCGTCCTGATGCCCAAAAAGGACAACAAGTGGAGAATGTGTGTCGACTATATGAGCCTTAACAAGGCATGGCCGAAGGATCCTTACCCCTTATCCCGTATAGATCAGATCATAGACTCCACTGCAGGATCATAATTACTCTGTTTCCTTGACGCTTACTCCGGTTATCATCGGATTCGGATGAAAGAGTCCAACCAACTAGCTACTTCGTTTATCACCCCGATCAGAGCATACTGGTATGTCACCATGCCATTCGGGTTGAAGAACACGGGGGCTACCTACCAGCGCTGCATGAGGCGTTGCTCCATGAGAAAATTAGCAAAAATGCCAAGGTTTACGTCAATGATATCGTCGTAAAATCATCTAAAGCTGGGACCCTTATTCAAGATCTCTCAGAGACATTCAATAACCTCTGAAAGTTCAAGATCAAGCTCAACCCAAAAAAGTGTACCTTCGGGGTACCATCCGGCAAACTGCTCGACTACATCGTATTGGCTCACAGGATTGAGACCAATCTAATGAAGGTTAAAGCCATCCTCGATATGGGACCTCCTTGAGCATTAAGTGATGCCCAGAAGCTGATGGGGTGCCTGGCTTCCCAAAGCCGGTTTATCTCTAGACTGGGCGAGAAGGGACTTCCCCTCTACAAGCTCTTACGCAAGATGCCAGACTGGCGATGGACCCTAGAGGCTCAGAAAGCCTTCGATGATATCAAGGACTTCCTCACCAAACCCCCATTCTGGTGGCTCCTCACGAAGAAGAGCCTCTACTCCTATACATCGCAGCTACCACCCAGGTGGTCAGCGTGACTATAGTTGTAGAGAGAAAGGAAGAAGGCCATATTCAGACCATTCAGCGACCAGTATACTTCCTCAGTCAAATACTGGCTAAGAGCAAAACTCGCTACCCACACATCCAAAAGATACTCTATGGGGTGTACTTGGCAAAGAAGAAGCTGGTTCACTACTTCAATGCGCACCCGATTACCGTGGTCACCTCCTTCCCGCTAGGAGAGATCATCAACAATCGGGACACGACCAGACAGATAGCTAAATGGGCCCTAGAACTTATGGCGTATGTCATCACTTATGTGCCACGTACTCCATAAAAATCTCAGGCTCTAGCAGACTTTGTTGCCGAATGGACAGAAGCACACGATGAACCAGTTGCAGCCGACTAGAGTACTTGGGCATGTACTTCGATGGCTCTTTGATGTTACAAGGAGTGGGAGTGGGAGTTTTCTTGGTCTCCCCCAATGGGAACCGAATGAGGTACGTACTCCATTTAAATTTTGAGGGTGCTACCAATAACATAGCAGACTACGAGGCTCTGCTCCATGGGCTGTGAACCGCAGTCACCCATGGAGTTAGGAGACTTGTCGCCTTAGGAGACTCTGAGCTTTTCATCAGGCAAGTAATGAAAACCTCAATGTGCTGCGACCACAAGATGGAAGCATAATGCGCTGAGGTAAGAAAACTTGAGGAAAAATTCGACGGACTCGATGAAAGCCCAAGTTTGGTTTTGGTAATTAATGACACCAAGTTGCTAATGTCATGTGTTAAGTGGTTTAAGTTAGGCATAAGCAACACATGTGATGAAGGTGCATGTGGCATGGAGTGGTGGCCACAAGATCACAAAGAGATGGTGCATGGACATGAAATGATGGTCATGGTGATCAAGCATGAGGAGATGGACACGGAACAAAGTGATCAAGGCAAAGGTATAATCATAGGGTTTGCTTTTGCCGGTCTAAGATGAGTAGAGAAGTGATTGACTGGGTTTAGGATTGATAGCCGACTATCAAGAGGGGCAATCACGGTTGGCTCGTGAATCAAATGCTACTAGGTCATCATCTTGAGCATATGCATTAGGATCTAGTAGAGAGCTAACGTAATGCCTTGAAAAATGATTGTGAAATTGCTAACACATATGCACATGGTGTTTTACACATGATGGTGTTGGCACATTTGCAAAGGCGGCGGTGTTTGAGCGGTAGTGAGGGGTTTGGGGTTCACTCTCCCTCCCGCCGAGCTTGCGAGCGTAGGATTCAGGCATTTTTAGGGAAATGAAATGCCTATTTTCCATTGCGCCGGAGGTTGAAAAAGTTGTGAAAGCACAGAGGTGTTTCATGAGCTAAAACATGTGTTTTAGTGATACACATATGAAGAGTAGCTCATAAGTGACAAGGGCGATCAAGCGGAACGAGAAAACGATGAAGATTCACTGAGTTGTGAGCGACAGATGCTGGCGCCGCGAGCAACAGACGCGGGCACGGAGTGTTTGACGCTAAACCCTAGCAGCGCGACGCTGGACGTGGCGACGGACGTGCGGTTGGTCACGCGACAGACGCTGACGTCAGCGTCTGTCAACTACGCGCAGAGGAAGCGTAGTGAGCTGTGGAGCGACAGAAGCCAGGCCGCATCTGTCGGGCGACCATCGGGCACGTCTGTCGCGTGATAGCGCGGTTCCAATCCTTACTAGACCGCGTCTGTCGCACGACGGACATTGAGGGTGCGGAGTGTCGGACGCGTCTGTCGCCCGCGACAGCTGGGTCGCGAAGCATAGGACATGTCTGACGCTAGGATTTCGACTGTTAGCTTTGAGCGCATGGGGACCCGTGGCACGAGGAGAACGCGATAGACGTTGGGCGTGACTGTGCAGCGTCTGTCGCCCCCGAAAATCGTCCAGTGAATTTGATAACGGCTAGCTCTTGAGTGAAACGTTATAAATAAGAGGTGGCCGACCCTTGGAGGTTCTCTCTTGCACATTTGAGATATTAAGGCACACTTTGAGCTAGAGAACTTCCCCTCCACTCATCTCCTTGCTTGGTTGCATACTCTAGAGAGATTGAGTGAGATTCAAGTGCATTGCATTGAGAGTTGCATCTAGTGGCACTTGATCTTCGTGTTTGCTGCGGATTGTTGTTACTCTTGGGTGTTTCCTAAGACCCTAGACGACTTGGAGCAGCAGTGGTGTTGAGCTCGACCTTGGAGATTGTTTCGAGCCTTACCAAGTTGATTGCAAGGGGTTCTTGAGCCTTCCCCACGGGAGTTCACGAATTGGCTACTCTAGTGAAGCACGTGGCTTGGAGGATCCCCATCTTGTGAGTGGATGTGCGGCACCCGCTGAGGGTTCAACTCTTGATAGTTGATTAGCTCGTGATCTATCAAGTGGGTGCATCCCCACAACGAGGAGTAGCTTGCCAGGAAGCAAGTGAACCTCGGTAAAAAATCTTGTGTCATCTCTTTGCCAAGGATTTCTCTTGTGATTGCTCATTGTGATTGATTCTTCGAGTGCGTTGCTTCTCTACATCGTTGGTATAAGAATCAAGTCACTTGCTCCTTACCTTCTTGTACTAGTCCTTGTGTAGTTTGCTTATTGTAGCCTTTATCATATAGGAGTAAGTAGCTTAGTGACTTAGCCTTGTTGGTGTGTATTAGAGATCACAGCCTTGCTTCACTACAATTGTATAGGTGGCTTGCATAGTGTAGTTGAGCTAGTGCTAGAATTAGCTTAGCCATCTTCTATACTAACGTAGTTGTTTAGTGAAGCTTGTATATTTTTAAATAGGCTATTCACCCTCTCTAGCCATTTGGACCTTACACTCGAGCTATGCCACATCCCTCGAAGGGACAACGAGAAGGCTGACAGCCTCGCTAGAATCGGCTCAGCCCGAGACATGCCCCCAGGTGGTATGTTCCTCGACAAGCTTACAAGACCGACGGCACGATGGGAAGTTGAAACTCAACCTCCCCTCAAGCTGAGCGTGTTCATCATCACCAAGGCCGCAGGCTCTAACCTAAACTAGGCGTAGGAACTCATTGACTATCTGTGACACGACATCCTCCCTATTAACATGGACGAAGCTGATCGAGTATGTCAGAGAGCCAAATCCTATGTCATGAGGGATGACGAAATCCATCATAAAAGCACGAGCGGAATCTTGCAACGGTGCATACCCACGAAAGATGGGATAAAGCTCTTGCAAGATATTCACTCGGGGGCTTGTGGCCACCATGCAGCACCAAACACTTTGGTGGGTAAAGCCTTTCGACAAGGGTTTTACTGGCCCACCACGGTCAAAGACGCACAACATATCATGAGGACTTGCGAAGGATGTCAGTACTTTGCTAAGCAGAAACACGTGCCTTCTCAAGAACTCCAAACGATCCCGATCACATGGCCCTTCGCCATATGGGGACTTGACCTCGTCGGGAAACTCCCACCCACCCCTGGGGGCTTCAACCACTTGTTTGTCATGATTGACAAGTCCACCAAGTGGATCGACGCCAAACCTGTAGCTACAGCTAGCTTGGAGGCGGCGGTCGAGTTCATTAAGGAGGTTATAAACCAGTATGGGGTCATGAACACGATCATCACCAACAACGGCACCCAGTTCACGGTGAGTACCTTTGTCAACTTCTGTGACAAACAATAGATCAGCATAAGATGGGCTGCAGTGGCCCACCCCAAGACCAACGGTCAGGTAGAAAGGGCGAATGGATGCATCCTTCAGGGCCTCAAACTCCAAATTTTTAGGAAACTAAAAAAGTTCAAGGGTAGATGGGTTTAGGAGCTCTAGTCAGTCCTGTGGGCCCTACGGACCACTCCTACCAGGCCGACAGGGTTCACTCCTTTTTTTCCTTATCTACGGTGCAGACGCAGTACTACCCGAGGAGATCATCTATGGCTCTCCTCGCGTCCGCGCCTATGATGAGGATACAACAGAGGAAGCCTTATAAGATTCCCTCGATAGACTCGACGAGCACCGTGGAACATCACTCGTCCGCTCCGCAAGATATCAGCAATAGCTGCGCAAGTACCACAACAAGCATGTTCGACCGCTAAACTTCATGCAAGGCGATCTAGTTCAACGCCGAGTGCAGAGAACCAAGTAGAAAAATAAGTTTACACCTCGTTGGGAAGGACTGTTTATCGTGGCCAAAGTGCTAAGATCGAGAATGTATAAGCTGGCAAACAAGAAAGGTGTAGTCTACATGAATGCATGGAACGTCGACTTGCTGCGTCGGTTCTACGCATGAGAAAGCAGACCTATACTAGGGCCTAGTTTATGGATGGTGTACCACCAACCCGCAATAATGTAGTAGGCTCCATCAATAAGATGATCAGTATGCACCTGGGCTTAAACTAAGCACCCCAGCAGGTCACGCTGACCTACCAAGGCACTCGGGGCTACCCGATGAGAAAGGTTCAAAGTGTATAACGCATTCGGGCAGATCGTGTCATGGGTTCCCAATCAATCACTGCAATACGTTATGCTAACCTATTACGGTGATCTGGGGGCTACAACTGACACTACACTAAGCCACAAGGCCATTCCTCAGGAAAACACAAAACATGAAGTGCAGAAAAACCTCTAGCTGCGTGGTGGACAGGCGTCTCTTAGCTGCCCGTGAGGCATGGTCGTCTTTGCCCTTGATGCTGAGATGGACCTTCTCATGGGCCAGGTCGCTTGCATCCCGCTTGGGCCTTTGAATGGGCCTGATTGCCTCTTCGGGTGCACATTTAGCAGTGACTATGGCGACAGTGGTGTCAGTGGGCTGGTGGATGCGGTCAACTTGTGTTTGTCTGGCCTAGAAGATTGGGTCTCTGGCCCCAACTCGCCGAGGTTAGACTGCAAAATGCTGGAGCAGGCGGGTGTACTTCCTTCACCACCTGATGGGGCTGGTGTACTTCCTTCACCACCTGAATTCATTCCCAGCAACGTCGTGGATGGGAACCCCTCCACGCAGTCTAATGGCCGCGCCCAGCCAGCTGAGGCGATCGTCGTACCTATCGAGGAGTTCATCGCCTCATTCAAGAAACCACTGTCGTAGTCGCTGCTCCTGTCCATGTCGAAACCAAGGGTCACTAGGCATGAAAGGCCACGAGAGCAGGACGATGACGAGCTGGTCCCCAAGCGTAGCGCTCGGCTGGCAGCCAAGAGAAAGTATAGGGTGGCCAAGCCTGAGGCCTAGGCCAGGAAGGTGATGATGAAACGTCTCGGTGTCGATGTGGAGACGAAGCTACCTGATGAAGCTTCCTTTGATGAGTTCCAGACTGCATTCAAGCTGCCATTATCTCCATCCACATGTGAGGCGATGCAGGTCCTTTTTCCAAGCAGGAAGCAGCGGCCAGCCAGGGCTGTTTGCGCCGCCTAGGCTCCTTTCTGTCCTTCCTACGCTAGTTGTCCATCCTTCCTACGCTAGTTGTCCATGTTAGGTCATAACATTTTCCTTTCAAATGTTCGTGGCCTCAATTCACAGGCTCGTCATGATGTCATGCGCATCTCCAAGGCGGCATCCAGTGTTGACAACATTATCCACGCAGTGCTGTGAGAGGTGGAGGAGTGGATCGAGGCTGGGTTCTCTAGCCATGCTACTGCCATTGCTTGCCTTTCTGGTCACAAAGTTTAGTTAGCAATGTAATATGAATTTCTTCAAATCTCGTAGTTAGGGCGGCGTTGTGACCTCCTCGTTGGTCTCTCACCACCGGGTAGGTCTAGCTTGTATTGGTTAACTCATTGTACTCCCTCTTAAAGAAAAATGGGCCGTTAGGTTCGATCGAGAAAATGAAGTGCAGAAAGTCTTTATTCTAAGGCTAATGCGATTACACATCATGAGGAGCAGAGCGGATTACATCCTCTACTCTCTCAGATTTGATAATGGCGCCTGCCGCGCCCCTGAACTCCACGGCCAGTGCACCAACATCGTTAGGTTCTTCCACTGGTGGAAACCCGATCGCCATGTCGCAAAGGTCCTCGCCGCTCCGGAGTCTAGCTGCCGCCACTGCCAACACAGCCCCATGACGAACCACGTGCCAAATTACTTTGGTAAACCACCTCGGGACATTGCCGAGGCACTGTTCCACGCTCACCCCCGCTGGTGAGAGCACATCAATAACACCACCACATGCCTCTAGCAAGGTAGCATGTTGGTCCCGATATTGACCTGCCCTGACCGCCGCGGCGGAAGAGTCAGCCGCAGCAACGTCACGGTCGCGCTCCGCCACCGTCACCTTCTCGGTTAGAACGGCGTTGGCATCATGAATCTTTGCCACCTTGCCTTGGGCAACGACTAGTTGCTCTTGGATGGCTAGGAAGCATAATCAGAGAACCGCTCATCAAGGTAAGACATCTTCAGAAGGATGAACATGGAATCTCGCTGGGAACTTATCGAGAAGGTGCGCTTGGGCTTCGGCATAGGACGCCATGGCGGTGACCGCTTCCCGCTCTGACCTAGCCATCACTTCTTGTATGGCCTCCAACTACGCTCGGAGACAACTCGCTTCATCCCCAGCCATCGCGACTACCGGCGGAGTTGCGGCTTCCACTGCCACAACACCGCCCGACGATGTAGGAGGACTCGCATCATCAAGCACAGGAAGCCTGGAAGAACACCCAGTGAGAAGAAATACAAAGCCCCAAGTTTACCTGATTCTGGTCGGTATAGTTACTTACCCGACAAAAGAAGGACAGATGGGCGGATAGCGCTCGCCTGCCGCCGATCCAACAACCTTCATCCTCGAGCTCCCCACACTCTCCATCAGATTGGATCTAAGGGGATAGAGACAGAGGAAGACGAAGAATTAAAGAAAGGGAGGTAAGCTCAATAGTGCGCAGAAATGATTGTGCCCATTTATGCCTCCCCCTTCTTTATATAAGCAGGAACCAGCGCACGGATGGCATCCCAACCGCACATGCTTGTGCATGGGAAAATGAGCCATCAACACTGAAGCTCTGGCTTCTGGTAAGCAAACTCACCCTCGGATCCTGGCGGTCTGTTTTAAATAGACCCTCATCCAAGCCAGTGCAGGCGAGTGGTCTAATACTCAGATCGGGTACTTGGCCCGGCTCACCCCTTTAGCAGGTGTAAGCGGTAGCGATTCATTCACTATCGACCTTGCCCTTCTAGAGTCAGGGGGTATTCAGGAGGATCCCCAGTCTGACTCTAACACTCGGTGTCACGTAAATCTCCTAATACCCAGACGAGCTCGAAGTACCTTATTTCAGCGGATGTGTGCCCCTTTGGGGAAAATCAGAAAACTGGTTGGCCCATGGCTGTAACCAAAGTACGAGCTCCTGGAATCTGGAAAAAGAGTTTTATGACATGCCCCCGCTGGTCTGGCTTTCTCATGCCGCTTCCTTTTAGTGAAGTGGACGTTTACTCGTTGTACCCGTTATCAGCTCGAAGAGTAACACACGCAACTACCGACAACTACTCACGCATTCGTTACTTGCCCACAGTGGTGCCCAAACTGGGACACTGTTATATTGACCTCAGGGCTCTGGGACAATGTCTTCACTCTAGCACTAACGAGGTTCACAAAAATTCATATCACGTCGCTTGACATATCTCGAAGAAAACGTGACACCCTTAGTGCTCAAACGACCTGCTATAGGTCACCCTAAAAATTAACTAGCTTAGTGATGTGTGGGCGATGGAGGTGCACCAACCCCATCCTCATTATTGTTTATTACTAGGACTTAATGATGCACAACCACTATTTACACGCCGGAATACGTCGGAAACCAACTTCTCGAGTACAATAGTATTTCTACCCTAACACGGCATCTACGATGTCCTGGAAGCTACGCTTCTGGTTATTGGGAACACCACCCGAACACGGCGTTAACAACGTCTCGAGGGCTACGCCCAGAAACTACGTTTCCTGATATGGGGTGTACCACCCGAGTCAAGCACTTTTTTTTTCTCGAACTACGCAGGAGAGCTGCGCGTCATTTCATTAAGGTAGAAAAGATAAGTACACGAGTCCAGAAGGACCCAAACCCGAGTACACCCGAGTCAAGCACTTACAGTTGCCAGGGGCAACGTCCCTTGATGTACGGTGTACCACCGCCGCACTCGATGCTTGAAGAAGATTCTCGTTACCCAAGAAATACTCTTGCTACTCGAACAACGACATACTGGCTCCCCAATACTTGGGAATATCTAATTGTGCTGCTCAATACTTCGGCACCCGAAGATGCTCACTATGTACTCACAGTACGCAGAATTTACAGGGGAGACTGCGACGTCCCGAGTGCTTAAAGCTACATGCTAGCGTACCATTAAGTCCTACAGGGGTTACTATCAGAGATATGGGCCAGGGGTACCTGCACCGCTCATATATATGACTACCACCGAGCTATCGGCCCAGTAGCCATCAAGGAGGAGGCCTGCAAGGGCTGACGTGATCAACCAACGTGGAGATCAAGGCAAACCATGGCGGGTGTATCTGGACGATAGTAAGGATCAAACTATCAATCTGTTGTAACAAACTAGGAAATAATTTGTTAGCCCGATTGCCCTCTCTGTAACCCTACCTCTCCTGCCTATATAAAGGAGGGTAGGGACCTTGGGCTCGGGATCCATCTTCCACCTATTCCATCTATCTCGTAGCTAGGAGCAACAACTCCTGTAATTAAGCGTACGAATACAAGAGCAACCGCACCACAGGAGTAGGGATTAGCGTGTACCACGCCCCGAACCAATATAAATCTCTGTGTCTCGTATGATACCATCTAATTCCGTCTACGCTATTACGTTGCTGGATATTGTCAGAGTAAAACAATCTGACAAGAAGGATACACCGCACGTTGCTGCGGGACTCTCTAAAAAATAAAACTATTGCATATATGAGATAAATCATCTACATATTCTTATATCCATTTTTATTAAATATGGTTGTATTAAAAGATTAGAAGTTAGTGGGATGACATAACTATTAGTGTGAGATGATGTGGATACTTAGTGGAGAATGATGTGTATGGCTTGCATGTTAAGATAGAACATCTAAGCTTTATAAGAGACGTAGATCTGAAGTGAAATCAAGCACGAACCACTAGAACAAATGAATCCAACAATAATTTTACAAGACTTTTGCTATTTATCTGTTGACATATTTTTTGTGTGTTAAATCTGTCAAATTTCTATACGTTTGATTGTGCTTTAGGATTTACGCTACAATTGGGTCGCATTTATAAAAAATATGACAGATTTGACCTCATAAAATATGTCGACAAATACCCATTTTATAATAGTTAAAAAAGGGACATCAGATAATTGACAAGCATCAAATGGGTTTCCTGACCATAACCCTTCCAGTCAAGCGGATGGCATGAACTGAACACAGCCGTCTCCGACTCCGAGAGCTTGGCAATGGCGGTGCTGCCCACTTGGATCTAGCGCAGCTGCCACCGTCTTTGCATCAAGTGGTTTCCTAAGATTAAGAACGAGCTCGCATATCTGCTTCAGCCTATCCATGCCGTATCGATCCGCAGCCGCGAGGAGATCCCGCACAAGCTCTTGGTTCTCCTCGCTTCCGAGATCACCCAGCAGATCATCGGGCAACGTGTCGGTGTAGATGAAGTGGAGCAGGGTCTTGAACACCGGAGGCGCCATGCCGTCGACGGCTATCACCTCTCTTGCAGCGTCGTCCTCCTTCGCCGGCGCCGAGCCGGAGAGCTCGGCCTTGAGAACTGGTGACCGCGCCGCGAGCACGACACGGTGCGCGCGGAACGCTTCTCCTTGGACGGTGACGGTCACGTCCGCCCCCACCGGCGTCCGCAGCAGCAGCGCGCCGAGGTGCCTCGACAGGTCGGGCGGTGGCGGCTCGGCGGTTCCCGGAGACGCCGTGGTCTCCGAGAGGAGCGTCTGCACGACGTCGAGGACGCACTCGACGGTGAGGCGGTCGTCGCGGAGGTACGGCGACGCCGCCAGCTCGCTCAACGTCATGAACAAGCGGGAGCCCCTCTCGCGCTTCTTCGCCTTGTTCGCCTCGAACGCCACCGGCTCCCTGCGGCGGCGCACCGAGCGCGGCAGGCCGGTGGCGCGATCCACTAGCCTGAGGTCGTACAGCGCCAGCGCGCTGGCGTTGGGCGTCACGAGCCTGACGAACACGGACACGTACTCTTCGTCGAGCACCTCGGCACCGGCGGGGTGGTAGCGGATGACCCAGTCTAGGCCGCCGACGGTGAAGGTTTTGGAGGTGAGGACGCGCCGAGCACGAAGCTTGCAGCTGTACCTGTCGATGTCGAACCGGTGCTCGCCGCGGACGGTCTCCGTCGTGTTTGTGGACTTGGTGTTCGCTGGCAAAGCCATTTCTTCGCCAAGGTGCGGATATGTTGTGCACTCGTGTTGTTCGTCCAAGGACTTGATCACCGCGTGTGTATGTGTAGAAGAAGAGGCGAATGTGTTGGGTGCATGAATTTGAGCGGATTACAGAGTCCAGAACTCGAATACTCGATGGGTGAGTGAAGAACACGAGGGGTCAGTGGTTTGGAAGTCGAGGAGGTCGCGCCGTGTTCCCAAGACATGGGAATCCTCAGCCAGAAACTCTCAGTGTTCTCTTCGGTTGCCGCGATCGCCGATTAAACTTCTTCAACTTGCGCCGTCGTCATCTATATGCGCACACGGCCGCGTCAAAATTTGAACATCCCATCCATCACAAATTCTCAAATGTCGCCGTCGCCGTGCACCGTCCGCGGGACGCACCAGTTCGAGATCGTCGGGTACAGCCTCATCAAGGGCTGCGCCGCCGGCGAGTACGTGCGGTCGGGCTCGTTCGCCGTCGGCGGCTACCGGTGGTCCGTCCGCTTCTACCCGGGCGGCTTCTCGGCGCCGCACCGCACGTACGTGTCGTCGTTCCTCAAGCTCACGAGCAAGAACGCCAGGGCGTGGGCGCGCTACGACCTGCGCCTGGTGGACCGCGGCACGGGGCTGTCCCGCTCCGTGCGCCTCGAGGCGGTGCCCGTCATGTTCGACTACTCGGTGCCGCACAACAAGTGCAAGGGCAAGCGCGGCGCCCGCAAGTTCATGCCGCGCAGCGAGCTCGAGGCGTCGGCGTACCTGCGCGACGACCGGCTCACGATCGAGTGCGTCGTCGACGTCGTCGCCGACGAGGCGCGGGTGCCGGAGGCCGTGGCGCTGTGCCGGCTCAGGGTGCCGCCCTCAGACCTGGCCAAGCATCTGGGCGACCTGCTGCTGAACCAGCACGACCAAGCAGCGGACGTCACGCTCGCCGTCCAGGGAGAGGTTTTCCGCGCGCACAGGGTGGTGCTGGCTGCTCGGTCGCCGGTGTTCATGGCGGAGCTCTACGGGCAGATGAAGGAGAAGGCCATGGAGCGCATCGCCATCGACGACATGCAGCCGGTGGTCTTCAGAGCTCTGCTTCACTTCATCTACACCGACACGCTGCTGCTCCCCGGCGACCTCGACGGAGACGACTACAGGGAGATGGTGCGGCATCTGCTCGAGGCGGCGGATCGGTACGGCATGGAGCGGCTGAAGCTGATTTGTGAGGGCATCTTGTGCAGGAGCGTCGATGGTGCCACGGTGGAGACGACGCTCGCCTTGGCTGATCGACACTACTGCAAGGCGCTGAAAGATGTTTGCCTTCAGTTTATGTCCCTTGGATTAGAAGGATGAAAGAAAAATTGTCTCTGAAAGACAAACTGATGTTGTTTCAAAAAAAAGACTGAAACTGATATGATCATCCGATCTGCTACCTATTGGCAATTGTGCAAGTTCGTGTACAAATCGGCAATGCTCAGTTTAGAGCATTCGTCTGGACGGACCAACCCCCGCGCGCGTGACGACTAAGAAAAAAACGGTGCGCATGGTTGTAGTCACAAGAGAGTGTGTGTGGCCACTCGTTAGGCATGGGGTGCATGCGGTGTGGTGCAGCGCATGAGAGCTCGTGCGGCCACTGGTTGGTTCGGCGAGGGATGTGGGGCAGCGCATGTGGCCTCGCACGCGCGTGGGGTGCATGGGACGCATGGGGCCTATGCATGCGCTGTGACAAGAGAGGACCGATAGAGATAGAAGGAGTGTGGGGCCAACATACTCCATGGCACCGAGCTTCGTATGTTTCATGCGTTTTAGATATATGTTTCATACGTTTCATCTTAATGTTGCAAGTGTTTCATTCGGATGTTGTATGTGTTTTATCTGGATGTTTCGTATGTTGTAATGGCTATACACATATGTTGCAAGTGTATGTTTCATCTGTTTTAGATGTATATTGCAAGTATTTTATTTGGATGTTGCGTATGTTTTAGTGGCTATATACATATGTTGCGAGCGTCTATTCAAAATGTTTCCTCTGTTTTAGACGTATGTTGTAAATTTTTATCTAGATGTTGCTTATGTTGCAAACGTTTCATCTGTTTCACACGAATGTTGCCGAAGTGCTTAATGTTGCAACATTAGCAGGCGCAGGAAGCGAGCGCATACGGAGGCAGTCCCCACGGGCGCAGTGGTCCCCAGTGCGCGACAAGCGAAGCGGACGTGGATGGTCCCCACCTGCAAGCGCTTCAGCAGGCACGAGGCGCACAACTATATGCGTAGGTGCACCAGCATGCGGGGGTGGGTGTGCAGGCGCAGCAATTGCATGCGGAGGCGGATATGCAGGCATACCAGTTGCATGAGGCGGATGTGCAGGCGCAGCATTTGCATGCGGGGGCGGCCGTGCATGCAGGACAGGCTTAGCAACATCCGTGACGAGCGGGACATGCACAACAGGCGGGGTGGGCGCGGGCGTCCGGACGCTAGCCACGCCGTTTACAAATTCACGGTTTGGGGCTCCCCTGAAAATGCAGGTGCTGTTATGTCTTCAATTGTGTAGGCTTGCTAGAGTTGAGATTTGATCTGAACACAAGCTGTTGGCTTCAGTTGGCCTTGATTCGCTTTCTGGTTTCGGGCTCTGTTGCAACGACAGTCAAGAGCCATGGAGTTATCTGTCCCTTGAATGGGCGTATATTTGCGTCTGGTGAATTAGCATTTAGCAATAGGTTGCGCATTGGTCAATAACATTGAACCACTTTTTGTTGCTAGTATGCTGAGGTTACCGAAGTATACAAAGTAAATGGACATAAAAATTTCCATACTGAAAATTGTCTTTCTTCATGACTTACGGTGAACTTTTTGTTAAGGAATTGCAGGTGAACTGATAGTCTTACCATGCTGTGTAACATTCTGTCGACCTGAAGACAGGTTGCCTTGGTGCCGACAAGTCCCATAGACTTCCCAAGTAGATCTCAAGCATGCTTATGGAGAAGGACGATGATATCGCGCGATGGGTCACATGACCCGTGGCGTGCTCTCTCTCCATCCGCCTTCTTCCTCCCCTCCAGCGCCCTGCCTCCCCCACCCCACCTCTTCCAGCGCTGCCCCTGGCCGCGTCTGCCTCGGCGCCGATCGTGCCGCCCGCAACCCGCCGCCGCCCAATGACCCCACCCTCCCCTAACCCGAGGGCACCGGCAAGTCCGCTGTCCTCGCCGCGCCGCCGCCCCTCGCACCTGCCCCCTAACCACACGACCTCATTGCCAACCACCGCCGCGACGCCCTCTACGCCAACTCCGCCCATCCGGTTGCCCCCCCCCCCACCACCCTCAACCCGCCACCACCATCGTGTCACGGCCGCCTCCCCCCGAACCTCCTTTTAGAACCGCCGGTGATGCCCAACCGTAACTCTAGTGAGCCCCTCCTCTTCCTCTCCGGCGGGATGCGGGCTCCCCCTCACCCCCCCCCCCCCGCCGGTGCGGCTCGGGCGTGGGCACGTGGGCCAGCCTGTGTCGCACGCTCGGCGTCTAGCGCGACTGGTCGCGTAATAGAATTTTCGTATGGAGAAAGCAGAAAGTCTGCGGGTGAACCATCTTCTGAAGCGTGAGAAAACAGTTCTTATTGGCACAATACTAGTCTTACCATCAGGTCCTTCCTACAATCAATCCATTATACAGATTTATCAGAACAGACTCTGCCATAAATTGAGCTCAAATCTGTTCAGGGTAAGCACCAACCAACCATTGTGTAGGTTTTTTTTTTCATGAACCAGTCTGGCCATAAAAGAGAATGTAGACTTTTTTAGGTTTGACCCAATTTATATAAAAGTGTGCCAATATTATTTGATACACCACAAACTATATTTTCATAATGTGATCATTTGTTGTCAGTTGTCACAAATATTTATACTTTTTTATATACATTTGATCAAATATAAACAAGTTTGACTTAAAACAACTTTAGAAATTAATTTATTCAGAGACGGAGGAATTACGTAGCTTCCACGGGACAAGTTTATGCATGTCCTTAACAAAAGGTGCATCATCGATAACTATTAATGACATTACTAATGCTAATTGATCACTAATTATCTATATGTAACACTTTATCTATTTGTAACGCTATGCAAGTCCATTGTAGTAGTAGCACCTGGACAATAATAAATAAAATAATATAAAGCCCTGAGATATCAGCACAGTTTTTTATATAATTTGTTCTGGACAATTATTGAATCTAAAATGTATGTCATAGTATATGGAAAAAAATTGGTCGGCTAATATGAAAAAATGATAAAGAAGAAAAGAAACATATATAGGTTAATATATAAAACTCTCTCTTTCAACTAGAACAGGAAAATATCACGCTAAAAAGTCATCACGATAAGATTGTCTACAGAATTATGTCAACTAACCTCGCAAAAAAAATTATGTGAACTAAAACTATTTAAAAAAGTTACAATAATAAGTTTTGGTGATAAATTTGTCTATAAAATCTATATCTATACCTCTATACTACTGAATAATAAAGAGTCCAAATTTCTTGTGCATCTAAATTTTCGTCCAACCTATCTATTCTCCCTAATAATAAAGAGGCAAAATTTCTGTCGTAATTTTTTTTCTGCCTCTCCTTTCAGTATTTCTTGTGTTCCCGTCCGGGGTACGTCCATATTTAGTCGTATTTTTTTTTTCCAGTCCGACGCCGTAGCCGGTTCCCTTCCGGTCCGCGTTCAGCCTGCCTCGCGGAAGTCCCAACGAGAAACACCTCCCTTCTTGTTCGGGCTGTTTTTTTCTCCCGAGCCTAAATCTAATATTGAGTTTTTTTCAATCGCAGATTTTTCCCCAAAGCGGACTCCCGTCTCGGCTGTTTCCTTTTTTTTTTACAATTCTGTCCATTTTTCATTGCCGTTTTTTTACTCTTCTATTTTTTCCAGTTCTTTAAGTGTCGTGTCAAAAATGAAGATAAATTTAGTTTCATAAAAATAAAGAATAAATATGATGTCGTTGGGATTTGAATCATTAGCCCTTCTATAAAAAAACAAAAATTTCTACCACTCAGTTGACGATGCATTTTTTATTTGAAATTTCTACCACTAAGTTGATGATGCATTTTTTATTTGATTTGGAACAAAACTTCTCATATTAGATCTTGATTCAACCAATGGTCTGACTAATCAAACAGTGAACTAAAAGCTTAAGATATTTTTGTCCGGTCTAATGTAAAAAATTGTCTATGAGCAGCACCAGTGCATTCCTCGACGAGAGCTATCATGAGAAAAATTGAGACAACTCTCTCATTATAAACATCAATACAAAGCTAGACTTATATATTGTATTTTCTCATTTCAAAAAAATATTTACATCTTTAGTTCTTTAAATTTAAATTAAAGTAATTGATGTGGTAACAGGCGGATGGCCGCACACGTCAAGAGATGGAGTGAAATAAATCTTCAAGTGGCATGGCCTTATGTCATAAGGTATATGTTTTGTTGCAAGGCCATATTTTGCTTTTAATGTTAAAATTAAAATAGTATTTTTCTAATTATCCTTTCTTTATGTCCTAGAATGCCCTTACGCCTCTTCATGTCCTGTATATAACTTGGACTTATAACCTGTGCGCACACTAGCTTGAATAATGCATGTCCAAGACATACCTAAACGGATTATGCGATCATTGTTCCGAGACACAAATAGTGTAGGTAACCGAACAACTAACTATTATAGTTTTATTTTTTATATAAAAATATTGCACAAAAATATACATAGTGAATCAAATAATTTGGCATTCACCCGTAGCAAAACAAGGGCCAGTTTGCTAGTAATCATAAAGTGACTCAGCCTAGCTCCAGAAAAAAAATTCCGGTCCGTTTGCACTATGAAAGACGTTCACGTCGAAGTCTCCTTTTCCGGTTATTTTTCCTATTTTTCCAGTTTCACTTCTTCACCGTTTCCACTTCCTCACGTGGGGTATGTACGTGACTTTTTCTTTTTCTTTTTTATCTCCCTTTTTTTATAAATAAAAATAATAAATAACAAATATAGTACTATAAATCTTTGAACTCTTTATCCTTCTGTAATCAAACAAATAAGCCATGACTTACATAATTTATCATCCAATATAATCTATATCTATATGTTCATATAAGTTAGAACAACTCAAGTATAGTATAAATATGGAGTCCAACTATAAGACGTGTATTGGGTTCCGCCTAGCCATGTACGACATACGTAAGTCCATATTGAACAATAGTTACAAGTCAATTGGTATACATGTTTCCCAAACAAACTAAACATCAAAGTTAAATAGATTAAATTAAATTATGGCATGTTCATCTGACTAGAATCCATTTAGAACACTCGACCATGTTTCGAACTTTTCGATCCGATCAGAAGTAAATTAATATATACTTATATGTATTATATTAGTATCTATAAAGCATAGAGCATTTTATTGCTATGTCACTCTCTCACACGTCTATATAAGTTAGAGCAACTTATCTAGCTAGCCATGACGCGGTGCAGAGTTCGATCCCAAAACGAATATGAACATATAACATGATCATTAGATAAACATCTAATCCTCTTGTGCTCATGCAAATTAGGGTGGGGCTAGTGTACGTCGAGGCACGGTAGGGAGTCCAGATCTAAGATGAATTGGAACACATGATACAATTATTAATAAATCTAAGATGCAAGTTAGCAAGGTGACTACATATCAAGTAAACCCCGTTGCAACGCACGGACACATTTGCTAGTTGTGTAAAAAGCTGTCTAAAAAGCTATTACAATATAGAAAGTTACTATGACAATATTAGTTTGGTCACGCAAAAAATGTATATAAAGAAGAAATTGTGCTTTCATATATTTGCCAAAATGTAATGCAAGCTAAAAACAAAGCAAAAGAGTTACAACAGAAGAAGAGTACGGATTTGACACGAGTAAAGTCTCTAAGTATAGGACTCCAAGAAATTGTGCATCACACGAGCACGTGCCCATGGCGCGGGACGTGTCGCTGTCGCCCTCGCCGCCGTCGCCCTCGCCCTCGCCCTCGCCGTCGTCGTTTGGCATCCTCCCGACTAAGGTAGCGTCCGCGGTCCTACGCCACCTCCCGTCCCACGTCGACCGCGTCCGCTTCGCCGCCGTCTGCAGGACATGGCGCGCCGCAGCGACGCACCAGCCCCGGCAGCCGCTGCCGTGGCTCGCGCTCCCGGACGGCACCTTCTTCAGCTACCCGTGCTCCGCGGCGCTCCGCTTCCCTGACGCCGCGCGGTACCTCGGATCGTGCGGCGACTGCGGACTGCCTCCTCTTAGGCGGCGGCGGCGGCGGCAGCGGCGATGGGTATCTCCTCGTGCACCCCTTCTCCGGGGACACAAACATGCGGCTCCCGGGCCTGTACAGCGTCCGCTTCGTCGTCCGGGTCGGCGAATGGCTAGCCTGGCGCAGCATCATGGACGACCAGCGAGCTCCCAGGGACACGGCCGTGCGCAAGGTAGTCATCTGCCCGGGTCAGCTCGTCGCCGCCATGGTCGGCGACGGCCGGCTCAACAAGATCGCGATGTGCCGTCCGTACTCGGATTCCTGGGTGATGAGCGCTCACGACGCGTGGAGGGGTTTCACGGACATCGCGTTCTACGACGGCAAGGTGTACGGCATCGCGGACACCGGTGACCTCTTCGCCATGCCTGTCAACGTGGACAGCCACACCGGAGAGCCGAAGGTGTCCTGGGCCAAGATCGTCATCAAGGTCGCTGGAGACGCTCCGGCGAGACGCCGCAACGCACCGCGGGCAATGCGGTACCTGCTCGTGTCCGGCGGCAAGCTGCTGATGGTCCACAGAGAGGTCGTCAAGAGCGACAGCGCCACGATCAGGTTCACCGTGTTCAAGGCCGACCTCGCCTCGTCGCGGTGGTCGGAGGTGAAGAGCGTCGGCGACGACACCGCGCTCTTCGTCGGCCGCTGGACCTCCCTCTCCCGGCGCGTGTCCCGGTACGGGCTGCCGGCGAACCGGATCCACTTCTTAGACGACGACGTGTTCTGCAACGGCTGCCGAGCTGGCCAGTTTGGCTGCTATGACATGACGGACGGGGCGACCTACCCGCTCCTGCCTCCATTGGAGGAGCTTGGCAACGGCGGCGCCGGGGACACGCCGGCGACATGGCTCTTCCCTTGGTAAGGATCCACTTACCAAGCAAGCTACAGGCACGTACACGTTGTATCTGACTTGAATTCAAGCGTAACAATATTGGTTTTTTTTTCCAGGGAGCAAGAGGGAGTTCTGAGCTGGGGCGATCTCCCTCGGGACCTGTACGTCCTGATCCTGCGTCGTCTCCCTGACTGCGAAGACCGCGTCCATCTCAGCGCGGTCTGCCGCCATTGGCAAGTCTGTGCTCGGCAATACTCTGTCTTGTGCGGGCGGAGGCAGAAGGCGATTCCACTCAGCTCACGTCTGGTTCTAACCCAGAACCTGACACACTTGCCCCGGGGCGAACCGTCGCGGCCCCCCGTGGTGGTTGAGGAAGCACCTGAGCCCGCCGCGGCCACCGTGGTGGCGCCTCCGGCCGTGGACGCCGTTGCGACACCGGCCGTGGCATACCTCGCTCTCCCGGACGGGAAAGTCTTCAGGTACCCGGATCTGACGACGCCCGGCCTCGTCGCCGACAGCGCCGGATACCTTTGCGCCGCGTGCGACGACTGGCTGCTTTTCAAGGACGACGACGACGTGTTCCGCCTTTCGAGCCCCTTCACCGGGAAGACGAGGCTGCTCCCGACTTTGGTCCACGTACGTGCCCACGACGCGCAGGTGGAGATCGTCAACGAGCCTGCTCCGACGACCCGGTGCCGCGCCGAGTGGACGGACTACAAGGCGATGACCGTGCTGAAGCTGGTGATGTGCCCCGATGGCTTCATCGCGGCCATCATCGGCCGCGAGCACTTCGGCAAGGTGGCGCTCTGCTCGATGGAGACCTTCTCGTGGTCGGTCAGCGCGCACGACCGGTGGCGGTGGTACGAAGACCTGGCCTGCTGTGGCGGCAGACTCTACGCCGTCACGGCCTGCGGGGATCTCCTCGCGTTCGACGTCGGCGTCCGCGTCACCGGCGAGCCGTTCGTCTCCCTCGTGGAGCGCGTCGTCGTCGGCGACTCTACCTTTGGGTTCGCCAAGCTCCGCTACCTCGTCCCGTCGTCGTACCACGGCAGCGAGCCGGCGCTGCTCATGGTAGTGGATTGGCTGGAGAGCTCGTCGCGCACGAAGTTCACGGTGTTCCGCGCGGACCTCGCGTCGTCCCGATGGGTGCACGTCGACAGGCTGGGCTACGGCGAGGCCCTGTTCGTCGGGCGGCTGTGCTCGCGGTCCGTGCGCGCGCGCCTCCGTGCCGACGACGGGGTGCGCGGCGACCAGATATTCTTCCTGCCCGACGACTGCACGGGCATGTCGTTCTGGGAGCATCAGCGCTGGAAGGCGAGTCTCCATCACGCCGCCGTGTACGACATGCTGGACCGGAGCGTCACCGACCTCCTACCGCGTCAGCAGGAGAGTCACGGACCAACGCCGCCTACGTGGCTCTTCCCGAGTTCCGACAACGACGGCGACGAATGAGATACACAAACGGCGGCGGCGACCTTTTTAGAACTAGGGCCTTGTTTAGATGCCAAATTTGGCAACCAAAATTTACATAGTAAGTGTTCCATCATACTGTAGCAATTTTGTTTTTATTTGGTAATAATTATTCAAATATTGATTAATTAGGCTTAAAATATTCGTCTCGTAAAGTACAACAAAACTGTGCAATTAGTTTTTGATTTCATCTACATTTAGTACTCCATATATATGCCGACATTTTGATGTAATAGAGAATCTTCTTTTTGCATAGTAGAATTTCGGGGTGAATTTAGGTATTTAAACAAGGCCTAGGAGAATACCTGCGCGTTGCGGCAGGACTCCAGATGATTTAGACTATTCTATTTATATTTATAGCGATATGAATGAAACTATCTTAAATTAATTTTCTGAATGGTTTGACATATCTACGTGGATAACTAAATGCATGTAGTGGATAAAGAGATAATTATCATAATTACACGTGCTAGGTAGCTATAATTACTAGTTCTAGTAGATTGTTGACGTGGATAGCTTGCATGTCGAGAGAAATCTCTAGTGGGGTTTAGCTTTACTAGTAAAGGTGCACATGCGACACGCACGTGCTTATATTTGTGATACTTGACATTTTAATATTATTTGTAAAAAAAATATTATAGGATATAAAAAGTAGTCATGATTTTGTCTCTTCCCCATCTAAACGGTGGGGCCATGTAAAATGTCTATGTCGATCTATACATGGGCTGAGAAGAACAAAAAGCTGAGCAAATTTACTACCGGCATCGTTTAATACGTACTTGCCACGATACATATGCAGCAGCACACGGGGTGCTCCAGCACCTCCATGCTAGTGGTGTACCTATACCTGCCAGGGAAGCTGTACGTCGTTGAGACCGGAGACGTGGTCGTACACTGCGTCGACGGTCCCGGTCAGGCCTTTGTCGAGGCGGAGGTGACAACCTATATATTCACCTTCTGCTGGGACCTACAGAGAATTCAAAGTACCACGTTGAGAATTGGATACGATGAAGTTTTCTTTAAGAAAATGTGGCGACAGAATGCAACGCACCTCCTTGTCTGGGCGGCGTCTTGCCGTCCGCCTTACTGACCGGAGGAGTCTTCTTGCCGTCACTGCTGTTCGGGAGATCGACGTTCTTAGGGTGTGGGTTGGGTAATTTTTTTGGTGAGAAAAAAATAGTAATCTGAGGAACCACACGTATAAACACGCGTAAAGAATTAAAAGTTTTCCGGCCGGGTCTGTTTGTCAGGTTAGGACGGGGGATTAGATGCGTTGGATCTATGATCTAAGGTTTAAAATATAGGGTGGGTAGGAATTTTCAAGTAACCTGTATTTTTCAATTCCTTCGCTCTTTTATAGTAACTAGCAAATATGCACGTGCGACACACACGTGTTTCTAAAAACTATTTAAATTCAATAGAGATGTTAATTGAATTGTCGATATATAATAAAGGTAGATGACAAGTGCTTGATCGGTTTGATCTGGTCGAGTAGAACAAGATTGAAATCGTTTATTTCATTAGGATGCCTCAGCTGCATATATCGCTGCACTTTGACTCAACACATTTTTAAACGGTTCATGTTGCCTCTATCTTATCATATTTTTATAGTTATGTCAATCCATCCTCGTGTGGGTGGAGAACCCTTATCCTTATGGGTGGAGAACTTGTCATAGTTTCAGTTGTATTACTGGAGGTTTTTGGAGAGGTTTTAGAGTTCAATCATATATTGAAAAAACCCCAAAATCTCTATTAAATAATGAATTGTGCATTGGGACAATTTTGCGATGAAAAATATAACGATAAGCATAAATGGTTAAAGGAACTAACATGTTTCATTTAAATTTTGCTCTGCGCGTTTGAATCGCATCGAAGTCATCAATAAGTTCTTTGATTGTGAACTCCATTGCAATCTTCTTTTCAATGTAAATTATTAAGCAATCTCTTAGGAACCCATCTTCTATCTTATTCCGTAGCCTGGTTTTAACAAGTTTCATTGCAGAGACTCAGGGTCCTCTGGCTCTTGATGTATTGAAACATTAGCAACAGCAGTTAGGCATTAGCTCTAAACTGATGGACATAGAAAATTAGAATAGAACAAGAACATACCTGGCTACCTGCTGCCGTGCTGCGTGCTGCCTGGCCTGGATGTTCACGTGTTGCAGACTGAATCGAAGACGGAGAGCCTGGGCCTTGGACGGCTGGACCTGGAAGGCTGGAAGCCGAACGGAGGTGCGGACTACAGCCTGCAGGTGCCTTTAAGGCCAGGCGGCGGCCGGCGGGGCGAGTGTGGCGGCGCCGGTGGCACTGCGGTCTGCGGCAGGATCGTGAATCGCGAATCGCGATTGGCGTGGATTGCCCTAGGCGGCTCAGCCCTCGCTCCTGGAACGATCAGACTGCGGACGGTTTGGCTCTCAGTTCAGTACACGTACATACATGATACGTAGATGGGCTTGGATGCTTGGGCCATAGAAATATTAGTTTTTTCCACCAAACATTGGGTGGGGCCATGGCACCTGCTGGCCTCCCCCTGCCTCCGCCATTCGCTGGTGGTGGGTACGGCAGGCGGGCACGTCGATGGGTGACAAAACACCACGCAACGGCGGCATAAACAGTATAAACACGTGTAAACATCAAAGAGTTTTCCGGCTGGGCCCGTTTGTCAGATTAAGGCGGACGATTTAGATGTGTTGGATCTGATTTTAAAGTAGATCTAAGGGATAAGAATTAAAGCAGGTAGAAAACATCAAGGTGAGAGGCTATTTTCAATTTCTTCGCTCTTTTATAGTATAGATAGATAGATAAGGAATATAGGATATAGGATTAGTATAATTGCTACATTTGTCGTATTTTTAATCTTGCTTAGAATTAGCTAGTATTGTTTTGCATGTTATTTTGTCAAAGAAAATAGCATGCACGATTCATCATGAAAGCAACTTTAGATATGCACTATAAGGATCCATGTATCCAACAACTGAGTGTGAAACACTCGATTTTGATTTGGCCGTGCCACCGCCCTACTCTCCTCCATCTTTGGCGGCTCCCCGCTGCCACCCACTAGTCGGGTTCTCACCGTGACGCCCCCGTCCCGACCTCCTTATTCACCTCTAGCGGCTCCTCGTCATCGGACCTATTGCCAGCCTGCCGCCCACTGCTGCCACGGTAATTCGGCTTCGTCGGGCTCTCACCAGATTTTTCTTATGTACTTACACTGTTTTGTAGCTATGTTTACACCACTTTATTACTATATTTACAATGATTTTTTCAGTGTAAATCATATATAATTTGAGGATAATTGCAGATCTCAGATAAATATATGCTAGATTTACAAATTATTTTTATGGATTACGGATATCAGAGAAATACATGTCTAATATGTCAAATTCTTGACAAATTAAAAAAATAAAATCCTGCGCCGGTGGAGGCCAGGCCGCGTACGTGGCGAGGGGAAGGTGATGCGGAGCTCGCGGGCTGCTGCTGCCGCACTCGGCCGCTCCGTGCCACCCGTGCTTGCGACAGCGGTGATTGGGATGGGGACCGGTCGGACGTGTGTAGATATCCAGCGGCATCGGACGGCCATCACAGACCAACGCACGCCACGGAAGGCCAAAAATCCGGTTGTTGCCTTCTCCCAAAACAACCGCCTGACGGTTAGCAAATGTGTTTGTATATATATAATATAAAAGCATATATATGCCCAAAGCATCCTGCCTGATTCCTGGCAGAGATGTTCAATAGCATATACTCCGAGATATCTACCAGTATATCCGTTTCAGATTCTTCTTGTACGAGGGCAGGACACGTCCGGATCAGTTTCAAAACTCGATCGGCCGGGGCTATCTCCCGATGGCAACATAAAAACGCAGGCACAGCATCGCGTCGGCACCCAGCAACAGCATTACGTTACGTGCGCACAATGGCGGCGGCGGCGTCGACGTCCAACACTCTCCCAATGCGCGTGACTAGAACGGCCCGCGGCATCAGCGGGGTGCATCAGGAGCAAGAGGGGAGAGCTGTGAGGTGGCGCGATCTCCCCTCGGACCTGTACGGCCAGATCCTGCATCGTCTCCCTTCCTGCAAAGACTGCGTCCATCTCAGCGCGGTCTGCCGCCATTGGCGTGTCTGTGCACGGCAACACTTGCCCCGGCTCCCGATGCGCGTGACTAGAACGGCCCGCGGCACCCACGTCGTGCACGTCCGCGGCGTCAGCAGGTTACAGGAGCAGCAGTGCGTACGCGGCTTCGTAGACTCCCCGGCCTTCGCCGTCGCCGGCCTCCACTGGGCCATCCGAATCCGATACTACCCGGGCCCCGAAGGCGAGCGCGGCCACGTGGGCGTCTTCGTCATGCTGCTGACCGAGGGCGTGGTGGCGCGGGCGTACGTCGGCCTCCTGCTTCTGGACCAGACCACCGGCATCCCTGTCCCTGACACCGTTATCTGGGACCAGTTCCCGACGCGGTTCGACGCGGCGAGCGCGGACTGGTGCACCGCCAAGATCGCCACGCGGAGCGTGCTCAAGGGGCCAGGCTTCGTCCGCGGCGACTGCCTCAAGATAGAATGCGTCATCGACGTCTGCCGGGATCAGATCGCATGTTGAAATAGACCTTGCGCACTGTAGTCGTTTGGTTTCAGGCTTTCATTCAGCTAGTTAGCTGTGCGCAAGCAGGGGAGCTCCGACGTGCGCTCAGTTCGCACGGCGAGCGCCGTTGGCACGTTCTAGGCGTTTGGGATGGCACTCGCTGATGGAGTGAGGCGTACGTGTCCGGGGATTACTAATGCGTGCTCTCGTGCGAGCTACAATTTTATTAATCGCTACAAAGCCAACGGCTGTGTTATTATTATCAATGGTAATTGTAATCTAAGATTTGATGGCTAAATGATTCTGATTTGTATTTGTCCCTTTGTTCCTAACAAGTCTTGTTTTTTTTTTGGAACTCCTAGCAAGTCTTGTTTTGGCTCCTCCTAAAAGATAAGCTAAAAGATAAGCTAAGCACAAGAAACATGCTAAAAAGAAAAAACATGTAGCTAGATTCCTATAACTGTCCTGTACAGTATGCAGACAGAAGAAACTTTGAATCACCTTCCTGGATTGCCCCTTCGCCAAGGACTGTTGGAATTCTATTGGTATAACATCTCAGAGCAACAATCACATTACATAAGCTGTCCTAGAGATAAGATCTCAATCCAATCACCGTTTCTTCATGATATCTGTATCTCGATGTCTTGGGCAATTTGAACTATTAGGAATGACCACATATTCAAAAATGTTCAACCAGAGGTTAGCAGAGTGAAAGATTCAGCTACTGTCCCTAAGGGCCAAGGCAAAGGACTCTCCTTTATTTAATTTATAGATCCAAAATCTGTTGTAATGGCCCTGTGTCGGCAGACTGTTTTTTGGCTTATAAGCCGGCTGTGGCTGATTTGCTGTGAGAGAAAAACACTGTTCCACGGCTGATAAGGTCAGCCGAACAGGGGGAATTTCTTGCTTAGTTTCATTTTCTTCCTTTCTTTCTTGGTTTCTTAATTTTTGTCTCTTTTCCTGTAATTGGTTGTGACTGTTTTATTTAATAAATTCCTATAGGGACACAAGCCCCTCCAATTCATTAAAAAAAAGTAGTTACATGGAGGCTCTATTGGGGATCCTAATAGGAAACTCTATGATTAATCCTTTTCTTCCAGCTCGATATGTATTTATTAGTTGAAACCTAAACTTAAGTTATATGAACTCTTATTGCGTCCCTTTATGTGATATGATAAATCTATTTTTCAACTTTCACCTATTGATCTTGCTATAATTTTTTAGCAATGTGTTGAGTTGAAATTGTAATGCTTATTGTGTCTTTTATTCAAAAAGTTGTAAGTTTTTACCTGACTATAAGGTTGTATCCTTTATGTCCGTGACCGTTGCTTAGCCGAAGGTCTTAATTACCTGAAGCTCCGCCCGTGGGTAAGACCTCCCAGGTAAAACCAACAAAGAGCGTGATGTCAAGACTGGGGGCACATCCTTGACGGCGGCCATGTGTCTACATGGGCATGTCTGGATGCCTTCCTGTTTGTGGATCTGGACATCGCTGTCCGTCTCTTCCTTGCGGGTGTGAGCAGGTCACATACAACAAGCACATGCGATGGTTGAGTTGTGGCTTGCGGCATGGCGAGCGACGTGGCTGTCCCGTGGTGGCTGGCCTTCCTCGTCGCGGCAGCTCCCGGAGTGGCCATCTATGCGGCTCGCTCGCCTAACTTGCAGCACTAAGGATGGAAATATGGAAATGGATATCCGAACCATCCGTATTCGTATTCGTTCGAATTGTATATATGGATATCCATATCTTTATCCGTTTTTTGAAATGCACTACTACAAAAATTTTTATTGGAGACGGGTAGAAATGATCAATGGAGGCGGACAATCCAACCGCCTCCAATCAAAAGTCACGGTCAACGGAGGCGGTTGATTTGCCCGCCTCCGTTAATCAGATTAAAATAATAAAAAAATAGCAGAGCCCAACGCAAGCTCATACGGGCTTGACGTCGAGCCCAGCCATGCCGCCGCCGTAGATCCGCCGCCACTACCGGGACGGGACATGCCGCCGCCGCCACCGCCGGATCAACACCTGGACGCGCCCTCCGTAGAGCCTCTGCAGCCGGATCTGGTGGAGGCATTGGAGGTCAAGCCGGATCTGATGCGGCCCCCTCTGGATCCACCTCCATTGCCGGCGAGCCACCTCCGCAGCCGTTGTTCGCTGCAAAAGGCGGAGAAGAGGATGGAGAGAGGGTCGCGCCCTGCCCGTGCCTGGTGCCGCCGCCGCCGCAGCTGCCGGTCGCGCGAGGGCCCTCACCGCCGCCCACCGATGCCGGCCCCGCGCCGCTGCCCGCCGCGTTGGGGCAGAGAAGGCTGTCGTCTGGCCTAGAGGAGGTGGTGCTGTTGGGGTGCGCGAGGGCCCTCGCCGCCGCCCGCCGATGCCGGCCCCGCGCCGCTACTCGCCGCCGTCGGGGTGGAGAAGGCCGTCGTCCGACCTGGAGGAGGTTGTGTCGTCGGGCTTGGAGGAGGGAGGCGTGGGGGAGGACGGAGGCCTGGAGGAGGTGGCACCGTCGGGCCTGGAGGAAGGAGGCGTGGGGGAGGAGGGTGGAGAGAGGGAGGTCGTGCGGGAGAGGGAGCTAGTCGCGGGAGCTCATGCGGGAGAGGGAGAGTCACGGTCGCGGGGGAGAGGGAGGGAGTGCGGCGCCGCTCGGATAGTCTAAGAAAGAGAGTGAACCAGAAACCCTAACTCTCTGGCCTGGGACGGTTGGGCCATTGCTGTTTTGAGGCGGGTCTTATAGTGTGTCCGCCTCAAAAAATAGATTTACTAAGGCAGGTATCTTAAGAGATGGTTTTCTTAAGATGATCGCCTCCGTAAATTCATTTTCCGAGGTGGTCAAAAGTGCCCGCCTCCGTAAATAAAAATGCCCACCTCCGTTAATCGCTAGTATTAATCGAGGCAGTTGAATTTTGCAACAGCCTCCGTTAATAAAAAGGCACCGTCTTGCAAAATCATTTGTGTACTAGTGATGGAAGCCAAAAGTGAATGCATCCGAATTCGTTTTTCGGTGTTTTCTCTATCCGATTCTAGATCCATATTCGACAATATCCGATAGCATCCGTATCCATAGAGAAAATAAGGTATCATGAACCTACTTAAAAGTTTTCTCCTCATAAGTGACCAATTATTTAATTTTATTATTGCTAATAATGCATAGAACCTATTTACGTGGGCGTTTCGTCATGCTGCCGACCGAGGGCGCGGTGGCGCGGGCGTACGTTGGCCTCCTGCTTCTGGACCAGACCGGACCAGCGCCCGACGCGGTTCGACGCGGCGAGCGCGGACTGGTGCACCAGGGGCACCGCGCGCCAAGATCGCCACGCGGAGCGAGCTTATAGGGTCAGGCTTCGTCCGCGGCGACTGCCTCAAGATAGAATGTCGTCTGCCGGGATCCCATGTTGAGATAGACCTTGTGCACTGTCGTCGTTTGGTTTCGGGCTTTCATTCAGCTAACCTGTGTGCATGCAGGGGAGCTCCGACGTGCGCTCAGTCCGCACGGCGAGCGCCGTTGGCACGTTCTAGGCGTTTGGGACGGCACTCGCTGATGGAGTGAGGCGTGCGTACGTGTGTGGCATGTCTTTTTTTTTTTAACAAATATGCTCAGTCTCTTTATTCAAGTACAGACGGTTCAACGTAATCACGAACCACAATATCATGTACTCCCTCTGTTCCAAATTATAAGTTGTTATGACTTTTTTTTCGTCTATTATACTATATATCTAGACATATTATTATATCTAGATGTATAGCAAAATAGATATACCAAAAAGACTTATAGTTTGGAACGGAGGGAGTACGAAGCTAGGGAGGGGATCAAGCCAAACGTAAGGTTGATCTGGGTCCGAACCAAGACTCAAATGAGCTATATCATGAGCACATCTATTACAACATCTAGAAATGTGTTAAACCTGCACTAAAATCTATTACTATAAAGGAGCGAAAGAATTGTAAAATGTTTGTTACCTAAAAAATTCTACCCACCTATGATATGCACCTTTGGATGTATTTCGATTTTCCATCTAACGCTGGGTATACCTCTGGCTGGTGGACCCACAGCCGAAGAGGACAGAACTTATGTGACGAAACACGTCTTCTCTCCCTACGCACGACCCTTTCGTCTGATTTTTTTTCACCCTCGGCCAACATACCCGCCCGCGTACCCACCCCTCCCTTCGTTTTCTCCGTTGCATGCTCGACGGATGGAAAGAAGCGGAAGGGGAAACATAGCGAGAGGAATCCCTATTACCCATCTAGCGGTTGCCCCTCCCAATTCCTGGCCTTCTCGATCGCCTACCGCGGACCCGCCCGTCGTCTCCGACACATGCGGCTCCCGAATCCGCCAAGATGGACAGCCTCGGCGACGTGCGGAGCCACAGGGTGCGAGGCGGCGGCCGCAGCTCCTGAACCCTCTCTCCCACGACAGCGGCGGCGCTCCCAAACCTGCAGCGCACGCGGACCTGATCCAGCCCGCACGCCACCATCTCCACCGTACTAGCAGCGGCAACCACATCCGAGCCCCTAGCAGCAGCGCCCTCCTCGACATCAGCCACGGCGACGGCTTCCTCCATGCGGCGGCGCCCCTTTCATGGCAAACGAATTCCATGCTGCCATGGCTAGATCCTGTGCCCACCTCCTCCGATAGCAGCAGCACAGAAATCCCTAGATGGCAAACGAATTTGAAGTTCTCTCAAATTTGTTCTTCATCTAGGGTTTTCTGAAATCTTAAATTGGCAAGATTCTTTCAGTCTTTTTAGGTTCTCTCTGCTGGAACGAAGTACCCTTGATGTGTTGAAGTTGTGGCTAAAATCTCAGACCAATCGGACTTGATTTGTTTCACTTTTGGTGAAATTTTGGAGCCACTGCATGGAAGCTGTTATGGGCGTCCAAGGACGCTGATGCTCTGAGTGCGACACTTTTTTCTCATATTTTGAGGAAAACTAGGTGATTTGGTAATTCTAAAGCCACACATTCCTTTGCCCTGTATCCATCTTTTTCCCTATCCAGAGTAGAATTACTAAGCAATTTATTCCAATGTTTCATTATGTCCTTTCCCCGCATAGTATTCCTTGATAGGCTAATATTTGCAGATAGTGGCATCTAATGTTGAATATTCACTACCTGGCAACATTATGGAGTCCGCTGCACATGATCAGAAACTGTTTCATGCTTCAGGTTTGCGTGCTCTCATCCAGTATATACATTAACACATAGAGATTACCATTACTATGCTTCTAAAACCAAACTCAAGAGGCACACCTAACTAATAAACTGAATGGCAATGCACTGCTCACTGCTTATTGCTGAGGGGTGAATAAGCACTTTTGGTTCATTGAACAGTATCTAATATGGTCACATCTCATCTGAACATCTGATCCCATCCTTTCCTTTGCATGCTTGTTTTCGCATGTGCATAAGTGAAGTATCCTATCGTCCATCATGGCTTTCTTTGTACAAATTAAGTTCCATGTTTGCCTATTCTCAAAAGACAAAAAGTCATTCTTGTCTTTGAAATTTCTATGCATTGTCCCTGACCAAACAGAAGCAACAAGCAACTCAAAAAAAGGGAGAAGGAAGCAACAGTAAAAGTCCTTGACCAAACAAAAGCAACAAGCAACTCAAAATGGGAGAAGGAAGCAGCAGTCAAAGAGGGGCAAAAAAAAAAGTGGCAAGTATCACTGCCTGCCCATTATAATTTATTTTTATACTTGTTAATCCGGCACTGATTTTTTTCTCTCATTTGATTCATCAGGAAAAAGCATTGATCGATGGTTTTTGGGTTAGATATGAAATTTCTTTATTTCACTTTCTTAGAACTCTTGGCTATGTAATAAACAATATAAGTAACTCTATGTATGTTACCCTTTTTGAGTGAGTTATAAATCTTATTATATGGCTTGATGACCAACACATGACTTTTAGATGTTTGATTCACATTACAAAAAAACACATTTCATTTTATTTGTGCTGCTTTAAGTATGACTCAAAATAGTGTGTTACTAAGATCAGGTTTATTGTACTATCCGGTGATATAAAAAAACTTTGTTTTCTTAGTGAATTCGTTTGGCCAGGGAGAAGGTGGCTAGGCACTCGACCTCGGTGGATCTGGCAAGGAGGCAACCTTGTAGGAGAGTAGGCATCCCAGCACAACTGGCTGGGGTAGAGGCAAACGCCCTCGGCGGGTTCAGCAATGAGACAGTCTGGCCGGGATAGATACTTTGTTGTTGCACGGAGACTGATACATGGATCTAGATTAAATTAATCATGCAAGTATGTATATGACAACTGTTGTGACATTTTTTGCAATTTTTGCTCATTCAAGACTGTTGTGTCTCCTTTGCAAGCCATCAAAGTATTCTGTCTAGCTATGCATTGCCCCAACAATATAAATTTGTTCATTCAGGTCAGTTCTCTTTCGCCTTGGCCTTTTTTGTTAGGATGTAACTGCATCTATGCATTTAGTTGATACTTGCGAAGTTGCAAGTACGTTGCCTTGAGTAGGTAATTTCATTAAAAAATATCTGGGAGTTGGTAGGAGATTCAGTGGGTAGAAAAACATGTATGATCACCTGGCCTCTTCGTAGTCGTATCTACAACTCAATAACCTTTGAACCAACTGATGAAAACATGTGCTTACTTAAGAACCACCGCATTTTCTTCCGTTGATGTTCATGATCAATTGATAGGTCATAGATTAAATTCCTTGAGCTATCCTATTGCATATGAAACGATTGATTTCCCTCTGTTTTAACTCCCCCTCTGCACATGAAAGATATGATGCAAACATGATTCTAACATAGAGTGGGCAAGGTATAATTGTTTATTGTCTTTGTTTATCTGATAGAATTGGTGTTTGTATTTGTATCTCCATAAACATGTGCTCGTGATCATTTCTTGTAGTTAATTTAGTATCACCAAGACTAACAATCTATATGTCAACGACTCGACTGATTGATAACATAGTGGTTGATTTTCATTCCCTGCCTTTTGTGCGTTTTGACAGGAAGTGGAGCAAAACTGTCTACCCACAGGCTGCCTGCCACCAGCCATTTGACTCCTATGGTGAGCGAGAAGGATGGCTACAAGATCAGCATCGGATTGGTGGCTACAAGATCGGAGCGACGCGGGGCGTTTTTCTTTTGTTCCCCTTTAACATAGCAAGCTTATAAGTAGATAATATGCTACTTCATTAATTATGTAGATGATTACCAGTTTAAGAGTTCCAATTGTACATATTTTTTTTTGTGCCATTTCTCTTATTTGAGTGAAGTCAAAAATTGTTCTTGATATTTTCATCTTTTTTCTCCATTCATTTTTGCTAAAATAATATGACCATTGCTTTTATGTTTGTATCCACTATGAATTCAATAGATGCATTATATTTTTTAGAATAATAATTACTGTATTACAATACTAAGCTCAATTTTCAAGATAATTGATTGATAATTGAAGATTACATATAAATTTATTTCTTAGATGTGTGTGTTGTATGTGCATTCTTATTTCTCAAAAGCGTGTTGTATATGCATTCTTCTCAAAAAAATTGCTATTTTTTCTTATAAAGAATTTTGTTTTTGGTAGACACGTGTTGTATGTGCATTCTTACTTCTCAAAAAAAAATTGCTATTTTTTCTTATAAAGAATTTTGTTTTTGGTAGACACGTGCGTGTCGCACGTGCATTTCCACTAGTAAAATATAAACGAATCAAATCTCTAGCTTCTTCGTAGAGGACAGAGGCTGGACAGATCAATCTCGCTTGGCGGCAAAGCCTTCACCGTGTTTATTGAGTCTGTCTCCAGGATGATTTTCTCAAGCCATGGCTTGAGGCCGCCTGCAGGGCTGCGACACAAGCCTGGGCTTCCGTACAGTCCACATCATGGACAGCAGCAAAGGAACTCGACCCCGCCATTACGGCATGGCCATTGTGATCTCTTCTAACAAACCCCCAGCTGCATGTTTTTGCCTCAGGAAAGAAAGCTCCATTACAATTCAGGTTGAAGATACCCGGTGGAGCTGAGGCCTGGCATGCCTTTGACTTAGTTTGTAATCTATTTGCTTGGGGGGATTACTAATCCATTAATTTGTGCTCTTCTGCGGGCTAGAATCTTATTAATCGCTACAGATCCAATGGCTGTGTTATTATCAATGGTGATTGTAATCTACGATTTGATGGCTAAATGATTCTGAGTTGTATTTATCATTTTATTTTTAACAGGCCTCGTCAGTAATAACATGGAGGCTTTATTGGGGACCCCTAATAAGAACTTCTATGATTAATCTCTTTTTCCCTAGCTCGATATGTATTTATTAGTTGAAACCTAAACTTTATATAAACTCTTATTGCATCCCTTTAAGTGATATGATAAATCTATTTTTTAAATTTCACCTTTTGACCTAGTTGCTATAATTTTTTAGTCACGTGTTGAGTTGAAATTCTAATGCTTATTGTATCTTTTATTTAATGCTTTTAGTTTTTATTCTATTAAAACAATATTATAGATCTCACGGTGGATGCTGGCCCTCCCAGTTCACCACTGGTGGATACCCACCAGACTGCGGACAACGACGGCTCCGCCAAGCGCTTCCTCGATAGCTTCATCAACAAAGTGACGCGTAAGAGGGACTCTCCGCTGATTCATGAGCCCCCCAAGTAACCTCCTGCTAAGTCGGTGCTGCCGAGTACTTGCTTCCAAGCGAGGAGAAGTGTTGATCATGCAGCGTATGGACTACACCAAAGATCCATCCGCGTCGGAGCTGAAGACCTTTGACAAGCTCTTTGACGGCAACCTGACTGCGTCCAATGCCAAGGCGATGGACTTGCTCTTCCCAGCCGTTGAAAAGGGCTAGTCCAAGCAGCCGCGAAGATGCAAGGCCACCTCCTATGTCGCACCGATGCGTCGGTATTGGTTGTTTCCTTTTATATAATATTGAAACAAGAGGTCTTTTGTTAGGATGGTTTAGGTACGGCTGTGTTAGATCGACCTCCTTCGGTGCTCGATAAAAACGTATTGTATGTTTGCCTAAACTCTTCTACTTAATACAATGATACGTAAATCTTTTGCATATTCGAGAAAAAAATATTATAGATCCTAGCTGCCTCTTACAGCTTGTTCACTTGAGCTTTCAGCCGCTTATTTTCAGCTAGCCAGCAGTGTTTTTCTCTCACAACAAATTAGTCAACAGTACTTTCAGCCCTTATTTTCAGCCAAGCGAACCGGTTGTTGTTACCACTGTTTCGACGTATGCGCTATAACACTTAAAATGTTGTTGAATTGTTTATCTATATCTTCTAATAATAATAATAAAGAGACAAAATTTCAGGCTATTTTTTCGTCCATCCATTTTTTTCGTCTGCCTCTCCCAAACTAACTCCGTGAATGTATAAATTGCCTCTGCTCGTTTATCTACATGACATGCACGAGACTTCTTGAGGTAATATGGATAGCTAGGAATCCTAATCCTACTCTAGTTTGATTCTTCCTATTCCGAGTAACAATCTTAATCCTAATAGAAAAGAATTGGATGGCTAGGAATTCTTATCAAATAGATTCTTCCGGTCATGAGTAACAATCATAATTTGAATAGAAAAGAATAAGAGAAGAAACATATATTTGTATATGCGTGCATGAGTCCAAGTCTGTGTTCGGACTGGTTTTGTGTTAGGGTATGCTCTATTTTTTTATGAGCGTCCGTGTCCGATTTGGTTAATTTTGTCCTTTTAGTGTCCACTTTTCTTTTAAGGAAAGTTCAGCGTCCACTTCAATAGTCAGTTTCCAACTCCCCGATCTAATTTAGTTTCCCCACAAATATCAATAACAATATTATACACCTTTGAACCTTTAATGTCTTCTTTAAAAAGATACATAGCCATTCCCAAATTTTTTGTGTTCGGTGATTGTAAGTAAAAGTCATCTACTTTTCTGCTTACTATAAATCTAAAGAATAAACAATAAAATTATTATATAATTAAAGATTTTTTTTAATTTTTAACATGATCATGAGATACAAAGATTTGTTCCGTTGCAATATACGTGCACATTTGCTATCTATATTTTTATACAATATTAAAAAATTGTTCTCTAGATTTTCGTTGTTTATTCTCTTTATTGTCTCCACCAGTTCGTCCGTCTCTCCACCTGAGCTCAAGAACAATGCTCATAGAGAGTTAGAAACGCATCTAGCCAGGATACAGAGTCGATTTCCAAGGCATGTTAGAATAGATGACCATGTATCTCCCGTTGCAACACACGGACATATTTACTAGTATTATTAATAAAGAATTATATGGGGTTATTTTTGTAATAGCAAGCCGTGGCACTGTTTGGCGCGCCTTATAAATAGACTCCTCAGAGGGCAGTGTACTGATGATGCAAGTAGTAATATTTGAAAACCCCATGCATACTTCTTGCCTGACGTCCGTGACTGTTGCTTAGGCCCTGTTGTAAAAAAATTTGCAAAATTTTTCAAGATTCCCCGTCACATCGAATCTTTGGACGCATGCATGAAACATTAAATGTAGATAAAAAATAAAACAAATTACACAGTTTAGCCAAAATTCACGAGACGAATCTTTTAAGCCTAATTAGTTTATGATTGGACACTAATTGCCAAATAACAACGAAAAATACTACAGTAGCATTTTACAAAATTTTTCACCAGCCAAACAAGGCCTTAGCCGAAGGCCTTACCTGAACCTCCGCCCGAGGGTAAGACCTCCAGGTAAAACCAACAAAGAGCATGATGTCAAGGCTATGGGCAGATCCTTGACGGCGGGAAAGGCAAGCCCGCACATGCATGCCCGTGTGGTCGCACTTGCTATCTATCTCAACTGTTGATTTTTCCTTCTTTCCTTACATCATGAATCTTGCTGCAATAATTCTCCCTCTCTTCACGTATCAGCACAAATCTCAAAGCAAAATGGACGGTTCAGATAAGCCTTGTGGCTACAGATACATTTGAGAAATCGCACTCTGCGCCCAGTGCCATCATTTGATGTATCCTTTGCGTCCGCAAACGCTCGGATGGAGGCGTTTCCCACGAGGCGACGGCCGACGGCGAGCACCCAGCAACGGACTTCTGTCAGACAAGTTGTATTTTCCACAACTGTGTGTCGCAACACTTTTGGTTTTCCAATGGTTCAGTTTTCATCAAGATTCGTGCAAGTAAAAGGCTGCATTTTTTTTTTCCAGACATCCACCAAGAAAGTGGTTAGCATCTACGGACACACGCCAAACAGTGGGAGCATCTTTCAAAGATGAGATAACTGGTTCGATCGGTTGCAACGTATAGCTGTGAGTAGCGATCGGACGGAAACGGACGAAAAAATCCTATTTCTACTTCTGTTTTTATATTTTTTGGTGGAAACGGGATCAGGTTCGAAAACGGAATCGGAATATACGGACATACGGAAATGAACAAATACGGATTGAGAGCCGAAAAATTAAATTAAGATCACATAATATAATATTCTCAAAGTATACATATATAAAGTCATGTAATAATATATACAAAGTTTAATATTCATTTACATGCTATGTACGTGAACATAACAGGCATATTTGGTGATTCGTAGTTATATTAACGTAACATAAGGACATGTAATTGTTGAACATGTTGAGTATAGATTGAAAACGGGATAAAAACAGAATAAATACGGGTCTATTCCATATTAAAACGGGATTACTCGGAAACGGACGGAAAACACCATTTTCTACTTCCGCAAATACGAAAACAGGATCTCGCAAATACGGAAACGGACGGAAAAATATAGAAAACGGAACGGGATGGTACGGGAAAAATTCCGTCCGTTTTCATCCCTAGCTGTGAGCAAGGTAATAAATAGCGGCGGTAGCGGCCATAATTGCACCCGCAATAGCGGTAGCGGTCTATTGCCGCTACCGCTATGAGGTAGCGCTCTGAACTTTGCATCCTAGAATTTTGCGGCTGCAATTCTGAATAGTGGGCCGATATTGCGGCCGCAATTGCGCGTAGCAGGCCGCAATAGCATGGAAGTAAATATCCCTAATTAGTCCAGCCTACTATGACTCACACCTCAAATTCAAATACCCACGCATCGGCTGTGAAACTTAAAATTATTCATGATATATGCAAAATTATTTATACTTATTGTTCATGATATATGTACTTAAAATTATATGAGACTATCGGGTGCTGCTATTGGAACTTATCATCCGTAATATCGTCCGCTATCCACAATTCACTATCTCGACGCCAATCCACTACTAACCCACTATACGTTATTTATTACCTTGGCTGTGAGAATGTATTTTTGGCTGTCAGATAGCGGTGAGCCAGGTCGGTGGCTGCCTCGATAACGGAGGATTTGAGTCCATCAACGCACAAAAAGTTTGGTGGTGGCGCAATGCATATCCAGTAATGCTCACGAGCGCCGTCCGTCAGAACGTCGCTTTTCTAGCCAACGTGCTACCGGCCCAACAGAACTGTTTTCACTTTGAGTTTTCTCATCTCTTTTAAAAATATCTCTCACTCATGTGCTCGCTCATTGCATGCTACTGCGTCATGTGCTCGTTGTTGCCATCATTCCCGCCGTGCACCCCTTCCTGCGCCGCGCGGCTCCCCAATCCAGCATCCCGCTCTGTCTCGTGCCGCGCCGCCTCTGTCACCGAGCCGCGCTCCATCCCCCGTCGCCCGGCTCCAGCTCGCTACGTGCCGCGCCCCTGTTGCTGCGCGCTGTGCCCCGTCCCCCGCGCGCGCCGAGGTGCTGCCAACGCCATCGTTCCCCACCAGAAGGTCTGGCCATTGTCGATGCCTTGGCCGCCGCGATGTGCGACCTCAGTAAGAAGATGTTGCGATGAAAGTTCATGTTGCAAGTGTTTTAAATGTTTCAGAGGTATGTTGTAATTGTGTTCATATGGATGTTACAAAAGTAGATCGGGGACGTTACAGATGTTGTATATGTTACAAGTGTTTCAGAGGTTTGTTCAAAATATTTTATATGTTCCAGACGTATGTTGCTAGCATTCTGATATGAATTTTTTATATGTATATATATATATATATATATATATATATATATATATATATATATATATATATATATATTAGTTGTTTCAGTCTTATGTTGCAGTAAGTGTGTTCATATCGCAAGTTGCAAGTGTTTTATCAGGAAGTTGTATATGTTTCACACATATGTTGCAATTGTATATTCTTGATGTTTTATATGTATGTTGCATTCAAGTGTTTCATGTTGCATATATTTCATGTTGTTTATAGTCAAGCGGGGAGCGATAGTGGCATAACACAGGCGCCGGGAATGGGGTGTGGCAAGCTGGGGGCCGACGAATGGGGCGCGCGGTGTGCCGGTGCCCTGCAAAACAGAGGGCGCTCAGGGCGGGCGGGGCATGCGTGTGGGGCGGGGCGAACAACCTCGAATCAAGGTGGATAGGTAGGGTGGGCTGCACGTGCAAGGTGAGTCCAACGTACACATAGGCGCTGCGACGGGATGAGGTGCATGTGTGGGGCGGAAAAAAAAATCAACGGACAGAGGTAGGCTGCACAGACGTCCAGAGAAGTACATCCGTCTGGACGTCCGTGCGCTGGCCCTGCCGATGCATATCTCTCTCGTGGTCATGGGCTCATGAGTTATCGCACGCACGTACAGGTATCTACCAGTATCCGTTTCAGATTCTCCGTCCACGAGGACGGCGCGTCCGGTTCAGTTTCAAACTCGGCCGGGTCTGTAAATAATCTGTCTCTCTCCCAATCACTACCGAAAACACAACCTTTGCCGAGGGCTTCCGGCTTTGCCGAGGGCTAAATATCGGACACTCAGCAAGGCCCTCTTTGCCGAGGGCCGGCCCAAGGAGCCCTCGGCAAAGACAGGCCCTCGGCAAAGAGGCCTCTGCCGAGGGCCAGCCCTCGGTAAAAAAAAATCTTTGCCGAGGGCCTCCCTATTGGCCTTAGGCAAAGAGTCTTTGCCGAGGGCCTACCTTATGGCCCTCGGCAAAGAGATTTTTCAAAATATATTTTGAGACACTAAATTAACTCAAATAAAAAAATTTTCTACTACAAAATTGTCTAACTTTTTAAGATCTACAAAGTATATATTGGTTATTTCTTCATTTAACAAATCAATAGTAATGTTGTTCACAAAATCTACATCTCTCTAATAAGTTTCATGAAACTACTAGAGAGGATATATAAGGATTGCGAAATATGTTAGAACCACCACGTCGGTTGAACAAATGACCAAACAATCAAAATAAAGTTGGTAGATCTTGAGAAGTTATAAAATGTTGTAGTTGAAAACTTTTTCATTTGAAAGCATCTAATTGCCGATAATTGCGTCTTAAGTTTGAAATTTGAAATTTGAAATTTTGAAAAAAGTCTCGGATGGAGAAACACTCTAAATGAAAGTTGTAGATCTCGAAAAGTTACGAAACTTTGTAGTTGACAACTTTTTCATTTGAATTCGTTTAGTGCCTCAAAATGTATTTTAAAAATTCTCTTTGCCGAGAGCCATAATGTAGGCCTTCGGCAAAGAGGGTCTTTGCCGAGGGCCAACCTTATGGCCCTCGGCAAAGAGATTTTTCAAAAATTCTCGGATGGAAAAACACTCTAAACGAAAGTTGTAGATCTTGAAAAGTTATAAAACTTTATAGTTGACAACTTTTTCATTTGAAAGCATCTAATTGAGGATATTTATATCTAAAGTTTGAAATTTAAAATTTAAAATTTAAAAAAAGTCTTGGATGGAAAAACACTCTAAACGAAAGTTGTAGATCTCGAAAAGTTATGAAACTTTGTAGTTGACAACTTTTTCATTTGAAAGCATCTAATTGCCGATAATTGCGTCTTAAGTTTGAAATTTGAAATTTTGAAAAAATCCTCGGGTGGAGAAACACTCTAAACGAAAGTTGTAGATCTCGAGAAGTTATGAAACTTTGTAGTTGATAACTTTTTCATTTGAATTCGTTTAGTGCCTCAAAATATATTTTGAAAAATCTCTTTGCCGAGGGCCATAATATAGGCCCTCGGTAAGTCTTTGCCGAGGGCCTACCTTATGGCCCTCGGCAAAGATATTTTTCAAAAAGTTTTGGATTGAAAAACACTCTAAACGAAAGTAGTAGATCTTGAAAAGTTATAAAACTTTATAGTTGACAACTTTTTCATTTGAAAGCATCTAATTGAGAATATTTATATTTAAAGTTTGAAATTTCAAATTTCAAATTTTAAAAAAGTCTTGGATGGAAAAACACTCTAAACGAAAGTTGTAGATCTCGAAAAGTTATGAAACTTTGTAGTTGACAACTTTTTTATTTGAAAGCATCTAATTGCCGATAATTGCGTCTTAAATTTGAAATTTGAAATTTGAAATTTTGAAAAAAAAACTCGGATGGAGAAACACTCTAAACGAAAGTTGTAGATCTCAAAAAGTTACGAAACTTTGTAGTTGACAACTTTTTCATTTGAATTCGTTTAGTGCCTCAAACAATCAATTTACACTCGATTTGTTATAACATATGGGGAATCGAAATGGAATATAAACACAAGTGATAAAGGGTTGGAGTGGTTAGAGGAGGTAAGTGAGAGAGGGTGTGAGAGGTCACGAGTTTGAATCCCACCGACCACGACTTTACAAATAGAGTAAAAAATACTGTGTAAAATGCTACAAAAAATCCCGCGGGTGGGGGTGATGGCTCGTCGGCGCCTCCAAAAAAATAAAATTATTTTGTTATTTTTTTCGGGTTTTTTTTCGATTTATATTTTGCCGAGGGTTTTTCTTTGCCGAGGGTTTTTTTTTTGCCCTCGGCAAAGGCTTTGCCGTGTGCCCGATAGAGGGCCCTCGGCAAAGACCCCTTCGCCGTCTCAAAATTTTCCGAGGGCTCTTTGCCGAGGGCCGCCCTCAGCAAAGCCTTTGCCGAGGATTTTTGGGCCTCTGGCCCTCGGCAAAGCATACGAGTCCAGTAGTGAATGGGCAATGGCACATAAAAACGCAGGTCTGCCGATCGCAGCCTATACATTGCGTGTGCACTTTCTCTCAAAGAAAACATCGCGTGCGACAATGGCGTCGACGTTGAGCACTCTCCCGATGCGCGTGACCAGGACGGCCCGTGGCACGCACGTCGTGCACGTCCGCGGCTTCAGTAGGTTACAGGAGCATCAGTGCGGCGTCGGCGGCTTCGTACACTCGCCGCCCTTCGCCGTCGCCGGCCTTGACTGGGCCATCCGCTACTACCCAGGCTCCAACGACGGGGACGACGACGAGAACGGCCAAGTGGGCGTCTTCGTCGAGCTACTGACCGAGGGCGCGGTGGCGTGGGCGTACGTCTGCCCAGGGTTTTTTTATCGGCTGAAAGTCGTTGATATTTCCGAAATTTTCTTTCTATCCCCAGGGTCTGATAAAATTTGATATCAGCCAAATTTTTCCCTTCTTTTCTGTTTCTATATAGACAATCCAAAATCAGACACACGACGGTCCGACATTTATAATGATTTATTCTTGTTTTGATTTGTGAACAAGTAATGTTTAATATCTTAGGAATAGTTTCAAGTCAAATTCTATAATTTTTTTGAAAAAGAATTTATTTTTTTTTAAATTTGGTCCGATATTTTCAATATATGTTGCTTATCCTCTTTATCCATGACATCCGATAAATTTTAATGTCTGATAATGAAAACCTTGGCGCTACTGCAGTTCGCCAATACCGACACCCTGCCTGTCGTGGACGGCCTGAGCGGGGACGGCTACAGAGACATGTTCCGGCACCTGCTGCTCGCCGGAAAGAGGTACGGCATGCAGAGGCTGTCGGCGATCTGCGAGCGTGTCCTTTGCCGGTGCATCGATGTCGACACCGCCGCGGCAACACTGGCGATGGCACATCGGCACGGCTTCCAGAAGCTCAAGGAGGCGTGCTTCCAGTTTGCGTCGGATCCAGTGAACTACGGCTTCGTGCGGAAGAGCAAGGGATATGCTGTGGAGAGAGATTTACGGGCAAAGTACTGTGAGAGAAGCGGACGACCTTGTTACAACTAGATTTTCAATTTAATCTGACCGTCGTCACCGAAATGCTATAACTCTAATAATAGTTAGAGAATTATTAATACTACTTCCGTTTCAAATTATAAGTCGTTTTGACTCTTTTGGTTTATCTATTTTGCTATATATCACTTTTTGCCGTCGACATTATTATATCTAGATACATAGTAAAATGGATGTATCATAAAAGTCAAAACGACTTATAATTTGGAACAGAGGGAGTAGTTAATTACTGTCCAAAACAGCAAGGAGATATTATGCTGAAAGAGTAGGTTGCAAGCGCATAGTGTTTCAGATGCTTCAGAGGTATGCTGCAAGTGTTTTATGTGGATGTTGCAAAAGTAGATCGGGATATTGCATACGTTACAAATGTTTCAGAGGCACGTTGCAAGTGTTTCAAAGGTATGTTGCAAGCGTTTTAAAGGTATGTTGCAAGCGTTGGTTTAAAATATTTTATCTATTTCAGGCGTATGTCGCAAGCGTTTCGATCTGGATGTTGCGTATGTTTCACACATATATGTCGCAAGAGTATGTCCGAAATGTTTCAGCCATTTCAATCTTACGTTGCAATAAGTGTTTTCATGTCGCAAGTTACAAGTGTTTTATCTGGATGTTGCATATGTTCCACGCACATGTTTTAAGTGTATATTCTAAATATTTCATCTCCTTCAGACGTATGTTGTATCCAAGTGTTTTATATTTCAGAGGTAGAGGGTCATAGGGCATGGCCCGAATGCGGGGATGGGGCATGGCGAGCCAGAGCCGATGGAAGGGGCATGCTGGGGGCCGGCAGTCGAGGTGTGTGGTGCACCTGGGGTCGTGCGGATGGGGCGCGCTCGTCCAGTCGTCCTCATCCATGCTGTTGGGTCCTGCCCGTGTGGAGAGAGGAGGGGGTTTAGGGGGAAGGAGCGCACGGGGACAGCGGCGGGCGTGGGGAGGAGGCGCGACATCCGGACTCGCGGAGAGACAGGGGTAAGGACGAAGGAGCGGCGGGCGTAGCGTTTCCGCGAGCGTGCATGACAGAGAAGATGCGAGTGTCTGGACGCGCGCTTCTGTCCGAACGTCCGGGCGATGGTATCTCCTAATAGAGAAGACTCCTGATCTTCAAGCGGGTTCATGCACACCACGGGCAGTGGCGCACGGCATGGATCGTGGAGACAGTTGAGCGGGTTGGCATCCTTCATGGAATATGTCTGAAGTTATTTTTTAAGAAAACGAACCGGCACCGCCTGTTATATTGAAAAGGAGAGTCAAAGATGGTCACAACAACACTATACAAGACGCTTTAGCAGCTTAACAATAAATAACGCCACACCTCCAAAGCTAAAGTATACACACAACTGGATCAAGAAAAAAAGAAGAATAGCCAGTTGTTTTGCTTCAGCTGCTTTTTAAAGCCTCGCTTCATCTCTAATCTTGTTTTGTACTTGTTGATTTGTTGCGGCGTTACGCTCAACAATTTGAGAATTTCTTTCCTTCCACACTTCCCAGCACATTAAAATGATCAGGGAGCACAAACCTTTTCTATCCACACAATGAACACGGACCATGTTACTCCACCATTTGAGGACACTCTCGGCTGGGATGATCCAACTGCGAGGGAGTAGACCAGATACACCAGTGGCGGACCCAGCCGGGTTTTGGGTAGGCCTAGGACTACCCCAGATTTCCGGTGACCAAGGTAACGGAGCACTGTAGCGAGAACTGTAGCATACTGTGCATCACTATTTCTATACTGTGTGCCTACCCAAAGAAATGATTCTGGGTCCGCCACTGAGATACACTAATCCATGTTGCAATGCCTTCGCACAACCGTGTAGTGAAATGACAACCTGGGAAAAGATGTAAGTCGGACTCTGGCAATTGATAGCACAAGGCACAATTTCAGAACTTGGCCAACCATGGGCAGTCAAACGATACGACGTCCAAACTTTGTTTTGCAAAACTGATAAATTGAAGAATTTGCACTTTGGCGGTGCCCAAGTCTTCCAAATAAGAGAGCACAATTTTGTCTTTTAGGAGCCCAAAAATTGAGTCTTGTAGGATGAGCCCGTTGAGTATTTCCTATGTTTGGTTTCCGGGTGATACCATCCCTTGAGTTAGGTTGCAGATGCAGTGGCGCAACTGCATGCCACAAATTGCGTATATCCAGCGAAGACTTAGCGGTGAAACCTGGATGCTGAAGGTTGATATCATAGATCCAGTTGTTGTTTAAGGCACCTTTCAATAATCTATTCTTTTTTTTTTCTAGATAACTTATAGACACTGGGTGCGAAGTCACAAGGCCAGAGATCCTAAAATCATGCACTTCGCCGCAAGGAAATATTGTTGCCGTGTTCCACGGTAACCGAGTTGCCACTATGAATAATAGATTTTCAATATTTGTGCAAGGATTATCTTGCCTAATTTGCAATAGTTGTTCTTCATCCCATTATTTTCACAACCATCAGAGACGCAGGGCCTTAGCAAAATTTTCCAAGTGCAGAATTCCAAGCCTTCCAAAGTCTTTGGGCCTGGTGGAACATGGCTAGTTGACTTTGCATTTGCCTCCGGTTAATGCCTCTGACACGGCCTAAATGAATTGTTTCGATTTGCAATCGATTTCCTTTAGAGCGAGTATAATAACAGGCTGTAAGCTGGATAAATACTGAGGTAGAGGAAAAAGAAGAGGAAAGAGAAGGGAAGCGGGCTATAAGCTTACAGCCGGCTTAGGTACAACAACTGAGAAACTTTGTGAGAGGGACAAGTGGGCCAAGTATCAATAGCGAAGATTTAACTACTACTAGTATAGTGTCCGTGCTAACGCCACGGCTTTTATTTTAGGGTGCATATGAAAACAACCAAACAATGACAGTTTTCTTTAGTTTAAGTCTCATGCAATTATATATGACCATGTGTATAATCCAAATAACACTCATGCATAACAAGACATAATAAAGTCATCTCTCGCATAGTACAATTAACTTATTAAATTTGAAGCACGGCCACATTAAGATAAAAATATTGAAAAGACCTAAAAAATGTGTAGCCTGGTAATTGTACAAGCTGTGATTAGAGCTAGGTAACCCAGCTAAAGTTGAGGCGAGTTCCTCTGCAGCTACCTAGCTAATGCAACATCAACTTATGCTAGTGCATTGATGGTTCCAAACAATTTCTATCTTCCCTTCCTGTTATGTTTGTAGCATGATACATCTGTTCTTACAAATTAAGAATATCATTTCCACTTCATTTGCCAAAAACAAAGATCAGTTCGAATTCAGTGGTCCAGACATGCACCGAGATGGCATCAATCGTGCAGTACACCTGCAAAACCACACAATTCAAATGTTACCACAGTTGCAGGGGAACAGTACAACTTTAGTAATTAGATCATGGAGCCGTGCTTGCCTCATTTTGGTTGTGAGCGTTCACCCTGAACTTCCCCACGAAGCATGCCCTCTCTGCGTAGCAAAGGCAGCAAATCATTGTGTCAGTTCACGCGAAATCACATCCACGACGCTGCAAACCTCATGGCATTAGCAAATACCTTGACGTAATGGGCGCAATTACACATCATACAAAACAAATGGGCGCGAGTTTTGATTTAATTAACGTCCGGTCATACAAATGGGCAGGGAGAAGTCCACAAAGAACTTTTCAGCTATCAGCTGGCTGTAACTATTAACCTTGCTCTTAGTGTTGCTTTTAGTGCCCTCAACGAGGTGAGAAAGTACACAGCTTGTGACGTGAGGACAGATTTAATCAAGTTCATGCGTGTTGATGTGCCACCCGGTCCAGCGAAATTTTTTTAAATAATTTTTTTTAATGATTACATTCAAATCTAGCATTTAGGTTGTACTCCCTCCGTCCCGGAAAGACTGCAATTGTAGGACCAGGCCCGAAAACCAAGGACAACGTGAAATTACATAAATGCCCCTGTCCTGCACAGGTCATATCCAGTCCGTCCTCCACAAGTCACCCCGCATCCGGCCACTTGCCCCGCGTTCGCACGCGCCGTAGCCGCCTCCTTCCCAACGCCAGTCTCCTTGGCCTCCTCTTCACCGCATCCACGGCCCACATGTGCTGCCCCGCAGCAGCCTCCATGGACCGCGCCAGCACCTTGCCCCGCCGCGGCCTCCACAGCTCGCACCGCCGACTCGCCCGCTGCTATGTCCACAGCCCGCGCAGTGCCTTGCCCCGCCGCGGCCTCCACACGCCGCGACAGCGCAGCCTTGCACCGGCACAGACTCGCCTCGCCACAGCCTCCACAACCCCCATTGCCGCTTCGACCCGCTGCGACCTTGACAGCCTGCGACGACGCCTAGCCCCGCCGCAACCTCAACGGCCTGCGCGCTGGTGCCAGGAATGCACGTGAGGAGGAAGAGCGCTTGAAGAGGAAGAGGAACAGGCGGGTAGAACTCGATGTTAGCGGCGATGGGTTCTCAGGGGAGTTTGCGATGGCTCTGGAAGGTTGGGGAACCGAACGGATCGAATGCTGCAGAAAAGTTACTACCATGCGGCAGATTTTTTTTCTTTTGTACAAGAAACGAGTGGACGAGAGAGAGCACGAGAAGTACTACCGTTGCATGCCACAAGATGGCCCACAAGCTGTGCATGCCTTGGATTGCAGTCTTTACGGGACAAATTTTGAAACGCAGAACTGCAGTCTTTGCGGGACGGAGGGAGCATGGCTGGCCGATACGGTACCTATCGGCAACTGGTCAGCCGACAGGTCCCTGTCGGCAACTCAGCAGCCGACTGGGTACCTCACCAGGCCAGACAGGACGGAAATAAATTCGGTGCATATGGACCCCGGCGCGGTGCGACTTCCAACCAGTTGATGACGCGTGGACAAGTATCGAACCGGCTCACTTGACCTCCCGCCCTCCCGGCTAATTGGTTTGGCTCGTCGGCTCCAAGCGCTCACGCAAGCCGGGCCTCATCCGCCGCCGCTCCTGCGTCGTACGCCAACAGCGCCGACACCTCGCAGAGTCGCAGCCACCACTGTCCGACGACGCCGGCTGCCGGCGCTTCCGATGGATTCGACTCTCCGGATCCGCCATCACTGTCCGGCGCCCTCCTCCCTGGTAACTTCTCTCTGATGGATTCGATTCTGCAGCTTGGACGGCCATAAGAAGTCCTGCCTCACATCTTCTCCCTCCAAATCATGTCTTATTGGTTGGATTTTGCTGCTATATTGGTTTTTTAGTACCTGCTTCAGAAAGATCTGGGGCTCTTGGGCACACAATGGCTCGAAGAATCCATAATACGGTGTTTGGACTTGGGGATTCAGGCTACCAGAACTTCAGAAGTACACTGACTTTTTTTTTCCTGGGCAATTGAGCTTGCTGATAATGCATTATACGCTACCTGCAGTTATTTGCCCATGTTTTGGTGATTCATTGACAGTTCTTACATATACTGCTTTGTGGTGCTGGACTGCCAGCTGTTATGGCTGGTTCCATGGAAATCATGATATGTTTATGGTGCTGGACTGCCAGATGTGAATAGTCAACTGTATCTATCTCTAATTTAGGCTTCCCTGGGGTTTTCTGGAGTGAAGGAAGAGAGAGGAGTGTCCACCATCTGATTGCAAGGAAGCTCGTGAGAGTCCAGGCCCAGAACGCAAGTTAGGAAGATTCGTAGCTCTGAAGATGAATTGAGTAGTAATATGCAGCCCCTTTTGTTCTAAAACTGCTTTGTTACAGCAAGTTGTACAGATGCTATAAGTTGTAATATGCACATTGTAATTTTCTTATCTGAAATAAATATGGCATTTTGAGCCCCTTTGAACTTTCTAGTTGGATGTCTTATAAAAATTATGGTCGATATACAGTGTTGCAATTTCTGTTCTACTGCCTCTGGGTGATTTACAGAATCATGACATGTTCGGATGAAGGGGCTGGAACCATAACCTGGATGGATATAAGAGGTATTGCACATTCACTTGATCGTGAAGATTTATTACTGTTATTCTGACTTACATTTTCCAATCATGCAGTTTCCACTCCTATCCAAGTGTGCTATTGTTAGATTTATTACTGTTATTCTGACTTACATTTTCCAATCATGCAGTTTCCACTCCTATCCAAGTGTGCTATTGTTAATTTTTGTACAAAATTGCTCTGTCAAGTCGGGTGACAAAAGGAGATTACCACTGCAGTGCCAGACCAATTCGAGCTCTGCACGGGCTCAGCCTGATAATTTCTATATAATACCATCCATTTACATATTTTCATCAAAGGAGAGTACCACTGGAGCGCCACATTTACATATTTTCATCAAATTCCTCAAATCAAATAGGTTTGGCGTCCATTGGTTGTCCTCAAGATTATACTTACTCAACAATTCCTGCCACTCATTTCTTGTTATCTAAAGTTGTCATTGCAGCGTGTCCATAAGAGAAACAACCTCAGTTTTCAGTTTCTTCTTGTCAATTTCTACATACTCTCAATAGCGATTTTGGTATAGCAACCAGAGAAACAATCACATAATAGTACAATCATTTTCAGCAAAAAGAACCTTGTATACAAATTTCAAAACAGACAACATGCCACATGTATTTTAGATACAAAATTACAACGCACAAAATACATCTTATAACATCTGTGGTATGGCTAATCTCAATATAATCTGCCATACTTTATTCTGTTATATCCTAAGCAAAGTCACCAAATGATTCTGTGGCAATACAAATCTGAACAAGAATAAGTATATTATTCTGATGCTTTATTGGTTCAGTTACACCATGGAAGCTGTCTTCATTGAGCTAGCTGTAACATCACAGGCACACATCCAGCTTTCCATGTGGGGTGGATTAGTCGATTGACGCTTGGAGAAGGTCACCTGCCGGCTCAAGGTCATCCTGTGGTACACCCACCAAAATGCCCAGGCCCTGCCAAGTACCAATGCTCGAATATTGAAGTCTTGATTTAAAAGGAACCTACAGGAAAGTAGAAAATTTCATCGAGATAACTTTGGCTGCTATATATATATATGCAGTTAGACCTCATCCAAGAGAGAGCAAAAATGATAATACAACCATGTAGAGCCTAACGTTAGACAATGAAGGAATTATACTCTTTGCTGCCTAATCCTATCAGGTACTGCCTATAATCAAAATAATTGAACAAAATCTTCTACATGCTGCTTAAAGATCCAAATCAAGCACAATGTCCAGTTCTGCGGTCACCAAAATATATGCAAATAACTGCAGTTGATTTCAACAAACCTACACATTATTGTACTGAAGACAACATATAATGCATTATTAGCCAGCTTAATTACCCAGAAAAAAGGCCTCAGATGAACTTCTATTTCTCCACAAATGATCAAGATGTTACATGGTGTCCACCTTTTCTAAATTAGTTGAGTACTACCACAGAGTCGGCTGCAAATGCTAATATGCTATGCATCTAATTAGAGGTGTAATATCTTATTCATTGCAAAAGAGAGAGAGAGAGAGAGAACAATTGAATTTTCTGTATATAGGTGACCAATCCATTGAATGAAATCTTTTGTTGAGATGGAACAGCATACCAATCCGATGCTGGTTGCACGAGGATCACAGATTCACAGCAAGCTCAAGAAGAAACCAAGAGGCAGTAATCCAATTTAAAACTGATGAGAATGTGCTGTTAGTAGTTCCGAAGATTGAAGTTTCTGAAACAACATAGTACGCAGGACATTTCATACTGATTGATTACCTGTATCAAAACAAATCAACAGATCAAGGTACATGAAATCAAATTGTAAAATGATCGGGTCTAAAAAAATTCTAAAATTACTATCACATTGACTTCAAATATACAGAAAAAATATTAAGAAAACAATGTGGTTTTCATCATGAGATTTGGTTGTTTCAAGACGTCATTAGCAGCAATACTTTATACAGATTTGTACTCGTACTGTATAATTTGGCAATTATAGTTCTGAAGACAGCCATATTAAAATTAGGAAATACTTTAGTAATAGTAAAGTCAGCACTGCAAATGACAAGGCAACTGCATTTGTGCCTGGTATACTTTAGTATGTTGGTACCATTGGGAACCTATTCCACACACTCAGTGTTTAGATCCATGCAATCATGCATGACAGGATGTGAGGAAGACAACTGAATGTTCATGAACTTGTTTATTTTCATATTGTAATGTAGCTACTCAGTTTGGAAAAAACTGAAAAGAGCTGAATTTGGCATGTAAGGAAAAGCACCATGTGCATTGGGATTGTAAACAGTGTGATTAGCTTAACTGAGATTTTCCAATCACATGAATTTCATTCTTTGGAGAATCCAGCCAAAGAGGACAGCTTTTGCTTAGTAATCTGCCACAGAAAATAGAACCAATTAATCACCAATCCAGTGAATCAAACAAGTGAATAGGTTTGTATTCAAGCAAACACCCGCAGCTCCACCTTCTTCTAGAACAGGATGTGCACCATGCGTGTTTGCCTGCGGTCCCGAGATCACCAGCTAGCAGAACCAAATATTGAGAGGAAAAGAAAAAAAATGCATATCTTGTGTCCATTTCATCGAATACATTCAGGGCGTCATCCACGGTGGCCGACAACAGCGAGCATACGGGAGCATGGAGGCCGGAGATGTCCTTGCCATCGGCTTCCGGACCTCGGCGGTCCTTTTCATGTGAGCGCAGGTGCGGATTGGGCGAGGAGCCTCCTTTCCAAGCGCCAGCTCCAGGACCAGGGGCGGCCGCGACATAACGCCCATGGGAGGAGAGGAGATGTCGGATACTCCTTTTCAGGACATGGCCGGATCTCGGGATAAGGACGTGGCCGGAGCTCGGGATGAAGCCGACGGTGGCGCGGCCGGCGTCAGAGAGGCCGCATACAGTCGTCGAGGAGGAGGGCAGCAGCGTGTGGGAGTGTCAGTAGCTCATCTCCTCCTCTTTTTTCCATAACGGTAAAACCGAATTTCATTACCAGAACAACGAAATTACACAGTTTAACATTTCAATCCAAGAACCAACGCAGACAAAAAAACTGGAAACGTTCACACACATGATCACGAAGGGATCACCTGCATGAACGCGCAAAACCTTCAAACACACAGAGCAAAACGGCTAACCATCCTGAACACCGCAACCAGGAACGTTTCAAGATTACAAGGCATCAAGCCCACCAAAAACCTAGAAAGCAAAGCGCTAATCTATTTGCCCACATACGGCACCAACTGACGCTCCTCCAACGAGTACGTCTTCTAATCCTGCTTGTGAAAGAAAAGCGCCGTCGTCTTCATCACATCAGCTCCCTGGGTCATCTGCTCCTTGAGATCATCCTTAAGCAAACCTGCCTAATATGTCAGGAAAGAGCAAATCACACAGATAATCTCGGTAGGAGATTTCACCCTTTTTCCCTCAAAGCAAACCGCATTTCTAGTTCGCCAAATAGCCCAGTACACCGCCGCCAAACCCACAGCATGCAGATTAGGCGCCTGGGGTAAAAACCTCTGAATCCAAACCCAAAATTGGTTCAAACTGTTTGGCCTACAGTCCGCGCCCAAAGAGTAAGCAATCAGACTCCATATATACTTAGCTGTCGGGCAATTAAAAAACAGATGATGGCTAGTTTCATTTTCACTACAGAAAGCACACATAGTAGAACCTTTCCATTTACGTTTTACCAAATTATCTTTAGTAAGGATAGCATTCTGAGAAACAAGCCACAGAAAAACCTTGATCTTTAGCGGAATTTTGGCTTTCCAAAACTTCTTAAAACTGGGACCAAATTCATGATCACACAAATGTTTGTAAGTAGACTTCACAGAAAAAGAGCCAGACTTCTCCCAATCCCAACTAGCTCTATCCTTCTCAGAATTAATACCATACCGGCAAACAATGTCAAATAGCCTTCTAAGTTGGCATTGAAGATCCTCATGTAACCACCTCCTGAAAGAAAGACGCCAATTTCTCAGTTTCATGAACTCCACAGAACATTGTTGCTCCTTACTAATCTCATATAATCCTGGGAACTTGTCTGCTAAGGAGACAAGACCACACCACCTATCATGCCAAAAGCTGGTAGATTTGCCATTACCCACAATCATGGATCTACCTTTCAAATACACCTGTCTCACCTTCAACAGGTCATTCCAAACCGAAGAGTTTTTAGGATTTTTGGAAAGCAAAGTAATAGAACCTTTTTTAAGATATTTCTTCCTGATAATGTCCTGCCAAATTCCATCCCCATTTTCAGCTTTCCACCACCACTTGCACAGCAGGCTTATATTCATTCTCCTTAATTCTTTAACTCCAAGCCCCCCTTTATTTTTTGGCTTAGTGATTTTGGCCCATTTGACAAAATGACACTTCTTTTTCATATTTCCCCCCGCCAAAAGAATCTTCTTCTGGCAACATCCATCTTATTGATGACTGACACAGGCAGCCAAAACATGGACATCACATAAATCGGGAGATTACTTAAACAAGAGTTGATTAAAACCAGCCTACCTCCCAAACTTAAAGCGCTACCTTTCCACCCATCCAGTCTCTTGAACAGTTTTTCGCTGATAGGCATCCAATCAACAACATGCAATCTAGAACCCGCCACCGGGACACCCAAGTACTTGATAGGCCATTTACCAGTTGCACAGTTAAACATGTTAGAAAATTCCAGGCTTTTGGTATCATCTTGACTAATCATAACGACTTCGCTCTTAGAGAAGTTAATTTTGAGGCCAGACATGCTTTCATACAGATAAAGTAACAGTTTGAGATGAGTAGCCTGTTCACTATTATCTTGAACACATAAAATTGTATCATCCACATATTGGAGGACTGCCACCCCATTCTCAATATACTCAGGTACTAACCCCTTAATCAAATTGTTTCTTTGTGCAAGAGAAATCATCTTAGCCAACGTATCAGCAGCAATGTTGAAAAGGAAGGGAGACAAGGGATCCCCTTGTCTAACCCCTCTGCCAGATTTAAAATACCTGCCAGTAGTATTATTCACCCTAACACTGACTGTACCAGAGCTCATGACCAATTTAATCCAATCACACTATTTACTCCCAAAACCCCTTTGCTTGAGACATTCAAACAGGAAGTCCCAATTCAATTTATCATATGCTTTTTCAAAATCCAACTTGAGAATTAACCCATCTTTTTTCTTAATTCTTGTATCATGCAAAATATCATGAAGAGCCAGAATCCCATCCATAATATTCCTATCCTTCAAGAAACCCGATTGGCATTTACTAATGATTCTCCCCATGACTTTATCAAGTCTCAACATCAGAGTCTTGGTAAAAATCTTATATACCACATTAAGTAAACAAATAGGCCTATACTGCTTGATGCTATTAGCTTCTTTGATTTTAGGCAACAGAGTAATGATCCCATAATTGAATCTGCCAATATCCAAATTCAGATTATGGAAATCAGAGAACAAGACAACCATATCATCTTTAATGATGTCCCAACAATGTTGATAGAATTCGACAGGGAAGTGATCCGGTCCAGGGGCAGTATTCTTCTCCATAGAAAAGACAGCATATTTTATTTCAGATTCCGAAAAGGGTTTTTCAAGTTCATCATTTTCTTGCATAGTAACCCTTTCAGACGAACTCCAACACCCAGCATCCATATGAATATCTGGAGTAGTGGACTGGCCAAATAAATCTGTGTAAAAAAGAGTGGCATGTTCCACCAGCGCCTCATCCCCTTCAATTAATTGGTCATTATGTTTTAAGGAAAAAATAGTATTCTTTCTTTTTTTTCCGTTAGCCACTCTATGAAAAAAAGGCAGTATTGCTGTCCCCTTTAAGTAACCATATGCCGTTGGCCCTTTTGTGCCAATAACTCTCTTCTTCTTCAAGCAACCTTAACAACTCAGACTGTATGAAAGTCTTTCTATTCAAATTAACAGCATCAAGAGCTCTAACTTCTTTCTCTTTTTCTAAGATTTCTAGCTCCCTCTTTAAAATGTTTTTATACTTTCTAGTATGCCCTTTGAGACTTTGACCCCAGCCTTTTAAAAAAAATTTAACTCTATCTATTTTGATACACCAGGTATCAATGGCAGATTTTGCTATAACTTTTCTATTCCATATCTCTCTCACCTTCAAGCTGAACTCTACATGCTGGAGCCAAGAATTTTCAAAATAGAAAGGTCTAGAACCAATATTTTGATTAAGGTCAGTTCTCACAATCAAAGGATTGTGATCAGACATATAACGGGGTATTTTCCTTAGATTACAGAGGGGAAATTCAGATTCCCAAGAACTAGATACCAACACTCTGTCTAATTTCTCAAGAGTAGGATCAAGTCTGTTATTACTCCAAGTGAATTTACCTCCAGATAAATGAAGCTCTCTAAGCTCATAAGAATTGATGATCAAATTGAAGGTACAAGAAAAATTATTATCATTGAATTTTTTATTCTTATCAGAACTAAACCTCAAGATATTGAAGTCCCCCCCAATAGCATAGGGTACTTAGCTTTAAAGCAAAAAGAAGAAAGCTCAGCAAGGAAGCTAGTCTTCATCTCATCTTGAGCTGGACCATATACATTTGCCAAGGTCCAATGTTTCTTAAGACTTTTGTCAAAAACATTAGCAATAATCATAAAATCACCATTTTCAAAGTTCTCCACCTCAAATCTATCATTTCTTATGCCACTAAGCATACCTCCAGATTTTCCTACAGAAGGAGTCCAGGACCAACTGAACTCATTGTTAATATCAATTTGCCTGAAAAACTTATCAGAATAAGATTTTTTCATTGTTTCTTGTAAACCAATGAAATCAACTTTATGATCCCAAATCAGATCCTTAATAACCGAACTTAGACCTTTCTTGGCCACTCCTCTACAATTCCAAATGAGACCTATCATTTATACACTTTCTTGATAGTTTTTCGATCCCTAAGGTTAAATCTAGGGCTAACCTTAGATTTCCCTCCATCAGAGTTAACAGAATCCTCAAAAGGTGGATTCCTGAGCCCCTTGGTTTTCCTTTTAGCTTTCTTCTTAGAAGATCTACTCTTTCTTACACTATTTACCAAAATCAAAGGTTCTTCTTCAGAATCTTCAGACTCCCAATCCAAGACATTATGATCACTCAAGGGAAGCATTTCATCTTCCAAATTAACAACCTGATCCACAATCACACTGGATTGTTCATTAAGTTTCATTCTAGCATTTTCAAGATCTTTTAATAAATCAATTTTCTCAAAGGAGATGGAGTCAGAATCGATCCCCATTTGGTTAGCTAAAGACACAATTTGAGAATTATCTAGAACTGCAAAGGAGTTCTGTTGAAGAGAGGAATTATCTTCTATTCCCATTTCCTTGTTCTTCTTGGTTTGATTTTGATCATCCAGCTTCAGATGAGAAACCCCAGCAACTTTAATTCTCTTACTTTGTCTTGTTGCCAAGCAGGCCAACCATCTTGATTAATCTCTTGCACATTTTCCATATCAGTATCTTTGTCAGCTGCTTGCTTGTCCCAGACATTCTGCTCACTGTTCTTATCACCAGACTGTACCCCCTCTGATAACTTTTCCCACCGCTCTTCCATCACTGAAGTCATCTTGTTTTCTTCATTGATAACAGTCATATCAGACATATCATTATCCATATTCTCATTTGCTACCTTCTTCTTACTGTCACACACTGTGTTCATTTCTTTTTCTTTAGGCATAACAAGCTGCTCTGATTTATCAAGACCCTTCTCCCTTTCATTCTCGACATTTTCCTCAGATAAGTCAGAATTCTGTCCATCTTCCTTCTGGATCAAATCCCAATCAATATCTTGATTCTCCTTTTGAATCATTTCTTCTTGGCTTGATAGATCAATCTCAGGAGCACCCTGGCTACCTTTAACCGGACTTATGGAAATTGCTCTTTGCCCATTTCTCTCTTCCTCCTCATCTTCCACAATAGTAGGCAGGACTTTGGACCCAGACTTGCTACCCATGTTATCCAATTGGAAAAACTCCTCTTTGCTAGCACCATGAAGAGCATTCTTGGCTTCAATAGTAACCAGTGGGTCTTGTTTATACTTAACAAAATTAGATCCATATTCATTAATCACTGCTTGGGGGTTCACATTAACAGTTATACAGCCAACTGTTTTGATCTCAACAAGATCGAGATTCCCAAATCTCAGCTGCTCAGAACCAGGAACAACAAGATCTCCCATCATCAAGGCCTCATCTTCACTATCTTCCTCAGAACAAGGTTGTTGCTGGTCTTTCTGAGAACAACCTCCAGAAGCCTGCTTTCCTTTACTGTCACTCAATCTGTTACTTGGTCCAGCCCCAGAAAACTGGCTAGCATTTTTGGATGGATCCATTTTTTGTTTTTTAGGAGAAGGGAAGTCATCTTTAGGATGATCCTGTTCATTTCTGATCCACTGTGTTCCAGAAGAATTAGTAACCCCTTCTTGAGGTACCTCTCTTTGAAAGAAATAGTCATAGAAGTGAAAATCTAACACACCATCCACAGATGCAGGAACCTTTGTGACATCCCTACACCCTGTCTTGACTCTCACATAATCATTCTTATGCAGACTATCCTTATCCACTTCCAATGGCAAACCCACCTTAGATGCAACCATACAAACATTGGAATAAGATCTCTTCTCATGAGGGATATTGGATATTCTAAACCAGGCCACATCCAGGGCTCCCTTGGAGCCAGTTGCTGCATTCCATTTTTCCAGCTTGATCACCACTTCAGGTAAGGATCTCATTCTCATCTCAGTAAAATGAGCTAAGTCATCTATAGTTTGAGCATTAGGGAACCTCATTTGGTACCTGCCTTCCCCTACTCTCTTAGCATACCACCTCCATGTAGAATTTGGATCTGCTTTCAGTCTGAACTCATTCTCAATATCCCTAGCATTAGCTTGACCAGCAGTAATAGTAATCAAAGCAGTAGTTGACATATCCTTGATCCCCTCATCAGCATTTGTGCTTTCTATCACATGAAAACCCTGCCCATAAGCAGATAAGCCACAAAAAGGGGAGATAAACTCCCAGGGCATTTTAGTGGAACAAACTCTCGCCACATGGCCTTCCTTGTGACATCTAGGGCAAATGACCGGATTAGCATAGTTGTTAGCTGGATGACCCACTTTTCCACACCTATGACAGACAGGAGGATGATACTGCTGCTCAGTAGGAGCAACCTACTCCCCTGTTTCCCCCTCTTGCATAGTCTGACTAGCACCCACAACAATCTGAGTCGATTTGTTAACAGAAGTTTCAACCTCAGCAGTTACATCCTTCAGGGACTGGTTAGATTCCTCATTATGCTCTTCTGGGATCCTCTGCTCATTTGTGTGCTCGGGCTGTCGCTGTACCCAAGCATCTCTGTTACCAAACCCACGACCTCCCCCATGAAAACGACCCCCTCCTCTATCTCTTCCCCTTGGAACCCATCCCCTTCCCTGATTCTGCTAACCCATACGAAAACCTCCCCGGTTACCCTCAGATCCAGAGTAGCGATTTGGATACTGCGGGCGTCGATCCATACTTCCCCTGGGCTGCAGAGGAGCCTGGAGAACCTGCGAGAATGAACGAGTATCACCACCTAAAGTGGACCAGTAAGATCTCACCGGCACAGATCCACCAAGGGGAACTGAAACCGGGGTACCCGTCACCACAATCGTCTCACAAACCCCAACCTCCACACTGTGATTCCACAGATGAACAAGACGAGCACTCAAATCCGCATCAGGGTGATCACATACCTCGTGTGGGAGCCGATCCCTCCTCCTCTCGCACCCCGCAGCCGCGCTCCGAGACACGCTAGGGTTTCCGCCTTCAGAGGAGACGGAGTTGAAAGGGGGAAGATGAGGAGGCGACGAAAGAATGGGAACCTCAATCCCCTCTGGGTTGCGGTCTATATCCGTCGGCTGCCATGGCCCATGAGGCAGCGACTGTAAAGGAGTCGCCCCATGGATCAAGTTCGCGGAAGACGGAGATGCCTCACCACCGAACTGTGCGCGTGGACTCGACACAGTCCCCTGCGCCCGACGCTTGGACCCGCACCGGTCGCTCGAGGCCTCGCTCCTGCCATCGCCATGTGCCGCCCCGCTCAAGCCTTCCGTGTCAGGCGTGTCGCCCGTGTCGCCAGACGTGTCGCCAGACGTGTCGAGAGGAGAGAGACGAGCCATCCAAATGATAAGTTTGTAATGAGTATAGTCTCTCATCTCCTCCTCCTACGGAAGACAAGGAAGAAGCAACAGGCCGGCCCAAAGGATCAAGGCCCAGGAAAGCGAACCCAAGATTCGTCGGTGGCAACTGGGCAGCATAGGCGCTTGCACGCACGGCTTGGGGCATCCGGCCTCTATAATACTTAAGCTAAGACAGAGAGAGAGGACATGTTTTGTAATGACCAACTCATTTTCCTAATCGAAGAACCTATTCTTCTTCCTCCCCACGTCAAGCTCCTTCCCTTCCCCCAAATCCTCTCCTCCTCCTGCTGTCTCTCACAATTGGTATCGGAGACTACGATCCTCGACTTCCACCGATCACCTAGCCACACGATCCCACCGGTTGCTCGATTCCAACGGATTTGGTCGATCTAACGCCGAATCGAGTCTGTGAGCTGCAGCTTGATTCGGTGATTCCGTAATTCCGGTCAAGCGTCGCAACTTGTGGAGTGCGCTACCGATCTGGAGCCTGCTGCCCCTGCCAATCACGATCACTTCACTCGTCTTCAACGCCGCCGCGAAGCCATGAACCCGAAGACGAAGCTGCTCCTCAACGAGATCGACAAGCGTTTCGCCGTCCAGGAGAAGCGCTTCGACACCATCGAGCGCAAACTCGACTCCACCACGGCTGCGTCCACCACCCGCCTCGACGCGCTCGAGTCTGCATCCCGGGTGTTCGACGAATGGCGCCCAGGCATCGAGGGCGTCGTCGATGACCTGAAGATCGAGGTCAACAAGCTCGCACCCTGAAGCTCGAAGTCGGCAAGATCACGAAGTATTGGGAGAGATCCATGGTGGATGTGCCATCTCCGACTCCGGGGGTGTTCGCAGCCGTGCCCGTCATCAAGGCTTCATCCGCGCCGTCCACCACCACGTAATCCTGGTAGTCATTGGGAGTCTGAGTTTCAGGGGAGCACTGGGGGTGGCCATACCGGTAAACTACCCAAATTTGATTTCCCTAAGTTCAATGGTGACCATCCTAAGCTTTGGATCAAACAGGCTGTGCATTATTTTGTGCTTTACCGTGTTGAGTCTGAAGTTTGGATGCAGGTGGCTACGATGCATTTCCAGGGAGCCGCAAAGCGCTGGCTCTCATCAGTAGAGGATCAACTGGAATCCACTACTATTTCAGATTCGTCAGACGGGTCTAGTTAATGAGTACATAGATCAGTTCGTTGGTTGATGACCTCAAAGCTTATGCTAAACACCCTGATCCTTTATACTATACTCAGAGGTTTATAGATGGTTTGAAAGATGAAATTAAAGTTGTTGTTCTCGTTCAGAGATCCACTCTCGATACTGTGTGTGTTCTGGCTCAATTGCAGGAGGAGGCGCTGGGCGCGAGCAAGAAGCAATATCGACATTATGATCATCAGCCTGTTGTTAAGCCTGTCTGGCCCGGGGCTTTGGCTCTTCCTCCACCGCCACCGAAGCCTGCTGATGGCGACCTCAAACGCCTAGCCAACACTACAAGTGCTGAAGATAAGTATAGGGCCTTACGGGCAACACGTCGTGCCCAGGGTCTGTGTTTCCGGTGTGGTGCTAAATGGAGCCGAGAGCACAAATGTGCAGAGATGGTGCAGCTACATCTTATGCAGGAGCTATTGGACATGTTTCCTGAGCCTGATGATGGTGAATGTTCATGTCCGTCTTCTCCTACCGCTTCCCAGATCATGATGCATTTATCAGTTGCAGTGGCAGTGGGCACAGCTTCCCCGAAAACTCTATGCTTGACCGGTTCCATCCAGGGTCACTCTCTGTCCATTTTGATTGATTCAGGCAGTTCACATACTTTCATTAACTCTGCTCTGGCTTCTGCATTGTCCGGCGTTCAGCAATTGAATCCTGTCGTTCAGGTTCAGGTGGCTAATGGGCATGTGGTAAGCTGTACTTCACATATTCTAGCTGCAGAGTGGACTATCCAAGGCTATACGTTTACCTCAGACCTGAAGCTGTTGCCGCTCTCTTCCTATGACATGATTCTGGATATCGATTGGCTCTCGAGCTTCAGCCCTATGCAAATCCACTGGGCCCAACGTTGGATATCCATTCCTTATCAGGATACTACTGCAGTGCTTGTCGGGGATGCTCCTGAATTGCCAATTGGGTCAGTTATTCAGTTAAGCCTGGTGCAAGAAGTTGTTGTGTCTGTTCGTGGTGTTCCTGTCTGTCCAGAGATTCAGGCACTGTTGTTAGAATTTGAGCATCTTTTTCAGCGGGCTCCTGGCCTTCCTCCACGGAGATCCTGTGATCACTCGATCCCTCTCATTCCGGGAGCACAACCTGTCTTTGTTCGCCCCTATCGTTATGCACCTCTTCTGAAAACAGAGATTGAAAAGCAAGTATCTGCAATGTTGGACCAAGGCGTTATTCAGCATAGCTCCAGTGCATTTGCTTCCCCGGTTCTCCTCGTCAAAAAAAAGATAATAGTTGGTGCTTTTGTGTGGATTACCGTCAGCTTAACGCCATCACACTCAAGGGCAAGTACCCAGTCCTTATAATTGAGGAACTATTGGATGAGCTCTCTGGAGCAGCTTACTTCACCACACTGGATTTACAGGCAGGTTTCCATCAAATCCGTATGAAAGAAGGGGAAGAATTCAAGACCGCCTTTCAAACTCACTTCGGACAGTTTGAATTTTGCATTATGTCCTTTGGCTTGACAGGTGCCCTAGGGACATTTCAGGGAGCTATGAACACGACTCTTGCTCCATGTCTGCGTCAGTTCGTGCTATTCTTCTTTGATGACATACTCATCTATAGTCCCACTCTGGAACAACATATCGTCCACTTGCGCACCATGGTTTGAGCTGTTGGCAAAGGACAATTAAAAGCTTAAATTGACTAAATGCTCCTTCACGCAGACTCAGATATCTTACTTTGGGCATACAATTAGTGCAGCTGGTGTGGGCACTGATCCAGCTAAATTGGAAGCCATTGCCGCCTGGCCATCCCCATCTTCAGTCAAAGAGCTTCGGTCTTTCTTGGGATTGGCTGGTTACTACCGCCGCTTCGTTTGCAACTTTGGTACCATCTCTAAGCCCTTGACCAATTTGTTGAAGAAAAACACACTGTTTTTGTGGACACCGGATCACGATTCTGCTTTTCAAGCTCTCAAATCGGCCCTGTGTCAGTCACCTGTGTTGGCATTACCTAACTTTGCCAAGCCATTTGCCATTGAAACGGATGCTTCCGATTGTGATGTGGGTGCTGGGTTGATGTAGGAAGGGCACCCACTGGCGTTCTTCAGCAAGGCTCTTGGCCCTTAGACCCGGGGTCTCTCTACGTATGAAAAGGGGTTTATGGCCATTTTATTGGCAGTGCAGCAATGGCGCTCATACTTGCAATTCCAGGAGTTTACTATCATCACTGATCAGCGTAGTCTCACACAACTTGGTGATCAACGACTACATACCTATTGGTAGCAGCGTGTGTTCTCCAAACTTCTTGGCCTGCAGTATCGAATTGTCTACCACCCCGGTTCTGATAACCGTGCAGCGGATGCCATGAGCCGTCATCCTGCTCTGCCTGCTGTTTGTGTAGCTATTTGGGCAGTAGTGCCTACTTGGGTTTCTGCAGTAATTTCCAGTTACCAGAACGACAATGTGGCCCATGATCTACTTACCAAGCTTGCTCTGGATGCTTCTTCGGTGCTGCACTATTCCTTGAACTCAGGCTTGCTTCGCTACCGTAACCGCGTTTGGGTGGGTGCTGATCTATCACTCCTGCGGCACCTCATCAACGAGTTTCACTGCAGCGCTTGGGGAGGCCACTCAGGTGTACCTATGACATATATGCGCTTAAAGCAGTGTTTCGCCTGGAAAGGCATGAAGGGTGCAATTAAAGATTTTGTTCAGTCTTGCCTAACCTGTCAGCAGTCTAAATATTACTGTTCTAAAGCTCCTGGCTTATTACAACCACTCCCAGTACCTGATTCTGCATGGCAAGTGATTTCACTTGATTTTATTGAGGGGCTACCAGTGTCCAACAACTATAATTGTGTGCTGGTCGTCGTGGACCTCCTGACTAAATATGGGCATTTCATTCCTCTATGCCATCCGTTTACTGTGGCATCAGTGGCCAAGTCCTTCCACACAGTGTACCGTTTACATGGACTTCCTGGAGCTATCATTTCAGATCATGACAGGATCTTTACAAGCCACTTCTGGACTGAATTATTTAAGCTTGCTAATATTCAACTTTGCAGAAGCACAACCTACCATCCGCAATCGGATGTGCAAACGGAGCGGCTCAATCAGTGTTTGGAAACCTATCTCCGTTGTTTTGTTCATGCATGCCCCAGTAAGTGGAGTCATTGGCTCTCATCTGCTGAATTCTGGTACAACACCTGTACACATTCTGCCATTGGTCGTACTCCATTTGAAGCTTTGTATGGCTATCCTCCTCGCATGCTTTCTGTCAACCCATCAGATGCTCACAACACTGAGGTACAGTCCTGGGTTTCTGACCGTGGATGGATGGACCAGTTGCTTCAGCAACATCTTTACCGTGCCAAGCATCGCATGAAGACACAGGCTGATCAAAAGCGCTTTGAGCGTAGTTTTGCTGTTGGAGATTTGGTTTTCCTGAAGCTACAGCCCTATATCCAATCTTCCTTGGCGCCCAGATCACATCAGAAGTTGGCCTTCCACTTCTTCGGACCATTTCATATCTCTGATCGTATTGGATCTGTGGCCTACCGCCTGGAGTTGCCAGCTCTCGCCTCGATTCATCTGGTCTTCCATGTTTCCCAATTGAAGAAAGCGGTGGGTTCAAACCATCAGATAATTCCTACCTTACCTTCTGACTTTGTGCTGCACTTGGCTCCTAAGCAGATTCTCCAGTCCCGTCGTGTACCTTGCGGAACCGACCAAGTTCAATAGGTGCTGGTCAAATGGAACAACTTACCATCGGAGCTCGCTACTTGGGAAGATTATGAAGCTCTCCGGCAGGATTTTCCACGTTCGACTGCTTGGGGTCAAGCAGTGCCTCCAGGGGGGTGGGGAATGTCAGCAGCTCATCTCCTCCTACGGAAGACAAGGAAGAAGCAACGGACCAACCCAAAGGATCAAGGCCTAGGAAAGCGAACCCAAGATTCGTCGGTGGCAACTGGGCAGCCTAGGCGCTTGCACGCATGGCTTGGGGCGTCCGGCCTCTAAATACTTAAGTTGAGACCGAGAGGGGACATGTTTTGTGATGACCAACTCATTCTCCTAATCGAAGAACTCCTCCGTCGTCGTATCTCCTGTTCTTCTTCCTCCCCACGTCAAGCTCCTTCTCTTCCCCCAAATCCTCTCCTCGTACTGCTGTCACAGGGAGACTGGAGAGGCAGCGGCTGCCACTGGCAAGAGATGCAGCGGCTGGGCGAAAGGCAGCCGGCCAGCAGCACTGGAGAAGAGATACCGTGTAGATCGAGCCATTAGCGGAGCCGCACGCTGCGTTTTTTTATACCTCGCCCCTTCGACTATAAGCTGTAGTAACACCTCACACACGCACACCACACACTCACACCACCCCGAACGCAATCTAAATCCTACAACCTATATCGAGAACTCATGCAGCTAAGAAGTACTCGAAGTCATCAGGTTTCGAGCATGACGAGCACGTCACCCTAACTATTGTGGGACATCCGCGAGCAAGCTGCCCGCAGCGTTGACGTGAGGAGAAGCCGAGAGACGTCAGTCGATCTAGCAAACGAGGAGGAGCCAAGAGGAGCTTTCCCCAGGGCGCTCCGCGCCTTTGGGGAGAATTTTTATTTTTAATTCTTTTTTATTTAATATTTTAATAATAATCGCATCTAGAATTTTTTTGCGGATCTGACCCTTTTGGTCATGCCGGTGCTGTTGACGCGATCAAATAACGCTGTCGCGCCACATGCATTGGAGCAACAACAACACCTACCACGATAGACAACGCTTCCGATGTGAAAAACAACCTTGTCGCGCCACTCCAGTTGGCGCAACAGTATTGTTCTGTCGCGCCACCGGGAGTGGCGTGACAAGGGAAAACTCATAACTATTCTATACGATGTCGGATGAAGATAATTTTTATATGAAAATTGTAGATCTCGATGAGATCTACAACTTTTTAGTTTTAAGTTTTTTCATTTGAGGACGTTAAGATGCTCAAACAATTATATAAAATTTCAACAACATAATAATCGCGTACTATCGCTTGTCGCATTAGAAAAATAGTATCCTCTTTGTATGAGTCAAATGAAGATAGTTTTTATATCAAAATTGTAGCTCTCAATGGTATCTATAACCTTTTAGTTTTGAGTTTTTACATTTGAGATCGTTAAGATACTCTAGAAAATAATATAAAATTTCAACCCAGGTATACTGCTGAAATTTTATATTTGTTTTTTCGAGCATTTTAACAATCTCAAATGTAAAAACTCAAAACTATAAAGTTGCATGTCGTCACCTGGTTAGTTGATAGGTCCCTGTCGGCCTTCAGACAGCCGATAGGCCCTAAAATATTTGTCATCTTCTCCCTCGCGCTCTCTCTCTCTCGCTCGCTCTTTCTCTCGCTCAGCACCGGCGTGCTATCGGCCGTCGCTTCTCCCCCGCTGCGCGGGTGGCTTGGGCTCGGCGCTGGCCGCCGGATCCGGCGGAGGGCTTGCCGCCGCCACTGGCCCCACTGGCCCTTGCGGGCCACCGCCCCCCCACAGCACTGTCGCCGGCCCCTAGAGTTCTCAGGCAGGTACGTTTTTTTCTTTTTTTAGTTAGTTTAGTTTATTAGTTAGTCAGGTTTTGGTAGTTTAGTTAGGTTTTGTTAGTTTAGTTTATTAGCTAGATTTAGGTTTAGGAGTACTTTGAGTTTTAGGGTTAGGTTAACTTTTAGGTTTAGTTATTTGTTTTTTCTGTTTAGGGTTAGTAAGTTATGTTAATAATTTTTCTTCTAGGGTAGGTTTGGTTATTAGGTTTTTTTTTCTAATTTTAGGGTTAGTATTAGATTAGTTATTAGTTTTGGTTCTAGTTGTAGATTAGGGTTAGTTTTAGGATATAAATTTTAAGGGTACCTCAATTAACTTACATGATATTTTGCACGATGCGAACAAGAATGTTGACCTATTTAGTCCCTTTCAGAATTTACTATGGTAACGGTGAAATTAGATATGGGGACAGCGGGGTAGACCTTACCGAGTTCCAGTTGTTTGACATAGAACTGAATTTGCCACTAGATTATAGTCGGAAACAAGTTTTAGCCTAGCTACAGAGCACTTAGGTGTTCCGCCCACCCAGCATCATTTCAGGATTAGTATGTTGGCACCTAAAAATGGGAGAATGGATGGAGCTGGGAGCTGTACGAGGCCAGTAACACAAAGAAGTGGAATTTTCTTGTGTCCAAGGCATTGGAGCGTTGCTATGCCAACATCATGCTTGTTGAGTTCCTGGATGGTGCTATGCAGGGTGAGAGTAGCAACATAGGTGCAGCAGAGGAGAACTTAGGGTCAGCAATTGCTGAGCAAACCTATGTTTGCGATCCTCAAGCGGTTGAGAACACGTCAGAGGGTGGGCAAGCGGAAGAGTATGGTCCTTCCATGGAAGCTAACCTAGGCGAGGAGGATGAAAGAATCATCGAACAGATGGAGGCTGACGATGCGGAGCACGTCGCCTTGTGGATGAATTTGCTGGCGGGAGGTTTGACGATGAGACCGACATCCCTGAGGACTGGGTTCACATCACTCCTGATGCCATGACAGTCGATGATGGTCATCATTCTTCGTGGGAGTACTCAAGGATTGAGTGGGCAGATGTTTCATGACAAGGTTCATCTGCAACACGCTATTCGGCGATGGGCTTTTTTCGAAAGGAGATAGTTTATGGTTGTCATTTCTAACCCCACAACGTGGGATGTTAAGTGTGTCACCCTGGGTTATACTTGGCATGTTCATGGTCATATGCCACGTACCGAGAGCAACTTCATAGCCACTATTGTCGAACCACACACTTGCTTGCTGCAATCTCGCTGAACAAGCATAGGAACATGATAGTGACTTTTGTTGCAAACGAAATGTACGGTGAGGTTGTTGAAAAAGTTAGCATGTCTCCTTTTCGGATAATGGTTGCTATTTAGAATAGATTTGGGTATGAGATTTCCTATGACATGGCTTGGAGAGCTAAATAGTTGGCCTTGGAAAAGAGGTTCGGTATGTACAAGGACTCATATCATCACCTACCAGCTCTTCTTGAAACCATTCAATCGAGAAACCCTAGCACTATAATTGATATTGATGACTACATAAACGAGAAGGGAGACCACGTGCTTAAATGAGCTTTTTGGTCTTTCGGTTGCATGATACAGGCCTTCAAGCATTGCCGACCTCTACTATGTGTCAATGGCACTTTCTTGACTGGGCAGTACAGAGGTACGTTGCTAACAGCCATAGGGGTTGACGGCAACAACCAGGTTGTGCCTATTGCTTTTGCCGTGATTGAATCAGAGAACAACAAAAGCTGGTTGTGGTTCCAAAAGTTGCTGAAACGAGCTCTCGTCGAAGGAAGGGAGAATGTTTATGTCCTGCATGATTGTAATGAAGGTTTATTGAATGCAATGCAAAAGTTGAAGAACGGTACTAATCTAGATGTCCAATGGCCCGATATACAAAGTCAGTGGTGCATGAGGCATCTTGCTGCTAATTTCTACAAGTAGTTCAAGAGCAAGCGCTTGATGGACCTATTCAAGAGACTATGCAAGCAGAATCAGAAACAAAAATTTGATTTCTTTTAGCAACAGTTGGATGAGCTAACCACAAGCCACATGAAAGAGGTGCATTGTCAACATGTTGTGGCACGAGAAGAGGAGCCTCAAGGCCTTGGTCCAGATCCTAATGAGCCTAAAAGCAAAACTCGCCAATGTAAGGGGGCAGGTCTTTGAAGTGTTTCTCAGATTGGATTAAAGAGGAACCCTTGGACAAGTGGTCTTTGTTGTATGACACCTTTGGAGCTCGCTACGGCATAATGACAACGAATCTCGTGGAGGTTTACAACTAGGTGCTCAAAGGTACACGTTCCCTTTCATTGGTTGCCATTATGGAGGGTATCCTAAGGGGCACAATGTTGTATCTGCAAGAGCGTTGTCAAGCGGCAAATGCAGTCGTTCAGAATCCACAGATGACATATTCAGCGAAGATTTCTGCATACATCAAAGAGAAGAGTGCCAAAGGATCCTTGTAGAGGGTCTTTTACGTTGGTAGTCAGGACCTTTTGTATGAAGTGTATCTGTGTGACAAGGGTGGACTTGGCATTGGTCCAAGCAAAATAACTATGGAGTGTCAGTTATGGCCAGCAGAGAACAAGTGCACGTGCACATGCAACAAGCCAAAGTACTACTATTATCCATGCTCCCATGTGCTTATTGCTGTTGGGAAAGCCAAAGTTCCCATGACATTTGTGTCACCTTATTTCAAGAAGGAGGTCATACTGAACACCTGGTGTGGTGAGCTTCGAGGTTAGAGGGCCATTTTTATTTCACTAAGGTAGTTCATGACTCCGACCATCATTGGTCTTTGGATCCAGACAAAAGGGTGGAGGCAAGAGGTCGTTGTATTAGGAATGATATGGATTCTTCAAAGGCTTCAGACAAGCGTCCTTTCTGCCTTGCATGCGGTGGAAATCATCTGAGGAAAAATTGTGATGCGTACCCAACACATCTTCGTCAAGCCATACTGTCCAAAGTGGGTGGCATGTTAGTTTGGGCGTGCGCAAGTCTTCCTCCTGCCCCGACTTTAGCTTGATGGGTCCCACGGGTAAGTCTTGTTGTATTAAGCGTTCATCTAGATGTTGTCATAGTATTATTCATTATTAATTGTATTGCAGACATTCAAAGAAAGGTCAAGGTGTAGCGTTCGAGCAGTCGTGGGTGGATAGGATGGTGCCTTGGGTCAACAACTAGGCACAAGCTGCCACCGACGTGCATGACCTTGGTGGGCCATTCGACAAGGCCACGTATCGAGAGTACTTGTGTTAGTCCCATGGAGCCACACACACATCCATTGCTTTCACGTGCCAATGGAGGCCACGCCACATGAGACCGAGATCACCGACACGTTCATGATGGAGCCATCAGCTACTTTCCTTGCGCTGGTAAGCAAATTTCTTACATACGTTGTCCTATCCTTACTTTGCAAATGAAGCATAACAATACATGAGACGATACATGCCTTGCTTGCAGACAAATATCTGTAGTGACGTGGGCAACGAGCTGCTTTCATATGCCCAGCGGTTCAAGCACAACCCCCCAACAGTTGGTAGGCTGGAGTTGGTTGCCGCCCTTTGGTGACTAGGGCAACGTTGCTTGGTGGGAGTACGCTGGGCATCACGCCACACCACTGACATAGTAGTTCATGCCCACTAGAGTGTGCCTCCACCTCCACCGCCACCTCCAATCGACGGATTGGAAGGACGTTCTCGTCCATCCCAGCATGAGTTGCAATAGAGGGTTCAAGTCCTAGGTAATTCAACGATTACCTTCTTGATTTCTCATGTACTATGTACGTAACATGCTCTATCTAACCTAGCCTTTTTTGTATAGGTACACGTGCTTCTTGCAGTGACTACAAGAAGGGTACCAGCAGCTTTGGGACCTTTCACACGGATGACACTCCACCTTGGTTCCCCATGAAGGTAGGGCCCTCACAGCTTTCTGGTGCATGTCTGCTGACTTAGGCTACTAAGCATATGGAGTCGACCCCACCTGCACGACAGCGACGTCCTCCAGTCCAGTGGACTTACCCTATAGCCTAGGTTCATCACTGAGGTGCACAGTCACCTAAGCATGGTCGTCGTGTAGGTTAAGCGTGTAGGACTATGAGGTTATATGCTAGCATGGATGTATGCATGCAAACTAATGTACTCTTGGATTTGTGATGCGAACTAATGAACTAATGTGTGCACTTTTGCAATAGAGGCAACACTCCAATACAGTCCCTCGCCTGTATCGAGGCAAAGGACAATTAAAACATAAAAGAATATTGTTTAGCCCTTTGCATCGAGCATTCTAGCTGGAGATAGTTGTGTTCGTCAAAAGGTATCACATTGGTGAATCTATATTTCCAGCAGGATTTAATCAGAAAACCACCAAGGGGGACCTATTCATCAAAAGAAATTATGGAATTCCGCCGCGAGAACTGCGTGGAAAGGTTCCAGAAGACTCCAGGAGGTTCTCCACCGAGGCAGAGCTCAACCCACTGCCATGCGGGGCCGGCCGGCCCCAACTAGAGGCCACCTAGCCTGTGGGCCCTCCATGTCAGGCTCCCATTGTTATGTCGGTTCTCCACCACCTCCTAGGATGCATCTCAGTTGTTGTTTTAAGTCAGTTTGATCCAAGGGCTGAGGATTGATGCTTAGGGCTATATATTCTAGCCTCACCCCCATAGGGCAGAAGCCAAGTCAGATCCTAAGAGCTGAGAAGCCAGAAACCCTAATTCCATATGTCCACCAACATCTAGAGCTAGCAATCAAGAGAAGAATAGTCCTCATAGGATCTAGTCTTGTATTAGAGATAGAGAGATAGAATGAGTGGAAAGAGTTTCGGAGGAGCTCCATCCTGTCAGTGCTCTCTTTATGGCTTGTACCTAGCGGAATCAAGTTCTTCATGAGCTTGCTTCTGAGATTTCTCTAGTAATCGACTTCTAATTCAAGTAAGCATCTTGTTTATATTGTTCTTCAAGTTTGCGACTCTCTTTCGAGTACTTTGATCCTCGTAGCTCCTGGGTTAAAGTAGTATTCATAGGGTAAGCATGGTGTTTAGACTCGGTTACTCATGGATGTACCCTATTTTCTAGATCGGTGGTAGCTCGCGAGGGTGACTTTTATAGTCTCGTTGAATCCTCTGTAGTCCACCTCCCATTAGTAGGCCTGGCAGGAACGTGTTACTGTAGAAAACATACTCTTCCTGTGTTTTCTCTAGTAATATCCCCAGAATTGAACAATAGAAGACAAAACTTACTGAAGTTAGAACTAGAAGACCTCAACAGTCTCCTCTATACTCCTATTCTCTGACCTTGGTTCTGAAGTTGGGTTAAGTTAAGATTTAGTTATTCTCACCTCCGTTCCTTTGGATTTGATATTAAAACTAGGTTATTCTCGGTGAAGTGCTACAATGGTATAATATCTGTGTGTTTACGGATAATTCTGTGTGCCTTAATTTTATACCAATAAGCATTTCTGGTGCCATTACCGGGGAACGGTTGTTGAGATAACTTTGAGTCTAGGTTAACCTTGTATTATACTTTTATCCTTTTATCTTTTATTTTCCTTTTCTTTACCATAGATCTAGAATCCACCCCTATCTACCAATATGGTGCACCCACATGAACAATACTACAGCTAGCAGAATGTTCTAAACCTATCCTAACACCTGGCTATGAGCTACGCCCATGGTTAATCAACATGGTTCAGGATCAACCCTTTTCAGGCGAAGGTGATGAAAACCCCTATTCCCACCTAAATGAGTTTGAGCAAACTTGTGTATGCCTACGCATTGAAGGCATGTCAGATGAAACCTTACGATGGAAGCTCTTTCCCTTCTCTTTGATGGAAAAAGCTAAACATTGTTATACGCTCACCATTGGGAGTAGACAAGGAGTTTGGAAAGCCCTGTGCTCTAGCTTTTGCTTACAATTCTTTCCCATCTCTAGGGTAGTCAGACTTCGTTTAGAGGTTCTATCTTTTAGACAAAAGAAGAAAGAATCTCTAATGGCATGGGAACGCTTTAATACTCTTCTTAATATTGGCCCTAACCTTGCCATTCAAGACCCCATTCTTCTTCAACACTTTTATATGGGTCTTAACAGGAAAACCTCAAAGCTTGTTAATACAGCCTCAAGAGGTTCGTTCTTGCATGCCTCCGCCAATGCAGGAAGAAGCATTCTTACTAAAATCTTAGAGGACGTCCCTGAAGAAGTAGAAGAGAAGTCACTAGAGGAAGAATCTTAGATAGCTGAACCTAAATCTTTACCAGACCCATCACCAGCTTTAGCTGTCCCTGATCTCGAACCACCGAAAAAGGAGGAAACTCCAATTTTGGATTTTATGTTTGAATTCGAGGATGAACTTTTTGATGAATATGGAAACACCTCGAATTACCATACAATGAGGAAACCCTAGAAGTCTAGGAAATCATCATCTCATGTAGAACCTTTAGATCCTTCTAAGGAAGCTTTCCTTAAAAAGACTACGAAAGAGCTAGTATCCATTATAAGCAATGAATGGTTAGTAGAATCAGAGCTTCCTCTAATGTGATTCTCTTAGATTCACCTTCTATTACCATTCGTTGCCAAATTAACAAAGCTCCTTTTGATGCTCTTTATAATCCAATTGTGAGTGTTAATATCATGTCTACATTTTTTTCTCATGATTTATTAAAACACATGCCATTAATCGCAACAACAAAGTTATTAAAAAGTCTTTCAGGATGCATTGTCCCAAGTTTGAGAATTCTTTATGTCCTCCCTATCAAGGTAAATAGAACTAAGGTTCATTTGAGCTTCTATATCTTTGATATTATGGAGTTCGACCTATTGACAGGACAACCAATTGAAAGACTTATCCAAGAAGGACAAACGGGAAGTTAAATATAAGACTTGAAAAAAACTTTAAGCTTTCTATACCATTTACTCATTCTCTAAATGCTAAGACTGAGCCAATTCCCGAGCAAGACCCAATGGAAGAGGTTAAGGTTACATCTCTTGATGTTTTTATCGAATCCAACCTTGAAGATGATGCCCAGTTCTTCATCAAAGAAGAAGACAAAAATCCTATTGGCCCTGAACCTCTAGATGAATTGTTGGAATCACCCAAGCCCTCCATTGTGCTTAAACCCCTGCCTTCTGGTCTTAGATATGTTTTTATTAATAATGATCAGGATTCTCCTGTGATCATAAGTGATAAACTCTTTCAGGAAGAATCTCTTCGCTTGCTAACTGTCTTAGAAAAGTATTGTTCTGTCTTTGGCTATTCACTCTAAGACCTTAAAGGAATCAGCCCTACTGTTTGCACCCATCGCATCTCACAGATCTAGATTCTCTACCTTCTAGGGAGCCCCGACGTAGGCTTAACAGTGCGATGAGAGAGGTTGTTAAGAAAAAAGTTTTGAAACTCCTACATGTCGGGATCATCTATCCTGTGTCGCATAGTGAGTGGGTAAGCCCTGTTCAAGTTATGCCTAAAAAGGAAGTCATGACTGTTGTTAAAGATAAAAACAATGAATTAATCCCCCAAAGAACCATCACTAGATGCCAGATGTGCATTGATTACCAAAAACTTAACAAGGCAACAAAAAAGATCACTTTCCATTGCCCTTCATTGATGAAATATTGGAGCGACTAGCGAATCACTCTTTCTTCTGTTTTCTTGATGGGTATTCAGGTTATCACCAGATTCCGATCCATTTAGATGACTAAAGCAAAACTACCTTTACATATCCATATGGAACTTATGCTTATCAGAGAATGCCTTTTGGATTATGTAATACTCCAGCTTCTTTCAAAGATGCATGATGTCTATATTTTTTATATGATTAAAGAAATCATGGAAGTTTTTATGGATGACTTTTCTGATTATGAAAAAACTTTTGATGATTGTCTTGAAAATTTAGACAAGATTTTGCAAAGATGTGAAGAAAAGCACTTAGTCCTTAATTGCGAAAAATGTCATTTTATGGTTAGAGAAGTCATAGTGCTTGGATACTTGGTGTCCGAATGAGGGATAGAGGTAGATAGAGCTACAATTGAAGTAATTAAACAGTTTCCTCCTCCCGTAAATATCAGAGGGATCCGCAGTTTTCTTGGTCATGCTGGTTTTTACCGTCGCTTTATAAAAGATTTTTCACATATTGCTAGATAACTTACAAATCTTTTGGCTAAGGATGTTCTCTTTAAATTTGATGATTCATGTTTAAAATCTTTTAATATTCCTACGAAAGCACTCATCTCTGCACCAATCATTCAACCCCCCCGATTGGTCGCTACCTTTTGAAATTATGTGTGATGCTAGTGATTATGCTGTAGGGGCAGTTTTGGGACAAACTAAAGATAAGAAGCATCATGCAATTGTTTATGCTAGCAAAACTCTGACAGGACCTCAATTTAATTATGCAACAACTAAAAAAGAACTCCTAACTGTTGTTTTTGCTATTGATAAGTTTATATCTTACTTAGTAGGAGCTAAGGTAATTATTTATAATAATCATGCTGCTTTAAAATACTTGCTCACTAAGAAAGATGCTAAACCTAGATTAATAAGATAGATTTTGTTACTCCAAGAATTTGATTTAGAAATAAAAGATAAAAAGGGAGTAGAAAATTATGTTACCGATCACTTGTCCAGAATGCAGTTTGAGAATCCGCATGAACTGCCCATCAATGATTTGATGAGGGACGACATGCTCTTCGAGGTCTCTGGATCGGACCCTTGGTACGCGAACATTGTCAACTTTATGGTTGCAGGTTATGTACCACCAAGGGAGAACAAAAGGAAGCTCATCTATGAAAGTCATCTCCACATATGGGATGCACCATACCTCTTCAAAGTCTGCTCTGACGGCTTGCTCAGAAGATGTGTACTAGCAGAGGAGGGCATCACGATCATAGAACGATGCCACTCGTCACCATATGGAGGACATTATGGAGAATTCAGCACTCATGCAAAGATCCGGCAAAGTGGATTCTTTTGGCCAATCATGCATGAAGACACGAAGGACTTCATCCGGAGATGTGGAGCGTATCATAGGCACGGGAATATCAATTCGAGAGACGCCATGCCACTCACCAACAACCTCTAGATTGAACTCTTTGATGTCTGGAGAATTGATTACATGGGACCTTTTCCAAAGTCAAAAAGCTATGAGTACATCTTGGTGGTAGTTGACTATGTCTCCAAGTGGGTGGAAGCCATGCCATGTAGATCTGCTGATGCTAAGAACTCTAAGAAGATGTTTGAAGAAATAATATTTCCATGATTTGGAGTTCCAAGGATGGTGATTAGTGATGGAGGAACTCACTTCACTGAGAACTTCCACAACTACTTGACGAAGCATGGGATCTATCGTAACATCGCTACTCCATATCACCCTCAGGCAAGTGGCCAAGCAAAAACATCGAACAAGTAAATCAACAAGATGGGGACTGCATGGAACGATCGACTACCCGATGCATTATGGACTTACAAAATGGCCTATAAAACACCATTGGGGATGTCACCATACCAACTCGTCTACGGGAAGACCTACCATCTACCTGTAGAGTTAGAATTCAAAGCTCACTTGGCAATCAAGCGATGGAACATGGACTTTGAAGCCACAGGAACCAAGACCAAGATGCAACTCTTTGAGCTTGATGAATGGCATGAAAAAGCGCATCATAACCCAAGATATACAAGGAGAGAACCAAGAGATGGCATGGCAAGAGGATTAAGAAGGAGTTTTCCCCTGGAGATAAGGTATTACTTTATAATTCCAAGGTTAAATTATTCGGGCTCAAAAAAACTTCAGAGCAAATGGGAAGGGCCATTCAAGGTGATAAGCACTTTGTCGCATGGAGCAGTAACTCTTCAAAACGACAAAGGTACATTATTCAAGGTAAATGGCCACCGTCTCAAGATCTTTCTAGAACCTAAAAAAACCACCTAAGGATTTGGATGAAGAAGATTTTCAGATTTTACCACAATTTACACCATTGCCATCCTCTGTAACAAATCGTAATGCGAAAATATACTTTTCAGGATTAGATAGGACTTAGAAACCATCGTGAGAAAAATCTCCGCGAGGCCCCAACATGTGGGGCCAACTGGCTCCACCTAGAGGCCGCTCGGCCCACTGTCAGCTCCTCTCGCGTCCCTTCAATTCTCTCGTGTCTTCTAGATGTTTCCTCATTAGAATCCCACTGTTTTTTATTCATTTGCATATCTTTTCGTACGACACCCTTAGAAGATAGATCTTGACCCCTGCTGCAAGTTGTCCCCCCTATATAAACAAGCCTTCGCCTACCTCCATAGCCATCCCATCAAAGCATTCTTCTCCAACAATAGCAAGGCTCTCCTCCACTCTAGTTCCCATGGCCGACAAACAAATCATCCCCTTTGGGACCAACCTCAACAAACTACCTCCTATAGAAGAGCCTCTAGCCATTGTTCCTGTAGGAGAACCTATCCTTCTAGCCACTGTTCATCCAAAGTAGTTAGCTCTAGTTCCTCTAAGAAGAAGCTATGGGCAGTCCTACTTCGCCCAAGTTTGTCAACCTACGCTTCCTCCGCCGTAGGAACGCCTCCTTCGGAAGGACAATCCACATTAGATGAAGGGCCCGATGATCCATCTGCCGAAGGACGTCAAGCTCCTTCCCCCGAGATCCAATGAGATGCTGACGAGTGTGAAGATCAACAAAGTTTAGGGAAGTCACATATGCCAAGTACACTACGGCCACATCCTGAGTAGCTTTTGATGGCGTCCGAGCTGCACTAGGACATATCAAGATTATTTCGCCAAAGGAGACGATGAAGAGATCTACACCAGCTCCACTAAAGAGGGAAGAGAAGCATCAAAGGATGACAGTAGCAACCCTAGAGAAGAGAATTGATCTTGTTACCCAGACCGTTACAGCCCTCCAAGAGAAGACTAATCTCCTCACAAGGACTCTCGAAGTTATGCACAGGAGGATGGAACTAGAGCATCTTCAACGAAAGAATTTGAAAAGCAAAATCTCTATCCTTTCCCCCTGTGTTGGGGATAAAGGGAAAAATTGGGAAATAGGTTGATTATAAGGCACGAGTGTTAGGTTAAAGTGTGTGATACCATATGTTTAGGTTTGTCGCTTAGCTCAGTTGGTTAGAAAATTGTGTTAGCCAGATGAAAGTTTGTGCTTAGTTGTGCTTGTGTAATAAAGTGCTTTATATATATTAATGGAGTCTTATTATTATTACATGTTCTCTATCTCTATTTTTGGATATATGTTTGTCTCCACATATTGTGTAGAAAGTTATACAGGAAAACAAGTGTGGAGGAGACACACCTCGACATCAAAACGGAATTCGATCACAAAAATCATGAGATTCAGAAAGTAAATAACAAAGGACCATGTACGACGAAGCGGGCTTCAAGCAGCCACCAGAGTAGGCCGCCCAGCCTCCCCCATGGGTCGCCCGGCCCATCATAGAGCCCTCTCATCCCGAGCTTTGTCCATGGTCAGGTTTGAGCCCAATACACTCTATTTTCATATGTTTCGCACTCCGTTTCAAACCAAATTAAAAATCACATGATAAAACAACTTAAAACATGAGAAAAGATTATTTTTAGTCATGACTTAAGGATAGACTCACATAACACTTTTCCTAGAAGTCTTGCACTGTTGGGAACTTATTATTAGGGACCTGTTGACGGTAGTTAAAGTATACCATGAACCGTCAACCTTTCTTTCATAAATGATCAAAATAGATAAATACTATAGAGTAGGAGGTTATTACTAACAGTTTCCATGAGTTTTGGTGAATTTATATTTTTTGCAGGATTTACACAGGAAACCGCCAAAGAGGACCTAAATATCAAAAGACATCGCGAGATAATTTTGTGGCGTATACACGGGAAGGTTCTAGAGGACACCAGAGAACTCCACACCGAGGCAGGGCTCGAGAGCCTACTAGGTGGGGCTGCCCGGCCCCACCCCTATGCCGCCCGGCCCCTTGTGGTGGGAAGTTACCATGAGCTTCTGGAGTATTCTTCCACCGCCTCCAAGGATGCATCTCAGTGATATGTGAAGTCGGTTTGATCCAAGGGCTCGTATTCAACCTCCTAGGCTATAAATAAAGGGTAGAACCCCCCTGAAGTCAAGTCAGATCCAGAGCCAGAAACCCTAATTGCTATTCCATCAGGATCTAGACCAGCAATCAAGAGAAGATTAGTCCTCCATAGGATTTAGTCTTAGTTAGAGATAGAGAGAGATAGAGTGCAAGAATAGAGTTCTGGAGGAGTTCCGGCTTGTTGGTGTTCTCTTCTGCTGTATTTTGCGAGATCAAGTTCCTCTGGAGCTTGCTCATGAGATTCTTTGGTAATCAACTTCTGATTCAAGTAAACAATTTGTCTCTATTGTTCTTCAAGTTTGCAACTCTCTTTTGAGTGCTTTGATCTTGGTAGCTCCTTGATTGAAGTAGTATTCGTAGTGTACGCGTGGTGCTTAGACTAGTTACTTGTGAATATCCCCTAATTGACCGGAAGGTGGTAGATCATGTAGGTGACAGCTGCGTTGAGTCCTTTGCAGTCCATCTCCCATCGATAGGATTTGGTAGGCTAATTGGTGCTCGTAGGGAAGAAACTCTGATTTTATTCCTTGGGAGATATCGCTCACGAATTGAGCTTTAGTTGATAAAGTTTATCGAGATTGAAACTAGATGGCCCTTAGTAGTCTTCTTTATTCCCCTTTTATTGTCTGACATTGATTGTGAATTCGGGTTAAGTTTATAGACCAGCTAGTTAGAACACACTCACGTACTGTTCCTTTGGGTTCGATATTAAAACTGAGATTATCTTGGTGAAGTGCTACAATGGGATAGATTTATCTGTGCGCTTGCGGATACCTTATAACTTGTGTGCATTTAATTTATACCAACAAGCATTTCTAGCGCCTTTGCCGGGGAGCGGTTTGCTGAGTAAACTTTGAGTCTAGCTTAATCTTGTATTATACTTTTATCTTTTATCTTTTTAGTTTTTTATTTACTTTTTATTATGGAGCCCGTACGTACCCTTCTTTACCAATACGGAGCACCCACGGACCTGAGCCTTAAGCCAGCCGAATCATCTAAACCCATCCTATCATCTGGTTATGAGCTTAGTCCAGAGTTAATTGCAATGGTTAAGGATCAAACTTTTTCTAGCGAAGTTAATGAAAACCCCTATTCCCATTTACGTGAGTTTGATCAGATTTGCGCATGTCTTCACATTGAAGGCATGCCTTATGAAACTTTATGATGGAAGCTTTTTTTCTTTCTCTTTGATCGAAAAAGCTAAACACTGGTTTAGACGTCACGTTAAGAGGAGTAAAGGAAATTGGGAAGCCCTAAGTTCTAACTTTTGTTTACAATTCTTTCCTATTTATAAGGTTGTCAAACTTCGTGCAGAACTTTTAACTTTTAAACAACAGAAAAATGAACCTTTCGGTAAAGCCTAGGAACGATTTAATACTCTTGTAGATTCTGGTCCCAATCTTGCTTTGGCTAAACACATTCTTCTCCAACACTTCTTTATGGGCCTTAATAAGAAAACCATAAACCATCTTAATTCATCTGCAGGAGGTTCGTTCATGCATATCACTGCTGAGTAGGGATGAAAATGGATCGGATACAGACGGATATCACTGATATCATATTTGTTTTCATATTTCTGGTCGGATTCGGATTCGAATATGGATAGTGTCAGTCATGCCGGATAGGATACGATTGGATGTCGACATCATAAATATGCGATTTAAGTATTCGGATACGGATACGGTATCGGATGTTAAATATCCGGACTCGGATACGGACAGATCTGAACCCCTCTAAACTGATTCGGTCTCGAATACGGTCAGAAAATATCCGTACCGTTTTCATCCCTACTGCTGAGCACGCTAAAGATATTCTTATGAAAATCGTAGATAACCTTCCTGAGGAGAATAAGAAGTTGTTAGAGGAAGAAACCAAAATAGCTGAACCTGAAATTTTTCCTGAACCATCCTAACCTCTGGCTTTAGCTATTCTAGATCCTGAACCATCGAAGGAGGAGGAAACTTTAATTTCGGATTTTATGCTTGAATTCGAGGATGAACTTTTTGATGATTATGGAAATACCTTGAAATATCATATGATGAAGAAACCTCAGGAGTATAAAAATCCATCATTCATAGACCCTTCTGAGAAAGAATTCTTTTAAAAAGACAACAAAAGAACTTGTGTCTGTGTTGAGCGACGAGTGGTTAGAGGAATCAGAGTTTTCACCTAAGATAATTCGTTTAGATTCACTCTCTATCGTTATTCAGTGCCAACTTGACAAAGCTCCTTTTGATACTTTTTATAATCCAATAGTAGGCGTTAATATCATGTCTGCTTTATTTGCTCAAGATTTTCTAAAGGACATGCCATTAGCCCCCTACTACCAAATTGCTAAAAAGTCTTTCAGGACGCATTGTCCTAAGTTTGAGAATTTTGTGTGCCCTTCCTATTTTTGTTAATGGTACCCGAGTCCTGTTGAATTTCTACATTTTCAATGTGGTAGAATTTGATGTGTTGATACGGCAACCAATAGAAAGACTTATTCAAGAAGGACAAATGGGAAAATTGAATATTAAACTTGGGAAAAACTTTAAGCTCTCTATGCCTATTACTCGTTCTCTTAATACTAAGATAGAGCCACTTCCCGAGTTAGACCCAATAGAAGAGGTTAAGGCAGCATCTCTTGATAACCCAATTGAACCCAACATAAAAGATGATGCCCAGCCCTTCATTGATGAGGAAGAGGATGATGCTATTCTCGATTCTCTCGATGAATTGCTAGAATCCTCTAAGCCCTCTATTGAACTTAAACCCCTAGCTTCTAGTTTGAGATATGCTTTTCTCAATAATGATCAGGATTCTCCTGTGATCATAAGTAATAGACTCTCTCAAGAAGAATCTTTGCGCTTAATAACTATTTTAGAAAAGCATTGTTCTGCTTTTGGCTATTCACTCCAAGACCTTAAAGGGATTAGTCCTGTTCTTTGCGCCCATCGTATCCCTATAGATCCATATTGTACACCTTCTAAGGAGCCACAACGTAGGCTTAATAACGTGATGAGGGAGGTAGTAAAGAAAGAGGTTTTAAAACTTTTGCATGTCAGGATCATCTATCCTGTGCTGCATAGTAAGTGGGTAAGTCTGGTTTAAGTTGTACCTAAGAAAGGGGGAATGCCTGTTGTTAAAAATGAGAAAAATAAATTAATCCCCCAAAGAACTGTCACTGGATGGCGTATGTGTATAGATTACTGGAAACTTAACAAGGCAACTAAGAAAGATCATTTTCCGTTACCTTTCATTGATGAAATGTTAGAGAGATTAGCGAACCATTCTTTCTTTTGTTTTTTTGATGGGTATTCAAGATATCACCAAATTCCAATCCACCCAGATTACCAAAGCAAAACTAATTTTACATGTCCATATGAAACTTATGCTTATAGAAGAATTTCTTTTGGATTATGTAATGCCCTAGCTTCTTTTCAAAGATGTATGATGTCTATATTTTCTGATATGATTGAAGAAATTATGGAAGTTTTCATGGATGATTTTTTTGTTTATGGAAAAACTTTTGATGACTGTCTTGAAAATTTAGACAAGATTTTGCAAAGATGTGAAGAAAAGCACTTAGTCCTTAATTGGGAAAAATGTCATTTTATGGTTAGAGAAGGAATAGTGCTAGGACACCTAGTGTTTGAAAGAGGAATTGAGATAGATAAAACTAAAGTTGAAGTAATAGAATGACTACCTCCACTTGTGAATATCAAAGGAATCCGAAGTTTTCTGAGTCATTGTGGTTTTTATCACTGATTTATAAAAGATTTTTCATATATTGCTAGACCACTGATAAACCTGTTAGCTAAGGATGTTCCTTTTGAATTTGATGATGCATGTTTGAATTCTTTTAACATTCTTAAAAAAACACTCATCTCTGCACCAATCATCCAACCCCCTGATTGGTCATTACCTTTTCAAATTATGTGTGATACTAGTGATTATGCTGTGGGGGTAGTTTTGGGACAAACAAAAGATAGAAAGCATCATGCAATTGCTTATACTAGCAAAATTCTGACAGGAGCTCAACTTAATCATGCAATAACTAAAAAAGAACTCCTAGTTGTTGTTTTTGCTATTGATAAGTTCAGATATTACTTAGTAGGAGTAAAAGTAATTGTTTACACTGATCACGCTGCCTTAAAATATTTGCTCACTAAGAAAGATGTGAAACCTTGATTGATAAGATAGATTTTGCTACTCTAAGAATTTAATTAGAAATAAAAGATAAAAAAGAGTAGAAAATTCTGTTGCTGATCACTTGTCTAGAATGCAATTTGAGAATCCACAGAAATTACCTATCAATGATTCAATGAGGGATGACATGCTCTTCAAGGTCTCTAGATTAGACCCCTGGTACGCGAATATTGTCAATTTTATGGTTGTAGATTATATACCACCAGGGGAGGATAAGATGAAGCTTGTTTATGAAAGTCGTCTCCACATATGGGATCCGCCATACCTCTTCAGAGTTTGTGCTGATGGCTTGCTCAGAAGATGTGTACCGGTAGAGGAAGACATTTAAATCATTGAAAGATGCCACTCATCACCATATGGAGGATATTATGGGGTATTTCGCACTCATGCAAAGATTTGGCAAAGTGGATTCTATTGGCTAACCATGTATCAAGACACAAAAGATTTCATTCGGAGATGTGGAGCATGTCAGAAGCACGGAAATATAAGTTCACGTGATGCCATGCCACTCACTAACAACCTCCAGATTGAGCTCTTTGATGTCCGAGGAATTGACTATATGGGACCATTCCCAAAGTCAAAGAACTGTGAGTACATCTTGGTGACAGTTGATTATATTTCCAAGTGGGTTGAAGCTATGCCATGCAGAGCTGGTGATGCTAAACACTCCAAGAAAATGTTTCATGAAATAATATTCCCAAGATTTGGAGTGCCAAGAATGGTGATAAGTGATGGAGAAAAATATTTTACTGACAGGAATTTCCATCACTATTTATTGAAACATGGGATTCGTCACAATGTTGCTACTCCATATCACCCTCAAAAAGTGGCCAGGCAAAGACGCCAAATAAGCAAATCAAGAATATTTTACAGAAGATGGTCAATGAAATGGGAACCGTATGGAAAGATAAACTACCCGATGCACTTTGCACTTATCGTACGACCTACAAGACACCATTGGCTATGTCACCATATCAGTTGGTATATGGAAAGACTTGCCATCTACCTGTGGAGCTAGAATTCAAAGCTCATTGGGCTATCAAGCGATGGAACATGGACTTTGAAGCCGCAGGAGAAAAGAGAAAGATGCAACTCTCTGAATTAGAAAAATAACAAGAGAAAGCTTATCATAATTTAAGAATGTATAAAGAGAGAACTAAAAGATGGCATGACAAGAGAATCAAGAAGAAGGAATTTGCGTTCGGAGATAAGATATTACTTTTTAATTCCAAGATTAAATTATTTGGGCATGGAAAGCTACAAACCAAGTGGGAAGGACTATTTACGGTGATAAGCACTTCGTCGCATGGAGCGGTAACTCTTCAAAACAACGAAGGTACGTTATTCAAGGTAAATGACCACTGTCTCAAAATCTTTTTAGAACTTGATAAACCACTTGAGGTAGTTGATGAATTAGATTTTATTATACGATAATTACACCACTGCCATCCTCCGTTACGAAATAAAATGCGAATATATGTCTTTTGGGAAGGAAATAGATTTAGGAATACACGAGACAAAGATGACCCCGAGAGGATGATAGGTGGGGCCGCCTGGCCCTACCTCTATGCCACCCGGCCCCCCATCTCCGCCGCCTGCGCGCCGCCAACTCTCTTTTGAGCGCTTTGACCTTGTTAGCTCCTTGATTGAAGTAGTATTCGTAGTGTAAGCGTGGTGCTTAGACTAGGGTTACTTGTGAATATCCTCTAATTGACCGGAAGGTGGTAGATTGCGTAGGTGGCAGCTACATTGAGTTCTTTGTAGTCTATCTCCCGTCGATAGGATTTGGTAGGCTAATTGATGCTCGTAGGGAAGGAACTCTAATTTTATTTCTTAGGAGACATCACCCACGAATTGAGCTTTAGTTGACAAAGTTTATCGAGATTGGAACTAGACAGTCCTTAGTAGTCTTCTTTATTCCTCTTTTATTGTCTGACATTGATTGTGAATTCGGATTAAGTTTATAGACCAGCTAGTTAGAACACACTCACATACTGTTCCTTTGGGTTCAATATTAAAACCAGGATTATCTTGGTGAAGTGCTACAACAGGATAGATTTATCTGTGTGCTTGCGATACCTTATAACTTGTGTGTATTTAATTTATACCAATAGGACCCCATGTCACTTAAATTGTTATGGAATGAGATATAGTAGAATAATGAGAACTTGATTCTTGATGTCTTGTTATTGGAGAATTTTATTTCAAAAGTTAAAATGAATAGCTACACATCTCCTTTATGGTAAAAATAGTATCCCACCAGAGGCATATATAGACTGGAAAAACCTTCTACATATGCTACTTGTATTTGTGTTGAGTTTGATTAAACCTTATGACCCTTGTTGAAAAATTTATCATGCTCTTAAGATCAAGATCATGTACACTCCACATATATCTGCTGCTCCTACACTGGGAGTATGCATCAACATGTTTTCCATTCACCCAAAAATGTTCTACTCCTACACTGGGAATAGACACAAAAATATGTTTGATAGGATAAATGGTCCAAGTTCTTGTAAATGTCTCTGTTGAAAAGTTTCAATTGCAAAAAAAAGAGGCATGGGCTATGCAAGAGTTATTCATTTAAAAAAAGACAAAGAAAGAAAAAGTATTAAAAAATGGACAAGTGTCAGAGATATTTTAAAACAATGGGTACTCAGATGTCTGCCTAAAAAAGAGAGAAAAAAGAAAGAGACGAATAAGATAGCTCATGTTTTCTTGCAAAAGTGTTTCCAAGTTTCGAACAAGAGAGATATGTTTCAAGGAGCAAGTAGAATTAGGTTAGCCATCATATACATATCCACACACATGCATATCTTGGTTTAAGAGTATGACATTTTTCTCCTTAGATCCTTATTTTGACTTTACAATGTATGCAATACTAGTATGTTGTTTAGATTTATTCCTACATGAGCTCCACATAAGCTTTTAGAAGTAGGCAAAAAATAGCAAAGTCATCAATGCCTTGGTGAGAATCCAAAAATACTACGCATATACAAAGTGATTTGAGAGTACCACAAAAGGAACAGGTAAGCTATGTTTTGTTTTTAAAAATCTTAAAATATTTTTTCAATTGACTTGACTAAAGGAAGATGGTGATCTGTTTCAAGCTGTTCCATTCTTTAACTGTCCCAAAGTTTCATGGTAGACACTTTGAATCCTGCAGAGCATGTATGACTGGGAATAGCTTTATGTTGATGTCTTGTCCCAAGGTTATGTTTTGAGTAATCCATCCTTTTATCAAAGACGAGTAAAAGCTTAAGTGTGGAGGATTTTGTTAACATACATCATAAACCGTCAACATACCTTGCATAAATGATTAAAATGGATCACCAACATAGACTTAGGGGTTTAAACTGACAAATTCCACGAGTTTTGATAAATCTGTGTTTTCAGCAGGATTTAATCAGAAAATCGCCAAGGGGGACCTATTGGTCAAAAGAAATTAAAGAATTCCACTGTGAAAGCTACGTGGGAAGGTTCCAGAAGACTCCAGGAGGCTCTCCACCGAGGCGTGGCTCGACCCACTACCATGTGGGGCCGGTCGGCCCCACCTAGAGGCCGCCTAGCCTGTAGGCCCTCTATGTCAACCTCCCATTGTTATGTCGGTTCTCCACCGCCTCCTAGGATGCATCTCAGCCGTTATTTCAAGTCAGTTTGACCAAGGGCTGAGGATTGATGCTCAGGGCTATATATACCAGCCTCACCCCCAAGGGCAGAAGCCAAATCAGATCCTGAGAGCTGAGAAGCCAAAAACCCTAATTCCATATGTCCACCAGGATCTAGAGCTAGCAATCAAGAGAAGATTAGTCCTCATAGGATCTAGTCTTGTATTAGAGATAGAGACATAGAGTGAGAAGGAAGAGTTTCGGAGGAGCTCTGGCCTGTCGGTGCTCTCTCTACGGCTTGTACCTGGCGGAATCAAGTTCTTCATGAGCTTGCTTCTGAGATTTCTCTGGTAATTAACTTCTAATTCAAGTAAGCATCTTGTTTATATTTGAGTACTTTGATCCTTGTAGCTCCTGGGTTAAAATAGTATTCGTAGTGTAAGTATGGTGCTTAGACTCGGTTACTCGTGGATGTACCCTATTTTTCGGATCGGTGGTAGCTTGTAAGGGTAATTTTTATAGCCTCATTGAATCCTCTATAGTCCACCTCCCGTTAGTAGGCCTAGCAGGAACGTGTTACTATAGAAAACATACCCTGTCTGTGTTTTCTATAGTAATATCTCCGAATTGAACAATAGAAAACAAAGCTTACCAAAGTTAGAACTAGAAGACCTCATCAGTCTCCTCTATACTCCTATTCTTTGACCTTGGTTGTGAAGTTGGGTTAAGTTAAGATTTAGTTATTCTCACCTCCGTTCCTATGGGTTCGATATTAAAACTAGGTTATTCTCGGTGAAGTGCTACAACGATATAATATCTGTGCACTTGCGGATAATTCTGTGTGCCTTAATTTATACGAACATCTGTCGGCCATCCATGGGCCGACTGGGTCTTGTCAGTGCCGACAGACTAGTTTGGCACGTGTCGGCTGCCACGTGTGTGCCACGTAGGCCTATCGGCTAGTGAGCTATCGATAGGTGTCCTATCGGCCGTTGAGCTGCCGACAGACTGCTATATGTCAAATTTTTGTATAACAGCTTCTAGATTTGCAATTAGTCATTAAAAAATATTATTTAAAAAAATCCCGTTCCAGCATGTCTGAAGTTAATTGAGCCATGAATTTTGACAAAGTGCATTACTACATATCAACGGTCTCATACTCTGTCTCGTACATTATCATATAAGATTTTTATAATGTGGAGGAAAGTGAGAGGAAAGAGAGGAGAAGGTCGTTATTTCACGAAACAATTGTCCTATGAACTAAAATTTAGGACTACGTGGAAACTATTGTACCGTTGTATGAGTTACTGTTATACAATTCACAAATTTACTTTTACTTTATGTATAAATTAAGGAATTATCATCTACTATTAGATACTTTTTAGACACTTGAAAGACAACCATCTTACATGTTATCTGTTGAGTCATTTTAATTTACGTGGCACTACGTCAGGCCGCTTACCAGACAACGACATCAATATATACTAAAATCAACGTGTCTAAAGCTGGTTAGCTAACACGGTTACATGCCGTGATGAACTTATAGGGCGGGCCACACAACCTTATACTTTGATTAGCGTGTTACGTACCGTGAACTTCGAATATGCTAGCTATTGCTAACATGTATGGAAGTTGGGAGCGGAAACCGCAACCTTGGACATCTAACACGTACCAAAACGTTAATGCATGCATCGGCAACCAATACGCTAATCAAGATACTGACATGTCCAAAGTTGTAAAATAAAAAGGTTTACCACATCCAAATAGATCATGCATGCCTCGATGATACCAAAAAAATTATTATATCCAAAACTTTCTTTATTTATCTTATTTTACAAAACAAAAAAACTAAGTAAATATGTATTTATCATAATCATCTATTTAATTCAATGAACAGAACACACTAATTTTCAAACTACCACAGCAAAGCTCAAAATTCAAACGTGCTAGGTGCTACACAGGCTACAAGCACAAAAACCTAATTATTTTTCTAACTCTTATTAGAGTTCTACTACTTCTCTAGCGGTGGTGAGGTTAAAGATGAAATCTAGCTCTTGCGTTTCATCATCACAGACTCCGCTTCGAGTTCTCTCACAGTACTTGGCCCATAATTCTCTCTCCACAGAGAATTACCCCAGAATCAGATGACCTGATGAGCTCAGCATATCCCTTGCTCTTCCGCACCAAGCCGTAGTTCTCCGGATCTGACACGTACTCGAAGCACGCTTCCTTGAGCTTCTGGAAGCCGTGCCGATGGGCCATCGCCAGCGTCGCCGCCGCAGACTCGACGTCGATGCACCGGCAAAGGACGCGCTCGCAGATCGCCGACAGCCTCTGCATGCCGTACCTCTTTGCGGCGAGCAGCAGGTGCCGGAACATGTCCCTGTAGCCGTCCACGCTCAGGCCGTCCACGACGGGCAGGCTGCCGTTGTCTTGTAGGCGAACTGCAGGAGCGCCTCCACGGCCGGCCGCGGCATGTCGTCGATGTCCACCCGCAGAGCAGCAGTAGCAGTGTGGACGTGATCGATCAAACGCTGTGTGCGTGCATGTCTATATGTTGGGTTGGGTTGATGGCACCGTGCCAGCGCCCATTGTAATCCGATTCCAAGGAGGAACGGATTATGACTCAGATCCGAGCATCCCGGTACAGTATTACTATGACCTGGACAGAATATGCATGTTTCGTGTGGAACGGAGAAATCTGAATCGGACAGTAACAGTAGTGCTATCTGTATTGTACATTTGTATTTGTGATCAAAGATGAAGTGAGGTTCATTGAGGATCCCATACGATCAAGGTGAAAACATATAATAGGTATATATATGAATAAAAACTCTAAAAATATATAGGTATATATAAATGTGATTACGGATATACAGGCCGCGCTACTACTTGGCCGGGAGAAAATGATTTTTCAATTTGAAATATCAACACATCAGAAGAAAAGTGTTACACAGGATCATGCTTTATAGTTTTAGGGAAATTTTGCTGCAGGACACCGTTAAATGCGTAATATGCTGATGGACACCGCTTGGTGTGGAATTTTCCCTTTCCATTACAAAATCATGTCCATTTGCCGTAACACACCACGTCTATTATTTCATTCATTTCTCAGAATTTAAAGAGAGAGAAGTTGGGGAAAATATCATTTATACCCATGTCTTCAACTTCTGGCTCTTCACTGATATTTGCTCAAAATCATTGAAGTGAAGGAAGAGATTGCTAACTGAAACAAGTCTTCACCGGTGTTTAGTTGTTAGATTAGTTACAAGGGAAACATTTTTGAGCAATTAATAATTAAATCAAATTAAGTACTCCGTGTAAGGCATAGAAGCACTTTGTTGCACTCATGCTGATACATAGTATTTTTTGTACTGTAGGGTCAGTTTTGCAGAATCCAGAAAATGAAAAGTTTTTCCTTTTCTTTTCTACTCTTTTGGCCCAACTGAACAGACAGCCCAGCCGCAGCCCACACTCTCCCTCTGTTTCTTCCGCCCGCAGCAGCAGCTTCGCGGCCTGTTGGCAGCCCAGCCCAGTGCCAGCCCGCTCTCTATGAAACTTTTCTTTTTGTCACTCGCGACAACGCACAGGTACATAGCCACACGTTTAGTTCCTAAAAATTTTAAAGATTCTCTGTCACATTAAATGTTTAGACATATGTATGAAGTATTAAATGTACACGAAAAAAATTAATTATAGAAAAACATGAGACGAATCTTTTAAGCCTAATTAATTTATGATTAGACACTAATTAATAAATACAAATGAAAGTGCTACAGTAGCCTAAACTAAAAATTTCGTGAACTAAACACACGAGCCACAAAAGCTTCGGCAGACGTGGCAGCAACGCCGGTGCGGTCCTGGAGCATGAACGCACTGACGCGCCCGGGCCCCACTTTGTTTCGTCGCGAGCGACAGCGTAACAGGTGACAAGTACTGTATCGCGGGATTCCAGGCCCATCTCCTCTTTCCCGTCTCTACTCCGCTCCTCGCTCGTCGTCTTTCCTTCCGTTCCACCGCGAATCCGAACCGAACACCACCACGGCATGACGAGCGCCGACCCGACCGTCGTCTTGGTTCCAATCTGGGGCGTCGGCCACTTCGTCCCAATGATCGAGGCCGGCAAGCGGCTGCTCGCGCGCAGCAGCCGCCCTCTCACGCTCACCGTGCTCATCATGCCGGCGCCGACGGCGAAGCGCGCGTCCGAGATCGCCGACCACGTTCGCGAGGTGGAGACGGAGTCCGCCAGCCTCGGCCTCGCCATCCGCTTCCACCACCTCCCGGCAGCCGAGCCCCCGGCCGTGGCGACCTACTCGGGCCCCGAGGAGTTCATCTCCCTCAACATGCAGCCGTACGTGCCCCACGTGAGGGCTGCCGTCGCCGGCCTGGCGTGCCCGGTGGCCGCGGTCGTGGTGGACATCTTCTGCACGCCGCTGCTCGACGCGGCGCACGGCCTCGGGGTGCCGGCCTACGTGTACCTCATCTGCAGCGCGGCCATGTGCGCGCTCCTGCTGCGCTCCCCGACGCTCGACGACGAGGCCACCGCCGCCGGCGACGTCGAGTTCGAGGAGATGGACGGCGGCGCGGTGCACGTGCCGGGGCTCCCGCCGGTGCCCGCGTCCTGCCTCCCGTCGGGACTGGTGGACCGGAAGGTCCCGACCTACAGGTGGTTCCTGTACAACGGCAGGCGCTACACGGAAGCCGCCGGCATCATCGTCAACACCGTCGCCGAGCTCGAGCCACGCGTGCTCGCGGCCATCGCCGACGGGCGGTGCACGCGCGGAGACCGCGCTCCGACGGTGTACGCCGTCGGGCCGGTCCTCGCCGGCGCCGCAACCATTACTACTCCGCCGCCCGAGGACGCGGGGCAGCAACAGGAAGAACACGAGTGCGTGCGGTGGCTCGACACGCAGCCGCCGGCGTCCGTGCTGTTCCTCTGCTTCGGGAGCGCGCGGTTCTTCACCGCACGGCAGGCGCACGAGACCGCGCACGCCCTGGACAGCAGCGGCCACCGCTTCCTGTGGGTGCTGCGAGGGCCGCCGGAGCACGGGACGATGCAGTCCACAGACGGGGACCTGACCGAGCTGCTCCCGCCGGGGTTCTTGGAGAGGACGAAGGGCAGGGGGCTCGTGTGGCCGAAGTGGGCGCCGCAGAAGGAGATCCTGGCGCACGCCGCCGTCGGAGGCTTCGTCACGCACTGCGGCTGGAACTCGGTGCTCGAGAGCCTGTGGTTCGGCGTGCCCATGCTGCCGTGGCCATGGGCCGCCGAGCAGCACTACAACGCCTTCACGCTGCAGGTGGGCGGCATGGGGGTCGCCGTCGCGATGGAGGTGCGTAGGAAGGAGGACAGCTTCGTGGAGGCTGCCGAGCTGGAGCGGGCAGTCCGAGCTCTCATGGGAGGCGCCGAGGGGAGGGCGGCGAGGGAGAAGGCGAGGGAGATGAAGGCGGCTTGCCGGATGGCCGTCGAGGAGGGCGGCTCATCGTATGCGTCCTTGCAGAGACTCTGTGATGCACTCCATCAAGGTGCAGTGCTCCCTGCAGGAAAGTTTCCACAGGGTACATGAAAATAGCTGGAATAATGTGACTGATGAGGTGTTCCAGTTTCAGTTGTGTGTGTGTGTGTGTGCGTTTTCAATTTCAACCCAACTCTCAATAACCGAGGCTATCGAGCTTCACTTTGTTGATGTTGTAAGGACATTCTGTTCAAAGTAATTATCTACTTTTGCAAATAAATTGTAATCGTTCAATCAGATTGTTTATTGGTGGTTGAAACCATGGAGAACGGAGGATTTTTGGCAACTTCGGCAGCTGCGATTTTTATGATAAAAGCTATTTGTTGCGGAGGGACTTCTGTGATATTTTCATTAAACACTGTCAAAAGGGATACAAATCAAGTAGCGTATGAGTTAGCTAGGCGAGCTTTTAGTTTGAAAATTAATTGCCCCCACCCCCCACCCCCCAAAAAAAGCTTTATTTTAGAAGATCTTGTAAAGGATGTGACGATTCTCATGAATCAATAAAGCTCGACGTATGGCCTTCAATCATAAAGAAAATAAATTGTAATTAATAAGTGATTGAAGTCCTATGAGAACCAACCTACCAAGCATCCACAAAAATCATGAAACAGAAAAATAAATGTGAAATATACTCTCTTTATATATATATATATATATATATATATATATATATATATATATATATATATATATATATATATATATATATATGGAGAGTATACTCTATAGCTAGCTATAAAATAAGTTATTTTGTAGGCACCTCCATTTACGATAATTTTATATACTAATTTACGATAATATTAGTACATATTTACGATAGTTGAGTTACTATAACACATGGGGATATTTACCATAATGTTACAGTAAATCACATAGTAAGGAGTTACTGTAATCTCGTAAATTAACATAGTAATTATCGTAACTCAAAGTGGCTACAAAATAAGTTATTCTATAGCCAGCTACAGGGTATTAGTTCTATATATATATATATATATATATATATATATATATATATATATATATATATATATATATATATATATATATGGTGCATTTTCTATACTCCCGGGAGTAGTTACTCCCATCTTTTAAAACCCACCTTAAGTATGTGTTCATACTAGTTTATCACTTTGAGTATGTTTATATACTCATACTAAGATACTCCAAATCTTTCTACGCGAAAAAATTTCAAAGGAACCCATACCTTTTAATATATTACGAAAATGCCACTTACTGTACTATATAAAATAAGTATGACCATATACTCTATGTATGCATGCATACTTGACATATATAATACTATAGATGGTCTAGTATGATCATATACTTCATGTATATATGCTTCGTTCGGTCATATACACCCTAAATCTTGAGATATAAACATGGGAGTAACTACTCCCTAGGAGTACAAAATAATTTCCCTATATATATATATATATATATATATATATATATATATATATATATATATAAAGAGAGAGAGAGAGAGAGTTAGTTTAGTTACTTCTCTACTAGCTTGAATTTAACTCGATTAGTACCAACTAGATCATAAGATTTAATAATATTTTTGGAACTAATCTTGGCCACCGGTTTCTTTTCTTTGTAAACTACCATGAAACTTCACAAAAAGACATATGTAATCTTAATTCCGCTACATGTCTTGACAAGTTTCCTACATGTAAGAGCCCTCTCAGTGGTTGTAGTAGATACTAGAAGAGAGTTATGACTAATTTTAGGGCACTTACAGTGTAGAAACTATAGTGGTTTCTATATATATTAATTGCACTGACACATAGGTAATTTACAGATGTGGCAAATGATTTTATGAGGAGAGAGAGAGGAAAAAATTCAAGAAACCATGTCTAACTAAGGCCCCGTTTGGTAGGGATCCAGATTCTCCTAGAAACGTTTCAGATCCATATTCTCTCCAAAAACGTTTATCTGTTGAAATAGGAATTACTCAGTAAGAATCGGTGCAACATTTGGCTATTGATCCAGATTCTCCTTGAAATGAACTAGAATCACTGCAAAACACCTATTTGGGTGATTCTCATTCCTAGTATAAAAACAAGAAACGTTTCTCTGATGAATCACTTCGCCAAATAGCCGCTTGGCACAGATTCTGGTGATTCTTATGAGAAACGGAACCGATTCTCACAACCAAACAGGGCATAAGAAACTGGGTCTTTACAGTTATCGATGAATAAGAAACTACTCTAATCGCGTTGGGAGAGCATATATGGTTTCTATCACTAATGCCCTGTGCTATAGAAAATCTTGCATTGGGAAGGATAGGTTCTTGATATAATGGCCTATGCTATAGAAACTGCTAATAGTTTCTTGCATTGTGAGTGCCCTTAGGAACCTATCAACCATTGGATAAATAGATTTTCACTAGTCCCCTTCCTAGATCGACAAGTGATATTGATATAGTTAGCTAATTTATATCTACTCTCTAGTGATTTGAGTCATATATAACATTATAGGAAGGGAGGGGGCAGGACCTACGCGCACCCCTATCCCTCAGCCTTGCTCTTGACCACCTTGGACCGAGAGATAGCTAAAAGAGATTAAAATTATGCACCGTTTTCACAGCAGCCACGTCAGCAAGAAACCATCTATGCAAACTACCACACACAACGCAGGTGTCTGGGCCTAATAAATATTGCCTTTTTTCTCTCTTTCTCTCTCCTAACTCCATCTTTGTCCTCGCGACTGCCATCTGTTCTTCATCAGGAACAAGAAGAGCAGGTGAGAGAGGGGGAGTGACGTGGACATGCCACCAGTTACTCAAGTTACACATAAACAAGTGTATGAAGTGCCAATTACGCATAGCGGTGCAAACTACTCCAAAAAGTGGTGAACTCACTCCTAGTTGAAATTAACTTCAATATACATAAGAATATTACACTACCTAGGTGTTGTACTTTGGTTGTACTTAGGTAGAAACATAAATATGAGGATACTTCTCTACGTCGGGACCAACTACAGCAATAAGACCATGAGGATCGACCAACAAGCCATCTAAGACTGACCTTGACAGTTTGGACCATAAAAAGAAAAGCAGCCATAACTCCTTAATCCCGCAACCTTTGGAGGTGAATAAGTGCTTGTTGAAAAGCTTATGAAGTCCGCTTTCTAACCCAACAAGCAGCTTGTCATTTGGCCAGCACGCGAGCACGGGCGAGCGTGCGCAACGGCCTGCACGGGAGCACGAGGAGCATCCGTGTCCTGCATGGCGTGGCTGGCGTGACGGCGCGCGGACGGTGAACGTGGCCAGGGTGGAGGCGCTGCCTGCGCGGTGGCGCAACCTTTGCGGATGGCGAGTGCAGCAGCGCGACCTATGTGGCGGGTAGCGCAGCAGCAAGAACTGAGAAGTTCCGTCATGGGCTCCACCCACATAGAAACCACTGGTTTCCTCAACGCAAAAGGGGTCGTTTCTTCCTCCCTCGTTTCACGTGTAGACGTGGTTTCTTTCTAAAAAAACAAATTCATCATATTTTTTATCTTTCTTCATTAATTACACTGTCACGTCAGCTTTTTGCTTAGCTGACAACATAATTAATAGGATAGAAACTACCATTAATATCCATTGCGACTGCCCTTAGGCGGTTAGGCTTATAATGTATAAAATTCAGTTTTCTCCAGTAATTTAGTTACCCATGGCTAGTAACAACTGAAATCTATACCTAAGACTTTCTTCGTCTCTAATAAATCAATTCATGAAGTTGTCTGATCAAGAATTTATGTTTGGCCTAAACTATAGAAAAGAGTACAAATATTTATGAAAAAATAAGTACAAATATATCTTGGCCCCGTTCGGCTGTGCTGATAAGCCGGCTGAAAAATATTGTTGGCTAATTTGTTGTGAGAGAAAAACACTGTTCCAGCTGAAAAAACAAGTTGAAAAGTACGGATTATAAGCCGGATGAACAGGGCCCTTATCATCAGTTTTTTGCCAATCATTGTTAAAAAAAAGTGTATGAGACATGCAATCAAATATAAATATATTGATACAACATTTATGTTTAAAAACTTATAACCAATGGGCAACGTGGTCAGTCCAAGCTTATAAATAGTGACTATATTGAAATCCTAATAAGCCCTGTACTGACAATGTTGTGCTAACAATAAAGAGATTGATCTAAATTCGTTCTACCTCCGTTCAAAAAGGAATGCAATTTTAGCATAGTGCTAAGTTTTAGTATCTTGTTTGACCAATTATAGATAAAAATATCAATATTTATGATATCAAATAAATAACTTAGACTAATTATGAAATATATTTTTATAATAAATTCATTTATAGAGTTGTAAATATGAATATTATTCACTAGAAATTCGATCAAAACGTGAACTATCTTTATTGGCACGCAATCCATAATTGCTTTTTTTGACCGAGGGAGTAAGGCCATATTTAGTTTCCCAAATTTGCCCCCAAATTTTACTATACAAAAATAAGATTTCCATTACATCAAAATGCCAGCACATGCATGGAGTATAAAATGTAGATAAAATCAAAAACTAATTGCACAGTTTTGTTGTACATTGCGAGACGAACGTTTTGAGTCTAATTAGTCAATGTTTAGACAATTATTATCAAATAAAAACAAAATACTACAGTACGCTACAGTTCCGCACAGTAATTCCGACGGCGCCGATTCCAGGTAACTAAGCAAGGCCTAGTTGGGATGCAACAATCATCGTAAAAGGTCCAAGTCAAGTACTGGTACGTATTGATTCCAGGTAACTAAGCAAGGCCTAGTTGGGATGCAACAATCATCGTAAAAGGTCCAAGTCAAGTACTGGTACGTATTGGTACTGTCAATCTGTGACTGTTGCTGGTATGGTGCAACAATCAATGGACCAACGCATTTAATGTTGTTTTGGGATGTTTTGTGTCCCATCATCTCATTTAATCTTGTCTACTACGTATCACCTGCCGCACCAACGACGTAGCAGCTGTGAGGAGCATGTGCTTCGTGCACTGAGGTAGGTAAAGCTAGTGGCGGAGGATGCCTCTTCCTGTCTGGCTAGTCTGGAGAAGCCTCCAACCATCTAAAATGAAGATAATTTTTATACAAAAATTATAGTTTTTGATGATATATATCTATAACTTTTAGTTTCGAGTTTTTCATTTGAAGTTGTTAATATAAAAATCATCTTCATCTAGCATTGTACGGAAAAGATATTGGTTTTCTATAGTTGAGGCTTATCACAATATTCCATTGACGCGGTAAAATAATATTGTCGTATCAACAGGAATGACGTGACAAGATTTATCATATAGAAATTGTCATTTAACATAGGCTGTGTTTAGATCCATTAAAAAGTGCACTATGCAAAAAAAGATTTCCCGTCACATCAAACTTGCGATACATGTATGGAGTACTAAATGTAGATAAAATCAAAAACTAATTGCACAGTTTGGTTGTACTTTACGAGACGAACGTTTTGAGCCTAATTAGTCAATGGTTAGACAATTATTACCAAATACAAACGAAATGCTACAGTTTATTTTGGATACTCCAAAATTTGGATCTAAACACAGCTATAGTAGATCTTAGTACACTAACTCATGTGGTGTGACGACAGCGTGAATTTACTGTGTCAGAAGTGTTGGTGCGGCTAAAAAGAATTAGAAATAAAATAAAAAAATGGATAGATTATTTTAAAATAAGATTTGAAAATGATTAAAAAATAAAAAATGTTTTTGGATGCTTGAGGCTTCTCCCGACTAGCCACGGAGGGAGAGGCTCGCTCCGCCACTGGTTTTATCAACTTCGATGCAAAGACCCTAGCCTTTCGCATTAATAGATCCTTGCATACTTTCTATGATTACCCAACTGACAAATTAAATGTGTTGCAGTGTCAGTGTCACTATAATAATCACGTACTTGCTCTGGTTGTCTTAGAAAAATCACATATTCCTTGTATGGTGTCAAATGAAGACATTTTTACATAAAAGTTATAGCCCTTGATGAGATTTACAACCCTTTAGTTTTGAGATTTTTCATTTAAGGTCATTAAGATAATCTAAAAAAATATAAAGTTTCAGTAGTATAATAATCACATATCAGTGCTGATCACCTTAGAAAAATCATATATTTCTTGTATGGTCAAATAAAGATACTTTTTATATAAAAATTGTAGCCTTTGATGAGTCTATAACTTTCTAGTTTTGAATCTTTTCATTTAAGGTCATCAAGAAAAAAATAATATAAACTTTCAACACCATAATAATTGCGTACCGGCGCTTGTCGCTTCAAAAAAATCATTTTTCTTTATGATGTCAAATAAAAATACTTTTTTATATAAAATTGTAGCCCTCGATGAGATCTACAACTTCTTTTTTGTTTTGAGTGTTTTTCATTTGAAGTCGTTATAAAACTAGAAAGTTATAGCCTTCAAATAAAAAATCTCAAAACTATAAAGTCGTAGATCTCATATAGGGCTATGACTTTCAATAAAAAGTATTTTCATTTGACACCATAAAAAGTATTTTCATTTGACACCATACAAGAAAAATATGATTTTTACGAAGCATCAAGAGCTAGTACGTGATAATTAAGCTATTGAGACTTTATATTATATTTAGATCATCTCTTAACCATATCAAATGAAATTACTCAAGTTACACATAAACAAGTGTATGAAGTGCCAATTACGCATAGCGGTGCAAACTACTCCAAAAAGTGGTGAACTCACTCCTAGTTGAAATTAACTTCAATATACATAAGAATATTACACTACCTAGGTGTTGTACTTTGGTTGTACTTAGGTAGAAACATAAATATGAGGATACTCCTCTACGTGGGGACCAACTACAGAAATAAGACCATGAGGATCGACCAACAAGCCATCTAAGACTGACCTTGACAGTTTGGACCATAAAAAGAAAAGCAGCCATAACTCCTTGATCCCGCAACCTTTGGAGGTGAATAAGTGCTTGTTGAAAAGCTTATGAAGTCCGCTTTCTAACCCAACAAGCAGCTCGTCATTTGGCCAGCACGCGAGCACGGGTGAGCGTGCGCAACGGCCTGCACGGGAGCACGAGGAGCATCCGTGTCCTGCATGGCGTGGCTGGCGTGACGGCGCGCGGACGGTGAGCGCAGCCTGGGTGGAGGCGCTGCCTGCGTGGTGGCGCAGCCTTTGCGGATGGCGAGTGCAGCAGCACAACCTATGCGGCGGCGAGCGCAGCAGCAAGAACCGAGAAGTCCTGTTGTGGGCTCCACCCACATAGAAACCACTGGTTTCCTCAACGCGAAAGGGGTCGTTTCTTCCTCTCTCGTTTTACGTGTAGACGTGGTTTCTTTCTAAAAAACAAATTCATCATATTTTTTCTCTTTCTTCATTAATTACACTGCTACGTTAGCTTTTTGCTTAGCTGATAACATAATTAATAGGATAGAAACTACCATTAATATCCATTGCGACTGCCCTTGGGCGGTTAGGCATATAATGAATAAAATTCAGTTTTCTCTAGTAATTTAGTTACCCATGGGCAGTAACAACTGAAATCTATACCTAAGACTTTCTTCGTCTCTAATAAATCAATTCCTGAAGTTGTCTGATCAAGATTTTTATGTTTGGCCTAAACTATAGAAAAGAGTACAAATATTTATGAAAAAAATAAGTACAAATATATCTTATCATCAGTTTTTTTTTTGCCAATCATTGTTAAAAAAATGTATGAGACATGCAATCAAATATAAATATATTGATACAACATTTATGTCTAAAAACTTATAACCAATGGGCAATGTGGTCAGTCCAAGCTTATAAATAGTGACTATATTGAAATCCTAATAAGCCCTGTACTGACAATGTTGTGCTAACAATAAAGAGATTAATCTGAATTCGTTCTACCTCCGTCCAAAAAGGAATGCAATTTTAGCATAGTGCTAAGTTTTAGTCAGCCTGTTCACCTGGCTTATAATCCGTTTTTTTCGGCTTATTTTTTCAGCCAGAACAGTATTTTTCACTCACAACAAATCAGCCAACAGTATTTTTCAGCCGGCTTATCAGCCCAGCCGAACAGGACCAATTATAGATAAAAAATATCAATATTTATGATATCAAATAAATAACTTAGATTAATTATGAAATATATTTTTATAATAAATTAATTTATAGAGTTATAAATATGAATACTATTCACTAGAAATTCGATCAAAACGTGAACTATCTTTATTAGCACGCAATCTATAATTGCTTTTTTTTTTTGACCGAGGGATGCAACAATCATTGTAAAAGGTCCAAGTCAAGTACTGGTACGTATTGGTACTGTCAATCTGTGACTGTTGCTGGTATGGTGCAACAATCATTGGACCAACGCATTTAATGTTGTTTAGGGATGTTTTGTGTCCCATCATCTCATTTAATCTTGTCTACTACTACGTATCACCTGCCGCACCAACGACGTACAGCAGCTCTGAGGAGCATGCGCTTCGTGCACCGAGGTAGGTAAAGCTAGTGGCGGAGGATGCCTCTTCCTGTCTGGCTAGTCGGGAGAAGCCTCCAACCATCCAAAATGAAGATAATTTTTATACAAAAATTATAGTTTTTTATGATATATCTATAACTTTTAGTTTCGAGTTTTTCATTTGGAGTTGTTAATATAAAAATCATCTTCATCTAGCATTGTACGGAAAGGATACTGGTTTTTTTATAGTTGAGACTTATCACAATATTCCATTGACGTGGTAAAATAATATTGCCGTACCAATAGGAATGACGTGACAAGATTTATCATATAGAAATTGTCATTTAATATAGTAGACACTACCGGATCCAGGACCTTTGCCGAGGGGACTCTCGGCGAAGTGTTTGCCGTTACGCTCGGCAAAAAGCCCTCGGCAGCCTCTTTCTCGGCAAAGCCTTCTTTGCCGAGAGCTGGAACGCGGGCTCTCGGCAAAGCTTTGCCGAGCGTTTACCAACTCTCGGCAAAGAACCGTCGCCGTCACGGAGGGCATGACGGCATAACGCCCTTCTTTGCCGAGAGCTAGGTTTGGCTCTCGGCAAAGGAAAAAAATTATTTTTTATGTACAAAACTATACCGAGAGGTAGGTTTTGGCTCTCGGCAAAGAAATTTTTTATATATATAAAACTATGCCTAGAGCTAGAGTTTGGCTCTCGACAAAGAAAAAAATTATTTTTTTATATATAAAACTATGCCGAGAGCTAGTGTTTGGTTCTCGGCAAAGCCACAGTAATTTTGTGTGTTTTTTTATTTCTTCATATTAATTCACCATAACCACATCCACCAACACAAGTGTCCATCACATGAAAGTGTCCAAGTGTATCACCAACATAAACAAACAACAACGTACGCGCAAAACTGATCACCGCGTCGGTCCGAGCTGAGAAGGCCCCGCGTGCGAGCTGCCGAGGAGAGGGTGAGGGGAGTTCGATGCCACCGCCGACTGGCGCTGCACAAACAAAGAAGATGTGTTACTAAACGTAAATAGATAACCAACAAGTAGTAGCAATATATGTGTTGCATATGCGCTATGCTGCCCATATTCTCAATTTGATTGTGAAGGATGGTTTAGAGGTTATAAGGATTTTAATTGCAAAAAATCGTGATAGTATTGCCTTTTGGACAACCACACCTAAAAGATTAGAGAAATTTGAAGAGATTGCTAAGCATGTCAAGGTCAAAACTGAACAGAAATTGGGTCTTGACTGTAAAACTAGGTGGAATTCTACCTACAAGATGCTTAGTATTGCTATACCTCAAGCGAAGTAGTTGTTGATTCTATGTTATCATCCTCTTCCACTTCATATTCCTTCATCAAGTCATATAGAGAGGTTTTTACCTCACTAACTTTCTCTAAACACTCCAAATGTGACTGACAAGTAAGGGTCTCAAGGAACCCAACCAAGAAATCAGTCTTTAACCTAGGATCAAGAATAGTTGCCAAGCCCATTGGTCCTTGAATCTCATTCCAATACTTATCAAATTTTGCTATCATTTGAGATGACATTTGCTCTATCATAGGATTGCCACAAAGGGCCTGTTGATTTGAATCTCCTACCAATGGGCTTGGCAACTATTCTTGATCCTAGGTTAAAGACTGATTTCTTGGTTGGGTTCCTTGAGACCCTTACTTGTCAGTCACATTTGGAGTGTTTAGAGAAAGTTAGTGAGGTGAAAACCTCTCTATACGACTTGATGAAGGAATATGAAGTGGAAGAGGATGATAACATAGAATCAACAACTACTTCGCTTGTAACTTCAGGTGTCCTATCTACAGTCCCCCATTGCCAACTGGAACCATCACCACAACCACTAGGTTTCATTAGGTCTTACTAGGTTTCACATTTAGAGAAACTAAAGCATTCATCATACTCACCGTAGTACCGTCGCGCTGAGGTGGAGGTGGAGGCGGCTGCTGACCGAGCAGGAATGGTGGGACCTCTCTGTCCTGGGTCTGGTTCTGAGCAATCCAGGAGAGCACCTGTGCCAGCTGCTGTCGATCTTTCTCCGCCTTTGCCTCCGCAGCCAGCCACCTTTCCCGATCGGCCTCCAAAGCCGCCAACCTCTGCCGCTCGGCCTCCCGCTCAGCCTCCATCGCCGCCATCTTTGCCTGCAACATTTGACGCCAATGTGTCAAGATTGCGGAGCTAAGGTGTGTAGAAGTCATAGAACGAGGAATGGAAGAGGAACACTTACTTGGAGTGTTGCCACCACGGTCGGGCGTTGGAGTACGGCCGGGCTTGAGCTCGTGCTCGCTGCCCGGATCTGGTTCAGACGAGGAGCCGACCTCGTCTCGATGACACCATCCCCAAGCATGAACCGCCCATGCTTCTTGCCTTGCCCCGCCCTCATCATGACCTCTGGATTAAGCCGCTCCTCGGTCGTCGAATCGTACTGCTCCCCATGGAGTGACCTTTGCGTCTCTGTGTACGCAGAGATGCGAGGGTGGGTGCTGGCGTTGGTGAAGGACTCGACAGGGGTCTCTGGGGTCCAGTCGATGTCGGCCGATGACCTGCCAATGTGGGACAAGGCATATGCCTTGAGGTCACCACAAGAGCGGCCACCATGTGACGCCGACTGCGATAAGGACAACAACATTGTTAGAGTTGTTGCAGAATTGAGCGTTAGGTTAGAGAAATGGTTTCGCCTTACCCAGGCTTCTACGAACTCGGAGAGGTTGCGGCTGCCTTGATGGTGTGGTACTCCTTGCATCAGCAAACGGCGCTTGCGGGCATCATCGTGGCCCTTCTTCCGGTCCTCATTGAGCCACCGGTCCACATGCTTCGCCCAAGCATCCGGATGCCGATTGCACCATGGTGGAATCGCCTACAAGCCATCAAGCATATGATATATCAGAAGATCAAATTAAGGAAACATAATCTCAGAAGAAACCAATAGTACTGTTCTGTATTTACCTCTAGGTACTCCTCTCTCGTCAGCACGACCTTCCTTGCATCCTCTTTTTTGAGTTTTAGCTTTTTCTTCCTTGCGTAGTGCCAAATGTGGGCCTGGTGACGCGCATTGTGGATGAAGTCCGTGACACGCTTCTGACAAGAAGTGAACGCCACCTGGTACGCCCTCGCCTCTTTTCCCTCCTTGATTCTATAGTAATCCTGCATAAAGGCACGATGTGTCAATTAATTAATAGAAAAATGACCAATGGATACGATGTACTCAGGAATGTAGTGCGAGAAAGACTTACCTCCAGCTACCTGACCACCCGCTCCACCTTGTGGCTATATTTCTTGTTATTATGATCCAAGGCATCGGTGACCAGTGTGTAGTGGCCGAACTCAGTGGCCGGCTCTAACCGGCCGCCACCCAAGTCCACCATGCCAGGGTAGTGCAGCCTGCACAGAGCTCCTAGGATGCCATTCACTTTGCGTGCCTTGAGACCAGTATCCACAAGTTTCCAGTTCCTACACAAGTGATTAAAAAATGCGTTAGTTTCTATTTTGATTTTCAACATTTCAAATGAAGAATGCCCAACATGTGAAGTTGTTTACCTATCCCCATATGGTGTGATCACAGGGCGATTTGCTACTGGTCAAGGCGGGAGCTTCGTGGGACCACGCAAGTATGGGGTCGACACAACAGAGGAAGTGGATCCCACCGCAGTCGCCCCGTCCCCTGCAGTCACCTCGTCCCCTATAGTCGCCTCATCCCCTGTAGTCGCCCCGTCCCCCGCAGTCGCCCCGTCCCCTGCAGTCACCCCGTCCCCTGCAGTCGCTGGAGGCTCCTCCATGGGCGTCTGGGTAGTGAGCAGCGTGCTGCCTGGACACCTGCCCCTCCTCCGCGTCGGCTCTAGAGGGGGACCCGACACTGCCGGCTCCTTAGGCGTGTCCAGGTTGGCGTAAAGTGAGTGGACAGCTGTCACAGAACCTCCTAATTATGATGGCCCACCAGTACACGTCATTGCCATAATGACCTCTGACAGTCGTACTTATGTTCACCATAACTTAAAAGGCCTGCTTTCCTCCGAACAGGATCCAATCACAGGAGTATTGCAATATTACAACAGTTTATTCAAAATATTCAACAGAGTAAAGTAGCGGAAGTCTTACAATAACATAGGTTTACAAACCAGTTTTTTTTTTTCAAACTTCAAACCTTATGTACATTATTACAAACCATTAGTAGAGAAGTATCGGTAGTAACTTTATTACATCACACAAGCGAGATGCCTTGCCCAAAGGCCACACAGTCTACTCGTCGTCGCTTTCTTCAACCACGACGGTCATGCAACAAGGCTCGAGACAGACTTGTTCATGAACCGCACCTGCAACAAGGGGTTCAACAAACCCTGAGTACAAAGGTACTCAACAAGACTTACCCGACTAAGACAAAGACTCCAAGGGCATGCTAGCTTTAGGGAATCAAGGTACGGGCAATCTAGAGTCAAGATTTTCTTTTGCAGAAAAGCTTACTAAAGTAAGTCCTTATTTTCAACATTTTACTTTTACCATTGATGGTTCATTAACCAAATCTATGTGATCCTAATCTAGATCAAAGTAATTGTCATCCAACCCCTTTCTCATTCTTTCTTTCATTCCAGTTCTTAACTACGACGCAAGTCAGGTGATCAAGTCTCCATAACCGAGGAGCAACGACGATTCGAACCGATTATACCCAGCTGGGGATCCCTAACATCACGACATATGTAGAACCGAATCTGCATATATCAACCCTCATTTAGATCTCCCAAAACCAGAACGTGTCCATCGCCACCCGAGAGTACAGTACTCCTCGAACCCGGCCCGATTCTAGCCCCGAGGGTACACGTTACTCCCGCCATCTCTCCACTCCCAGTGCGAGGTTAGACGTTCTCGTAATGGAATCACCAACATGTTGGGCTTACCCAAGGCATGAAGCTAGTTGCAAATTCTCGAACACAACAGGCTTACAACGAACGGTCCTTAACTGACAAGGCGGAAACACTACATTGAGACTCCTTTCTCAATGCATGTTAGCAGTGGCCAAACCACCCGCCCGATCTTTCAAGTTCATTCTCATACTTCATTATTCATTAAGTATGCCGTCATGGCTATGTAAACATTTCATTTAAAAGCTTAACTTCTAAGCATAGTGAAGCATACTACGCATTTTTCGTAAAGCAGGTATCAAGGTTAATATCGTAATAATCAAGGATGGTAATGCAGCAATTAGGTTATCACTCAACTCCTAATTACTTAATGCAATAAACCATAATATAAATATTAAAACATTTGTAAAATAACAAGGTAGGGTTTAAATGCACCGGGGCTTGCCTTGCTCTGACACGACGACTGACTCAGACTCGTGAACTCCTCCGTCGGGTCCGGGATCTGCCGACGATCGCTCTTCTCCGGAGGCCTGCTCGACGACTTCGGCTTCTTCGAAAGCGGTGACTATACGAATACATAACATGCTTTAACATGATGCTCAATGATAAACATGATGCTTGATGATAACATGCCACGTTACGATTCGAGTACAACTTCCCTTCACGGTACAGTCGTAAACAGAAAACCTACTAACTAGTAGCAACGAGTTTCCGCGATACCAGCTTTTAACCTAACAAGTTACTAACGAGCTCAATCATGAAATTAAAGTGCCAGAGATCACAAAAGGGTAGTGACCTAAGGACATCACTCAATCAAAAGGCACACAACACTTAAAGTTCTTAATTTAACATTTATTTTCTATTTAAATAATTAGGGCATAATTAGAAGTTGATCAAATTTTATCCAAACAAGCTCAAACTTTTTCTATGGGTTAACAATGATTTATAACAGTGCCATACTAAATTTCATAATTTTTGGATAAATAAATTAATTATTAAAAATACTGGAAGTTGCATTTAATCTTTATTGGAACTAATTATTTCTACTGCACAAAGTATTCAATTTCATGATTTAACATTTTTCCTAGATAATTTATACATTGGGAAGCTTACACAAAAATTTTCATGAATTTTGGAACTCTACACAATTTTTAAACAAATAAATAAATAATCAACACTATTCATTTATTTGAAAAAGAAAAACAAAAACGAAAATCAAAAACTGAACTCGGGCCGCTTCTCCTCGGTCCGGCCCGTTAGCGCGCCCGCGCCCGCACGCGACGGCCCAGCCGCGGCCCAGCCTGCTCGCTCGCCCGCGCGCGTCGGCCTCCCTCTCTCTCTCTCGCTGACAGCTCGTCCCCACCTGTCATCGCCTTCCTCCCGCCTCCTCTCGCTCTCCCGCGCGCTCACTCACCTCCGCGCAGTGGTCGGCCGGTGACCAATGCCCCGGTCGACAAATTGAGCTGACCAACACGCTCTACACCACCCCACGAACCCGTTTTGCTAACTTGCGCCTTGGTTGGAGCCCTAATGACCCGCGGACGACGGCGATGGCGGCACGGTGGCTACCGAAGCAGCACGCCGGCGACTACAAGGCGGTAGAGATCAAATTGAAGGGTCGGGAGGCATTAGTAGCTCACAGCGATTGCAGTGGAGGTCTTGGTGGCGACAGGGAGCGGCTGGAGTGCTCTGGCCACGGAGAGCGGCTTTGGTCGCCGGAGTTGAGCACGGGAAGCGGTGGTCGCGGTGGTTCCGGCGGAATTGGGCTGGCGCGGGTGGTTCACAAGGTGCGCGAGGATGCGGCGATGCTGTTGGTGCGACTGGCGTGGCCGGAGGCGGTCCGGTGGCGGCAGCGGCGAGCGGTGGAGCTGCGCGGCGGCGGCGATGGCGGAAATGAAAAACGTCACGGTGAACTCACGTATATATAGGCAACGACCCCGGTTACTTCACCAGAAGACGCGAGTTGTCGAGCTGGCGATCGAGAACACGCCTGGAAGCCGGCCGAAGCCGTCCGGCGTTTCGCCGGCGCCCATACCGCGCGGTGGTCGTCGGTGATACGCCGGCGCACTGTAGCTGTCCCCCCCCAAATTTTGAAATTTAAACTGATTTCTCAAATTACTCCCAAATTTGTATAACAACTTGAAAATCTTCCAATGTATGAAATCTTCAGAATTTCAAGCTCTACAAGTTTGGTATTGAACATTTTTTTCAAATTCTACTTGGATTTTGAAATTTGAGTTTAAATTCAAAAAGGGACACATTTTTCAGATTTAGTAATTTAGAAATTACTTTTGATTTTATATTGAAACTTCAAAATCTCCAAACATCAAAGTTGTTTATCTTGACCAGATCTACAACTTTGCTGATCAAAACTTTTTCAAATTCAGTCTCCATTTTAAAATCTTAGTTTGGGGACAAAAATGATTTAAAACTGAAATTTGCTTATTTTCAAAATTACTCCACATTTTACACTAAAACTTTGAAAACTCAAAACACCAAAGTTGTAGCCCTTGAAAAGTTCTACAAACTTGGTTTTGAACTTTTTCCCAAATTTTGTTTAGATTTTGAATTATTTCAAAAGGGGTAAAACAGGGTTTTGAAATTTAGGGTTTTTGGAGGGATTTCAAATTGGAATTTGTTTCTACTTTGATTTGTGATTACTTAGTGATCAAAACCTCACCCAAGGGCATCATTTGGACCAACATGACATGGTTGACCAAATGTCACTCTTGGTTGACCAATTTACTTTTGAAATTCTTTTACAGTTCTCCCTAGATTTGAATTCGAATTCGAATCGGAAAACTCGCGACAAGTTTTGGGACTCCAATTCAAACTCAAATTTGGACCTTCATTTTAGATGTTGTACTTGAGCTCATACCCTACAATTGACACTAGTGTGCAACACAGTCGCGCACTTCAAATTACGCAGGGCATGGACTAAGTATTTGCGGTGGTATTCGAAATTAGGGTTTTCGATTTCGGAGCACACCACAGAGAAATACATTCAACCTAATGAGGTAAACTCGTTTTAGTTGATGCATAACAATGTTAACTTAACAAGGATGCTTTGCAATGCATTATGATGACATGGCAGATTAATTAGCACTATAACACCCGGGGTGTTACAGCCCTTCCCCCTTAAAGAAATCTCGTCCCGAGATTTAAAGCCTTGAGTTAAGTAATGGAAAAGGAAACGTGTCAAGCGAACACGCCCAAGACTTGTCTACAACACAGGTAGGGGTTTTCTGCATTACAAAGATTTCTAAAGGATGGGTTACAATTTAAAGAAGAAATTGCAACCTAGATAGAAGCAAAGAACTCCGGGAAATTCCCCAACAGGTAATCCTCAGACTCCCAGGTAGCTTCCTCTTCTGAATGTTGATTCCACTGTATTCTGTACCATTTGGTTGTTCTACTCCTGGTAACACGATCTTTTTGATCCAAAACTCGGACAGGATGTTCAGAATATGTCAAATCTGGTTCAAGTTCAACTCCCTCAACATCAACCACTTGATCATGTACTTGTAGACACTTCTTCATTTGTGATACATGAAATACATTGTGCACGGCGGACAGTTGTTCAGGTAGCTTTAACTTATATGCTACCTTTCCACATTGTTGAATGATTTGAAAAGGACCGATATAACGTGGTGCGAGTTTGCCCTTGACTCCAAATCTACTAACTCCTTTCATGGGTGATACTTTCAAATAAACATAATCTCCTACTTGGAATATCAAAGGTCTACGCCTTTTATCAGCATAACTCTTTTGTCTGGACTGAGCAACTTTCAAATTATTCTGGATCCGTCGAACTTTTTCTTCCGTTTGTTTCACAAGATCAACACCGAAAAACCATCTTTCTCCCGGTTCTGACCAATTCACTGGAGTTCTGCAACTGCGGCCATACAATGCTTCAAATGGTGCCATTTTTATACTCTCTTGATAACTATTGTTGTAAGAGAATTCTGCTAAAGGTAAACATTCATCCCACTGATCTTGATAAGTGAGAGCACAGGACCTTAACATATCTTCCAAAATTTGATTTACTCTTTCAGTCTGTCCTCCTGTTTGTGGATGATAAGCGGTACTGTGCAAAAGTTTTGTACCCAGGGACTCATGGAGGTGTCGCCAAAATTTGTTAACAAACTGCGTACCTCTATCTGATACAATGGTCTTTGGTACCCCATGAAGACTCAGGATTCGTGCAATATATATTCTTGCATAAGTTATAGCAGAATAGTCCACCTTAACTGGAATAAAATGAGATGACTTTGTCAGTCGGTCCACAATGACCCAAATTGAATCAAAGCCTCTTGAGGTCTTGGGTAATCCAGTAATGAAATCCATACTGATATCTTCCCATTTCCAGGATGGAATGGGCAAGGGTTGTAACATTCCTGCTGACTTCAAGTGTACTGCCTTTACTTTACAACAAGTATCACATCTGGCAACATACTTGGCGATCTCAATTTTCATTTTGGTCCACCAGAATTTCTGTTTCAAATCTTGATACATCTTATTACTCCCTGGATGAATAGAAAGCCTTGTACTATGTGCTTCATCAAGAATGAGCTGACGTAACTCTGGGACCTTTGGGACCACTAGCCGGTTCTTAAACCACAGCACACCTGCCTCATCAATGCTGAAATCTGTCTGTTGACCAGTTCTAACCTTTTCTTTGATATGAGCTATTCCGGAATTTGTTCTTTGAGCAGACACAATCTGATCTTTGAGTGTTGATTCTACGGTGACATTAGTCAACTGACCTTGTTGAATTATTTCAATATTCAACTTTTCCAATTCGTAACACAAACTGTAATCCATTAGCTTCACAGTCATACAATTGCAATGATTCTTTCTACTGAGTGCATCAGCAACCACATTTGCTTTTCCAGGGTGATAGTGTACTTCCAAATCATAATCTTTTATCAATTCAAGCCACCTTCTTTGCCTCATATTCAATTCTGCCTGAGTAAAGATATACTTTAAGCTCTTGTGATCTGTATACATGTGGCAAGTATTGCCTAGCAAGTAATGACGCCATATTTTCAATGCATGAACCACAGCTGCTAGTTCAAGATCATGTGTCGGATAATGTTCTTCATGGCGCTTCAACTGTCTCGAGGCATAAGCAATGACTCTGCCTTCTTGCATCAATACGCAACCAAGGCCAATACCCGAGGCATCACAATATACATCAAATGGCTTTTCTATATCTGGTTGTGCCAAAACTGGAGCAGTTGTCAATGACTTCTTTAAAATTCTAAAAGCTTTCTCACATTCTGAAGACCATATGAACTTAGTTTGATTCTTCAACAGTTCTGTGATTGGCTTGGCTACCTTTGAAAAGTCAGGTATGAACCGACGGTAATAACCCGCCATTCCAAGGAAACTTCGGACTTCATGAACTGAGATTGGTGGTTTCCAATTCAGAATATCTTTCACCTTGCCAGGATCTACTGCTACTCCTTCGGCTGACAACACATGGCCTAAGAATTGCACTTCTCTTAACCAAAACTCACATTTACTGAACTTGGCATACAGTTGGTGATCTCTTAGACGATTCAGAACAACTCTGAGATGCTCAACATGCTCTTCTTTACTTTTGGAATATACCAGAATATCATCAATAAACACAACCACAAACTTGTCAAGCTCCGGCATGAAAACTGAGTTCATCAGATACATGAAATGTGCCGGTGCATTGGTAAGACCAAAAGACATAACTAGGTATTCATACAACCCATATCTGGTGGTGAACGCAGTCTTTGGGATATCTTCAGGTCGAATCTTGATTTGATGGTACCCTGATCGAAGATCGATTTTTGAAAATACCTTTGCCCCCGCAAGCTGATCAAAGAGTAGATCAATGCGTGGCAACGGATATTTATTCTTAATGGTTACTTCATTCAGCGGTCGGTAATCAACACACATCCTTAAAGTCTGATCTTTCTTCTTAACAAACAGAGCTGGACATCCCCATGGTGAGGAACTGGGTCTGATAAAACCTTTGTCACGTAACTCTTGCAACTGATCCTTGAGTTCTGCCAATTCATTGGGTGGCATTCTGTAAGCTCTCCGGGATATTGGGGCAGTACCCAGTTTTAACTCAATCACAAACTCTACATCTCTGTCTGGTGGTAGACCTGGTAGATCATCTGGAAACACATCTGGAAATTCACAGACTACTGGTATATCACAAACCTCTTGTACTGAAGTTGCACATATCCTTTCAACGGTTCTCTTTGGGATAGGAAGTTGGATAAGAAGATGAGATTTGCTATCTGGCAAGTTCAACCTTATAGTTCGGTGCAGTGCATCTATAAGGGCTCCTCTTTGGTACATCCAATTCATACCCAGTATTACATCTATATCCTGTTTCTGTAATATTATCATTGAGGTAGGGAATATATGCCCACCTAACTCTATAGGTACGTCACGTACCATCTCCTTAGTACACAGTCGTCCCCCGGGCGACTGGATAAAGAACTCTTCTTGTGTTCCCAAAATTGGAATGCCATGCTTAACAGCAAAGGTGCGATTTATGAATGTATGCGATGCACCTGAATCAAATAACAGTACTGCTGGATGATTAGCAACAGGGAACATACCCATCATAACAGGTTCTCCCTCTGGGATCGCAGTAGCTTGAGTGTAGAACACACGTCCGGTCTTCTTCTTCTCACCTTTACCCTTCTGAACATTCAGATTATTGTTCTTGCTCTGAGATTGTTGCTGTTGTGGCACTGGGGCTTTGGGATAGTTGGGATTGTACTGCCTTGGATACGGGCAGTCCTTTGAAAAGTGGCCTGGCTTTCCACAATTGTAGCAGGGAAAGTTATGGGTGGCGGGTGCTTGGTTTCGAATACCAGGGGCATTCGGCTGTGGTGTAAACTGCGGGGTTGCGGCAGGACGATAAAACGTCTGCGGCTGAGCTTGGTATTGCGGTGGACGATAAGTTGGGCGGAAATGGTTCTGAGGGTGGTAAATAAACTTCTGGCGCTTCTTAATGCCGCCAGACGGGCTTGAAAACACTGGCTTCTTTTTCTTCGACTCCTTGTGCAGTCGGGACTTCTCTTCTGACGCAATAGCCACGTTGACTATCTCATGGTATGTAGCATTATAACAGGTGACTAATGCTTCCTGGATTTTGGTACTCAATCCTGTCATGAAACAGCTTTTCTTCTTCGCATCAGTGTTCACATATTCTGCTGCATACTGGGACAGATGATTGAATTTACCCACGTACTGCAGAACTGTCTGGTTCCCTTGCTTCAGCGAGAGAAATTCCTCTAGCTTCATGGCCATGACACCATCTGGAATATAATGTGCTCTGAAGGCTTCACGAAACTCCTGCCAAGTGACACGGTGGCCAGCAGGCCGTGCGGCGACCAGATTCGCCCACCACGCCCCTGCGGCACCCCTAAGCTGCTGCGCTGCAAACACGGGCTTCTGGTGCTCTGTACACTGTAACAGTTCAAACTTCTGTTCCATGGTACGGAGCCAGTCATCTGCCTCTAGCGGCTCGTCTGCCTTTGAGAATACTGGCGGACGGGTATCGGTGAAATCCACATAGGTGGTTTCCCCTCCATTGTTACGGCCTCAACGACCCTGATTTCCATTCTGATTCTGGTTCTGAGCCAACAATGTAGTGGCATTAACCAAAGCGGCAATAGCCTCAGCCAAGGTGGGTGGAAACGGTGGGGGATTCGGAGTATTGTCTCCTTGCTGAGAAGTTCCAGTACCGTCCATCTGTTGTACACAAACCATATTTATTTACATCGCTTTATTGAATTAAAAAGCAGTTAGCACAGTACTTGTATACACATACAAACTTATCTTACATTATTTTATTACAAACTTGCTCGCAAGCAAGAAACTACCCACTAAGGTTCTTAGAAAGCAGGAAAGACTACTATATTACATAGCCATCCATGTCAACACTTCACTCCTCATCATCATCGCTGATCACGATCACTCCATCATCAACCTCTGGAACACTCGCACCAGTGATATGACTTGCATCATCCCCACTTTCCATCATGGGTTCATCTTCATTATTGTCCTCTACACCAGGAACAATCACGGCACCAACATCATCTTCCACTGCCTGGGGCTGATGATTGGGATTCATCAGATCATTTAGCCTATGGACTTCCTCATGCAGAACAGTATTGTACTGCTCCAGGTTTGTCACATAAAGCTCCAGCTCTCGAACACGAGCTCTGGCTTCTGTCTCCTTTTCCAGAGACTCATTCTGGAACTGTTTCCAAAAACGCATGTTGCGCTTCAGTCGCTCCACTTCTGATGTAAGCCTGGCAACCTCTGATTCCGAATCCGGGTTCGGATTACGGCTACTGCTTGCTCCATCAACTCTGGTGGCCAACTGATGACGCGGCACTCCTTGCGGACCCGTTTTCTTGCGAGGAGTTGTCTTCACACGTGCCATCCTAAAGCAAGATAGAATTAGGACGATGAGATCAGATAGGGGGATCTGAAGGTTAGCATGAATAGGATTGAACCTTACTTAACCCAAACCACTTTAAAAGGGAAGGTAACTTAAGCAGGTTAATTAAACATGATGCATGCATCGTACTTACGATCTAACAGAAAGATTAAGTAACACATGCAAACTTTATAACATAGGGCACTATACAAGATACTTCACTACGAAGCTTTCAAATATGAGCTAAAGAAACTATAGAATAGATTAAGATAAGCAAAAGCAATTTGGACCCAAAATATCAATATTAAGTTTGTTTGACCCAAATCATTTTGAAGTTTTGCAAAGTAATATTACAATTACTCGAGTGATTATGCTCTGGTACCAGCTGTCACAGAACCTCCTAATTATGATGGCCCACCAGTACACGTCATTGCCATAATGACCTCTGACAGTCGTACTTATGTTCACCATAACTTAAAAGGCCTGCTTTCCTCCGAACAGGATCCAATCACAGGAGTATTGCAATATTACAACAGTTTATTCAAAATATTCAACAGAGTAAAGTAGCGGAAGTCTTACAATAACATAGGTTTACAAACCAGTTTTTTTTTTTCAAACTTCAAACCTTATGTACATTATTACAAACCATTAGTAGAGAAGTATCGGTAGTAACTTTATTACATCACACAAGCGAGATGCCTTGCCCAAAGGCCACACAGTCTACTCGTCGTCGCTTTCTTCAACCACGACGGTCATGCAACAAGGCTCGAGACAGACTTGTTCATGAACCGCACCTGCAACAAGGGGTTCAACAAACCCTGAGTACAAAGGTACTCAACAAGACTTACCCGACTAAGACAAAGACTCCAAGGGCATGCTAGCTTTAGGGAATCAAGGTACGGGCAATCTAGAGTCAAGATTTTCTTTTGCAGAAAAGCTTACTAAAGTAAGTCCTTATTTTCAACATTTTACTTTTACCATTGATGGTTCATTAACCAAATCTATGTGATCCTAATCTAGATCAAAGTAATTGTCATCCAACCCCTTTCTCATTCTTTCTTTCATTCCAGTTCTTAACTACGACGCAAGTCAGGTGATCAAGTCTCCATAACCGAGGAGCAACGACGATTCGAACCGATTATACCCAGCTGGGGATCCCTAACATCACGACATATGTAGAACCGAATCTGCATATATCAACCCTCATTTAGATCTCCCAAAACCAGAACGTGTCCATCGCCACCCGAGAGTACAGTACTCCTCGAACCCGGCCCGATTCTAGCCCCGAGGGTACACGTTACTCCCGCCATCTCTCCACTCCCAGTGCGAGGTTAGACGTTCTCGTAATGGAATCACCAACATGTTGGGCTTACCCAAGGCATGAAGCTAGTTGCAAATTCTCGAACACAACAGGCTTACAACGAACGGTCCTTAACTGACAAGGCGGAAACACTACATTGAGACTCCTTTCTCAATGCATGTTAGCAGTGGCCAAACCACCCGCCCGATCTTTCAAGTTCATTCTCATACTTCATTATTCATTAAGTATGCCGTCATGGCTATGTAAACATTTCATTTAAAAGCTTAACTTCTAAGCATAGTGAAGCATACTACGCATTTTTCGTAAAGCAGGTATCAAGGTTAATATCGTAATAATCAAGGATGGTAATGCAGCAATTAGGTTATCACTCAACTCCTAATTACTTAATGCAATAAACCATAATATAAATATTAAAACATTTGTAAAATAACAAGGTAGGGTTTAAATGCACCGGGGCTTGCCTTGCTCTGACACGACGACTGACTCAGACTCGTGAACTCCTCCGTCGGGTCCGGGATCTGCCGACGATCGCTCTTCTCCGGAGGCCTGCTCGACGACTTCGGCTTCTTCGAAAGCGGTGACTATACGAATACATAACATGCTTTAACATGATGCTCAATGATAAACATGATGCTTGATGATAACATGCCACGTTACGATTCGAGTACAACTTCCCTTCACGGTACAGTCGTAAACAGAAAACCTACTAACTAGTAGCAACGAGCTTCCGCGATACCAGCTTTTAACCTAACAAGTTACTAACGAGCTCAATCATGAAATTAAAGTGCCAGAGATCACAAAAGGGTAGTGACCTAAGGACATCACTCAATCAAAAGGCACACAACACTTAAAGTTCTTAATTTAACATTTATTTTCTATTTAAATAATTAGGGCATAATTAGAAGTTGATCAAATTTTATCCAAACAAGCTCAAACTTTTTCTATGGGTTAACAATGATTTATAACAGTGCCATACTAAATTTCATAATTTTTGGATAAATAAATTAATTATTAAAAATACTGGAAGTTGCATTTAATCTTTATTGGAACTAATTATTTCTACTGCACAAAGTATTCAATTTCATGATTTAACATTTTTCCTAGATAATTTATACATTGGGAAGCTTACACAAAAATTTTCATGAATTTTGGAACTCTACACAATTTTTAAACAAATAAATAAATAATCAACACTATTCATTTATTTGAAAAAGAAAAACAAAAACGAAAATCAAAAACTGAACTCGGGCCGCTTCTCCTCGGTCCGGCCCGTTAGCGCGCCCGCGCCCGCACGCGACGGCCCAGCCGCGGCCCAGCCTGCTCGCTCGCCCGCGCGCGTCGGCCTCCCTCTCTCTCTCTCGCTGACAGCTCGTCCCCACCTGTCATCGCCTTCCTCCCGCCTCCTCTCGCTCTCCCGCGCGCTCACTCACCTCCGCGCGGTGGTCGGCCGGTGACCAATGCCCCGGTCGACAAATTGAGCTGACCAACACGCTCTACACCACCCCACGAACCCGTTTTGCTAACTTGCGCCTTGGTTGGAGCCCTAATGACCCGCGGACGACGGCGATGGCGGCACGGTGGCTACCGAAGCAGCACGCCGGCGACTACAAGGCGGTAGAGATCAAATTGAAGGGTCGGGAGGCATTAGTAGCTCACAGCGATTGCAGTGGAGGTCTTGGTGGCGACAGGGAGCGGCTGGAGTGCTCTGGCCACGGAGAGCGGCTTTGGTCGCCGGAGTTGAGCACGGGAAGCGGTGGTCGCGGTGGTTCCGGCGGAATTGGGCTGGCGCGGGTGGTTCACAAGGTGCGCGAGGATGCGGCGATGCTGTTGGTGCGACTGGCGTGGCCGGAGGCGGTCCGGTGGCGGCAGCGGCGAGCGGTGGAGCTGCGCGGCGGCGGCGATGGCGGAAATGAAAAACGTCACGGTGAACTCACGTATATATAGGCAACGACCCCGGTTACTTCACCAGAAGACGCGAGTTTTCGAGCTGGCGATCGAGAACACGCCTGGAAGCCGGCCGAAGCCGTCCGGCGTTTCGCCGGCGCCCATACCGCGCGGTGGTCGTCGGTGATACGCCGGCGCACTGTAGCTGTCCCCCCCCAAATTTTGAAATTTAAACTGATTTCTCAAATTACTCCCAAATTTGTATAACAACTTGAAAATCTTCCAATGTATGAAATCTTCAGAATTTCAAGCTCTACAAGTTTGGTATTGAACATTTTTTTCAAATTCTACTTGGATTTTGAAATTTGAGTTTAAATTCAAAAAGGGACACATTTTTCAGATTTAGTAATTTAGAAATTACTTTTGATTTTATATTGAAACTTCAAAATCTCCAAACATCAAAGTTGTTTATCTTGACCAGATCTACAACTTTGCTGATCAAAACTTTTTCAAATTCAGTCTCCATTTTAAAATCTTAGTTTGGGGACAAAAATGATTTAAAACTGAAATTTGCTTATTTTCAAAATTACTCCACATTTTACACTAAAACTTTGAAAACTCAAAACACCAAAGTTGTAGCCCTTGAAAAGTTCTACAAACTTGGTTTTGAACTTTTTCCCAAATTTTGTTTAGATTTTGAATTATTTCAAAAGGGGTAAAACAGGGTTTTGAAATTTAGGGTTTTTGGAGGGATTTCAAATTGGAATTTGTTTCTACTTTGATTTGTGATTACTTAGTGATCAAAACCTCACCCAAGGGCATCATTTGGACCAACATGACATGGTTGACCAAATGTCACTCTTGGTTGACCAATTTACTTTTGAAATTCTTTTACAGTTCTCCCCAGATTTGAATTCGAATTCGAATCGGAAAACTCGCGACAAGTTTTGGGACTCCAATTCAAACTCAAATTTGGAGCTTCATTTTAGATGTTGTACTTGAGCTCATACCCTACAATTGACACTAGTGTGCAACACAGTCGCGCACTTCAAATTACGCAGGGCATGGACTAAGTATTTGCGGTGGTATTCGAAATTAGGGTTTTCGATTTCGGAGCACACCACAGAGAAATACATTCAACCTAATGAGGTAAACTCGTTTTAGTTGATGCATAACAATGTTAACTTAACAAGGATGCTTTGCAATGCATTATGATGACATGGCAGATTAATTAGCACTATAACACCCGGGGTGTTACAACAGCCCTCTTGGGTGCATTTCCTGCATTAAAAAAGAACAAACCAATTAGCATACATAAACGAGACATACTTAGTAAGAGATGCAAAACGAAGAAAATATAATTACAAAACAAATAGTATTACATGTATTAGAAACAATCTCCACGGTCGAGATCAGCTGGGTTGTAGGTATCGTCATCGCTATCAACCATGTCCAAATTTTCATCCACCTCAGCATCATCAATGAGAGCGCCTCGGTGTAAGCGATCAAGGAACACTATATCCTTTGGATCTTCCACCTCATCTCCAAAGTCCTCGTCAACAACCCTTTCGATGTCTACTTCCATTTCGAATAGCCCAGTTAAGTCTATATCAATGCTCCCTTGTAGCCCCTCTTCGTGGTGACAGAACTCTTCGTTTTGTGGTTCTAGGTTCAAGTTGTAATCTTCATCGTTTGGGAGAACAACTCTACCGTGCGGCGATACTGTGTGAACAATGTACCAACCCTTAAGGGTTTCCTCGGTTTGGCAAGCATATGGGCAATAATAGACTTGCCTGGCAAGTTGAGCCACAAGCCAGACATCGTCACCTTCAAGGACGGAATCCAATCAAATCTCGACAAGCCCAAGATGAGGGTACTGTCTCGAGACCTTAGGATCAAACCACTGGCATTTGAATACAACAACATTAAAAGCTTTGGAACCGCCCCAAATCGAGGCTTCACCGACAACGACGGAGCTTCATCTCCACGTTGATGGGCCCGCACCAGCATCGACGGCGGAGGAGGTCAGCTGGTGCTGCCCAAATCGATGCCGCGCCGCGACGACGGAGCTTCCACCTCTGCATTGAAGAAAGATGAAATGAACACGTTGAATATGGAGAAGGGGGAAAGGGAATGTACGCACTGTTTTGATTTTTTTAAATGGCCGTCGCAGCTAGAGGTGGAACTTGGACCGTGCCGTGCTGGCACGGCATGACCCTTTCATGCTTCGTGCCGTTTCGGGTCATGCCCTCCAGGCACGGGAGGTACATCGGGCCATGCCGATATGACATGGTGAATCTTTTCTTCGGCCCAAGCACGGCCTGTGACACGCTGGCCCAAGCACGACCCTCAAAATATCTTTGCTATTTTTTTTCCACTCGTGATATGAAATATATATAGAGAGAGAGTATACTCTATAGCTAGCTACAAAATAAGTTATTTTGTAGCCACCTCTATTTACCATAATTTTATATACTAATTTACCACAATGTCAGTATATATTTACAATAGTTAAATTACTATAACACATGGAGATATTTACCATAATGTTATAGTAAATCACATAGTAAGGAGTTACTATAATCTCGTAAATTAGCATAGCAATTATCGTAATTCAAAGTGGCTACAGAATAAGTTATTTTGTAGCCAGCTGTAGGGTAATAGTTATATATATATAAGTTTAATGATTTTCATAATCTATTCAAGAATTAGATAAGAAGTAATATAGTAAATGCTAGAAAATTGTATTGTATAGTTGCAGAAGTGTCTACGTGTTATTTTCGTGCCGTGCCGGCCCAAGCACGGCCCAAGATGCAGGCCGGGTCATATAGTCCGCCGTGCCGAGATTCTGGGCACGGCACGGCCCTTGTGTTCGTGTCGTGCCGGCACGACCCAAAATATTTCATGTCGTGCCGTGCTTCAGGTCGTGTCAAAAGACCGTGCCATGATCCGCCTTCAAATAACACGGCCCAAGTCCCAGCTCTACTCGCAGGGCAATAAGTCGGAATCCAGACAGAACACGACAAAAACATGACGGTAAGGGAAAGGAAACAGACGCAGGGAAACGTACCTGCCAAAAAAGTAACGTGCGTTGCTAAACTCGTACAGCCCACGCGCGCTGTATAAGATGCCTCTCATGTCAATATTTTTCTTACGTGACAGTATATTTAATGCTATGAAAATCATGTGCGATTTTATGTTAGGACTGTCCTAATGATTATGCCATGATAAAGTCATAAACTTTAGAGGTGTAACATCTGTTCATGTGCCTGCAGTTTGGAGTCTCAAAATACCACCTAGAGTTCATTTTTTCTATGGTTGCTATCTAAAAATAAGGTGATGACTAGAGATAATTTAGCTATGTGAATCAGAATCAGTAAGACTAAGGATGCAAGTTGGGGCGGGTCGTCGCGCCAACCCGCTGGGCTGCCCGTGCCGCTAATCCGCTCGGCTGCTCAAGCTAGCCCACTTAGATAGAGTGGGCTGAATTGCCCAGCCCACAAATCCCAGCGGCAACCCACATGAGCACATCCCACATTGGGTGGGGAAGTGAGCGTCGCCATGGCGAACGCCGGAACGGGAGCAGCGGCCTCCGAGCTGCTGCTGTGCCCGCATGGCCGCCGCTCTGCTGTCCCCTGTGAGCATCACCGACTTGATGCCCATTGATCTCAGCTCCCGGATTGCTTCTGCCGCGCCGGTCCTACAGTCGTCGGAGAGGGAAAATGCCCCCACAAGATCGCCGTCGACGATCACATACCCGATCGACGCACCTCTGTGATCATCCATTTCCGGACCTGTGCATATGACAGAGTTGAGGTCAGAGTCGATGTTCAAGAATGTGTGGAAGTTCAGAGTTTTCTGAAACTTGTTAAGTGTCAGCCTGTTTTTCTTTTAGACAAGTACCTGTGTAACATGAGGACCTTGCCATGATCCTTCTGTTTCCAATGAAGATCTGTCTTCCATTTATCGCTCTGGAGATGCCCTCCCCAGGGTAGATACGGAATTCAGTCACGTTTTCCGGCTTGGGTTGGATGGATTCGGACTGAGAGTACTCAACAAGTGTGGTTGCCATTGGGTGGCTTGATTTGCTCTCAATGCTTGACACCCTGCAAGAAAAAAAATGGTCATCCCATCCATGACATGCTAAGCATCAAGTTCAGTTTAACAGAACTGGCCCATGATCTAATCTTGGAATCGACAAACAAAATGTCACATTTACTCAGTAGTGACAGGTAGGTAGAAATTGCAGCATTGGAAGGATTGTCTCTGTTCTTTCAGTTGAAACTCTCTAGTTCTAAAAACTCTAGTTATGATTTGTCAAAGACTGAATATCAGGCTGAAGGGATAATCCATCAGTCGTACCAGTAAAGAAGCTGGCTCATTTCAACCTTGTCCCCAACCACATGGAACCCATCGATGCTGGACTCCCCTTTGGTGATGGTCCCCGTCTTGTCGAACGCCGCGACCCTGATCGCGCCCAACGACTCAAGAACGTCCCCGCCCTTGATGAGAACCCCCATCCTCGCCGCTCGCAGGAGCGCGCAGAACGTGGCGACCGGCGTCGACAGCACCAGCGCGCACGGGCACGCGCTCACCAGCAGCACCAAGGCTCACCCAGCGTCGACCCCATGGGCGTGTTCGTCTGGGCTTCTGGCTGCAGGGCGCGCGTTGGAACATGGTGAAGTGAGCCTACAACAGCCTATGGATGGGGCAGTTCCTCCGCCCGGACCGGGACATGTTCCAGTCCAACCACGCCTGCGCCGCCTTCCATGCGGCGTCCAGGGCCATCTGCGGCGGCCCCGTCTACATGAGTGACTCCCTCGGGTGGCCACGACTTCACCATGCTTAGGAGGCTTGTCTTCCCTGATGGAACCGCGCCCAGGTGCCGCTAGCGCTGCCTCCGTCGTCGGCGCATGTGTCTGCATGTGTGTGTGGTCGTCGTGTGGATGTGCTAATAAGTGGGCTGACAGAACCCGCATCTTGCCGCGTATATCATGTGGCCGTTGCGGGCTTGCCGCATCAACCCATGAAAGGCTCTACGGCTTGGCGGACGTGGTGCGGGTTAGCCGCGGCCGCCCCACTTGCATCCTTAAGACATTTGTTTTTTGAATGTGTGGTTGCCAAGCAACTTTAGTCCAATATGTCTGATATTCTAGGTAGAGACGTAGGAGGGATTTTCTATCAATTGGTTAAATATGGATTAGCAATAGTCGTTTTCTAGCAGATAACATGTTTTGTGTTGCAGCCCTGTGGGGGCTCTGGAAACTAAGAAATGACATTTGTTTTCAGGGTACAGTTTGGAGGAGTGTTCTTTCACTACTGATCTCAATCCTGACAATGATTATAAACTGGAGACTCCTCTGTCCTGTAGAGAAGAGACTGGAGTTCGACTCAAAACTGAAAAAGCTCAAAAGGTTAACAACCAGCCTTCCAAATCTGCTTGGCTGAACCAAGTGAATGGAGAATGTAATCGTTTCATATATGAGACGGTGTTGGACTGGAAGCTAAAGAAATATCATGAAGAAATGGAGGAGCTCCTGATTGATGCTTCTGACCAGAGCGTGGAGGCTATAGGGAAATGGATCAATCTTTTGAATTTCGGCGAGGAGTGGAATATGTAATGTACCTAGGGTGTGTTCAGTTGGTGAAAAGTGGGTGAAAAGTTACTGTAGCATTTTCGTTGTTATTTGGCAAAATTTGTCCAACCATGGACTAACTAGGCTCAAAAGATTCGTCTCGACATTTACAGACAAACTATGTAATTAGTTATCTTTTTTACCTATATTTAATACTCTATACATGCGTCCAAAGATTCAATGTGATAGATGAAAGAGGAAATATTTTGGGTTTGCATGTGAAGTGAACACACCCCTAGTGGTGTTGTTAGCTTCTTAAAAGAGTCCTTTAGCTCTTAGCTCTACTAGGTTGTAGTTTTTTCTGAGTTGTTTGGTGATGATCTTGTGTGCTTAAAACGCTCTGGTCCCAGTGATAATGCAATGGCCGGGGCTTTTTGTCCTGAAACTCTAAAAAAAATTATGCCATGATAAACGAGAATTGTGGTTTTTTCGTACGGAGGTAGTATTATTATCTCTACTATAATTGAAATCTTCTCCAAGCCAATCCCTTCCTTTAAGATCAACGGCTCACAGCACACCTACTACGGATGCAACAGCTGAGATTAAAAGTTTGAAGCGGCTTCCCACTCTCCCACGCCCACGCTTGCGCGGCCCTCACGACGCCGCGGGTTGGAGCCCGTCCTCCACTGAAAAAAATATCTCCTTTTTTTCTATTTCCACGATCAGTCCACCCATCGTGCCGATCCCTCTTCTCCTCATCATCCTCCTCTCTCTTCTAGATCACCATCGCGACGCCGCACGAGCGGTGGCCACACGGGCCATGGCGCCGAGGCCGCTGGTCGCGGATGACGCTAGATCTCCGGCCACAGGAGCTCGGAAGCTGCGCGTGGCCACGGCGCGGAGTTGCCAGCCGCCTGGCCGCCGGCGCTGAGGCCGCGCAGGGCTGCCGGCCGTGGGAGGCCCCGGCGCTGGCTCGTCGACAGTAGGCGTACTCACCGGCCGTGGATCCGGTCGCCTGGCTCGAGCGAGGAGCCGGCACGGGGCCGACTGCAGGGGCCATGCGGGGCCGTCGGCCACCGGACCGCCAATAGGGCCATGAGCACGGGGCTGCCAGTCACCGGCTGTCAGCGCTGCGGGCAAGATCCAGGCTCGCACGTTTACTGCTGTTCGAGAAGGTGGACTACTTCCAGTGGATAGTCGCCGCCGCCGCCTTCTTCTTCATCGCATTCCTCTCGTGCCGCGTGGGACCGGGACCCGTGGGAGCGGAAGCCGAGTGTAATCCCACGCCACAGCATGCCGCCGGAGAGCCCACGACCACGGGCATGGCCGCAGCCCATCTCCGCAGTGCAGTTCCTCTCCTGGAAGCAGCACAAGGTCCTTCCTTTCTCCCTTCCCCTAACTAAAATTCCTGGAAGCAGTGCAGGAACCGTTTGCTCATTTCCATCCATGCACGTGCTCATTTAGTTGAATCAGTTCTCATGATGGGGGGGGGGGTGAAATTCATTACATCTGGGAGATAGGCAATCACTAATTTTTATAAAAGGATTCTTGATGCTACTGCATTAGTCACGCTATTTTGTTGGGTACAGATTTCACGCATTTGATTCAGCTTGTTTGCCACTTTGGTCTAAAAGTTGGCACTTGGAAAGCATAAAGAAGCAATCAGTTTGCACTTGGAAAGGAGATTGTTCAACCTCATTGGTTTGAGCATGAATGATGAATTGAAGCTGGAACTTAACATCAATTCACTTCGCTAGGTACTAGGGAAGTGTCTAATAAAGAAAACAATCTGATCTCTAATGGTTAGAGTTCTGAAAATTCTCTGCACCCAATATGTAAGTTTTTTTTACAGATACTTACCTGATTGTTGATTCTTGTTAATCACTGGCTCAGTCGATGGGTTTTGTTTCTTCTTAAAAAGCATCATTCTACTGTGACAGTCTTTGGTTGCTCTATTTTACCTATAGCATTTGTTCATGCCACATTTATATATTTTTAATGGCCAATCAATGATTCAGTTTTCAGTTCTACGCGCGGCGTCGGCAGGTTCGGGAGGCCATGTGCAGACGACCGCCGACAGGCCATCACACGCCAAGCCCGTGCAACCGGGCGCAGCGAATGTGGCCTCAAGGTAAAAAAATGGTGCCTCTAACATATCATATTACCAAGTTCATCGTCATTTCAGCGATTTCGTGATTAGTAGGGTGATGGATTAAGGATAGATGATTTTGTGACTTAGATGTATACCTTCAGCTCTTTCACAGTGGCTTTTTTCCCATTTAATTTTGTACACAGGTGAGGTTATTGGATGCCAAAAGAAGAAGCTGTATTGACATTGGCAAAGGCCATCTAAGAGTTGTTGGTTCTTTTGCCTTTTCAAGGAAAACAAAGAACTTTTTTTTGTTAGTGGTGGCAGTTGGTTCTTTTTTTAGTTTTGTGATTTATTTTTTCTAGACATCATCGTAGTGTTAGCACGGGCAATATACTATTGAACCTAATTTGGGAGCTTGAATTTCATTGAACTTAATTTGGGAGCTTGTACAGGTTCCATATAAATTGTTGCTGCAGTTTGAAGCTGCATGAGTGCTCACCAACATCGCATTAGGCACATCAGAGAAGACCAAGTTTGAATATGTGGGCTGAAGACCAAGTTTAGAAGAAAACAACAACCATCTGCTTTCCAGTAGTCTACAAAGATGTTTTACTCTGTCTCAGTAGTTAAGTATGACCCAAATTTTGATTTTCGGCTTCCTGTTATTTAGCTCTCTTATGTCCTTAGCTGCAAAACCGAAGTTTTTGTCTTCATCGTCAGACCATGCTTTAACCCCTTTGTGAGCTCATACTCAGCTATAGTGCCATGCCTACAATTGTTAATTTGTTAGGGATGCAGCAGCAACATCGTTTGTTAGGGAGATCACACAACTCTGGTCCGCCAGTTGATTCCATGGCTATCAAGTGCCGATTTTAAGCGGTCTCACAGTTAGGTTCTCAAATCTCAAATCCCCCATTATTTTTTTGTCTCTACATCCTGTGCAGATGGACTACTCACTTGTATATCAATTTCCAGTTTTAATGGCTACTTGATTTTAGTTGTATATTGATTATATTGTCAATGTTCATAGACGGATGGCATATTGCAGTTGCCAAAACATATAAAGGAGACAACGATAGAAGTAGATGCTTTAGTTTTGATGTGGTAATTTTTTTTCCTATTTGGCTGCAGTCCGCCCTCTTGCTTGATGCTTTTATCAAGGATAGAGATTCAATGTCAAGACATGATTAATGAAAAGCTTCAGAAATCTGAAGAACTTGGTATGTAAAGCTTCCCCTGGCCGTTACAGGCTTACACTAATGTGATGCCAAACAAATTCAGAAAAGGACTACCTGACAGACGTCCTTGATAGGAAGAAGTGACTGAATCGCTTTTTGTCAAGGAGGACAGCAACGACAACTCCATCTTCGCACTGGACAAAGAAGAACTTCTCTTACAGGTGAGGGGCATCCCCTTTATAGTTTTAGCTGTACTTGGCTACTTGCTACTACTTTCGCATCTGCTACTTCAAATTTGATGACGATGTTTTCAACCAACATTGACTTTTCAGTATCAGTGACATTGGGTTATATTTGAACATGATTAGCCTTAATTACATCTTATGCTCTTTGTTGCTATTTTCTTTCTTGCTTGTAATATATTGGGTTAATAATTTTACAGAACTATTTTTTTCCTTGATAACATTGCTTACTGTGTAAGTTTTTCTTATGTTTTTATGTTCTTTATAGTTTATATCACCAAAACAATTATAAGTATTGTTTCTCATGGCCCATGATGTTCACGAGCACATCTAAACTGAATAACCTTTAGTTTGTTGATTTCCTTTGCAGGAGTTAAGGTTCCATGATGTTCACGAGCACATCTAAATCATCGTTTAGTTGTTTTCATGTGTATTCCTGAAATGAACCCGTGGCGTTAGCACGGGCACTGTACTAGTATATATAGTTGCACTCTGCTCCGAATCCACTGGAAATCAAACCGCACGGACGTATCCATCACTTGTCGTTCACTGATACAGTCGCGAACAAACCACGAGTGATCGACCATGGCCCCCTCTACACCGCGGTCAATTGCGATCCCCGGAGAGCTTGACGACGGCTGCGCGGCGCACGTCATGTTCATCCCAAGCGCCGGGATGGCCCACCTCCTCCCCTTCTTCCGCTTCATCACGGCTCTCTCGAGCCACAGTGTCCACTGCTCCGTCATGACCGTCCTCCCGACGGTGTCCGCCGCCGAGGCCGACCAATTCGCGGCGCTGTTCGCGGCGTTCCCACGCATCCAGCGCGTCGACTTCAACCTCCTGCCGATGGACGTCTCCGCGTTCCCGGGCGCCGACCCGTTTTTCCTCCGGTGGGAGGCGCTGCGCCGCTCGGCACACATCTTCGACCAGCTCATCGCCGGCGCCACCCCGCGCGTCTCGGCCGTCGTCACCGACGTGGCCCTCGCCTCCCACGTGATTCCGGTCACCAAGCAGCTGCAGCTACCATGCCACGTCCTGTTCATCGCGAGCGCCACCATGCTCTCCCTCAACGCCTACTTCCCCATCCACCTCGACAAGAAGCAGGACGAGGACGACGACACAGGTGCTGCGGCTGCGGGCATCGGCGACGTCGACATCCCCGGCGTGCGTCGCATCCGGCAGTCCTCCGTCCCGCAGGCGCTGCACGATCCGAACCACCTCTTCACAAAGCAGTTCATCGACAATGGCCGTGCGCTGACCCAAGCCGACGGCATCCTGGTGAACACGTTCGACGCGCTGGAACCCGTGGCGCTTGCCGCCCTGAGAGATGGCAAGGTCGTCCCTGGGTTCCCGCCGGTGTACGCCATCGGCCTGCTCAAGTCGTCACCCAGCAGCAGTGAGACTGAGAAGCAGGAGGCGGCGGCCTCCTCATCCTCCTCCCCTGTTATTGCTTGGCTTGGGGAGCAGCCGGCGAAGTCGGTGGTGTACGTCGCGTTCGGGAGCCGCACCGCCGTGAACCACGAGCAGCTCCGCGAGATGGCCGCGGGGCTGGAGGCCAGCGGATGCCGGTTCCTGTGGGTCCTCAAGACGACGGTGGTCGATCGCGAAGACACGGCAGAGGTGCACGATGTCCTCGGCGACGAGTTCCTGGAGCGGGTGAAGGACCGCGGCCTGGTGACCAAGGGGTGGGTGGACCAGGAGGCCGTGCTTCGCCACGCCGCCGTGGGGCTGTTCCTGAGCCACAGCGGGTGGAACTCGGTGACGGAGGCGGCAGCGTGCGGGGTGCCCCTGATGGCGTGGCCGCGGTTCGGCGACCAGCGCCTGAACGCCATCGCGCTGGAGAGCGGCGGCGCCGGGGTGTGGATGGAGCGCTGGAGCTGGGACGGGGAGGACAGGGTAGTGAGCGGGAGGGAGATCGGGGAGAAGGTGAAGGCGACGATGGCTGACGCCGCGGTCAGGGCAAGGGCGGCGAGGGCCAGCCAGGAGGCCGCCAAGGCCGTCGCCGAGGGAGGCACCAGCTACCGGAGCATGCAGCAGTTCATCGGCAAGCTCAAGGCTAGCTAACCTAAGCTCTCGATCAGTCCCTGCATGATCGTCGTGTGATTGTGAATTGGAATAATGCTCTGCAGTGTATACAGCCGGAGCGTATGGTCATGAACTCATGATTATGTGTGCTTGCTAGCTACCTCATGGTTTCGTCGTTCGTAATAGTAGCCATCAGCTGCTGCTATTGGATGTAAAATGAAAATGAATATCCGAATTATCCGATATCTGTATCCGCTAAAACTTGTAATATGGATAACCGTATTCGTATCCGTTTGTAATATAGATACTGAATGGATGATACAGCCGAATTTGTTTTTAAGTGTTTTTCCCTATCTGTATTCGATAATATTCGACAGTGTATATCCTGTATCCGCAAAGAGAATAAGGTGCCATAAACCTATTTAAAAGTTTTCTCTCCATAACCAGTGACCAATTATTTAATTTTATTATTACTAATGATGTATTAAAACCATTTAATAGTATATCTATAAATAACTTTTAGTATTAATTTTAAATTATTAATGATACATAAAGATTAAATTAATTTTAGTATTTTTCTGATTTAGTTTAAACCTAATATATTTGTTATTGTAAATTATTTTAATACTTTAGTTCATTTATTTTTTAAAAAGTTTTTGTATATGATTTATAATTTTGTGATAAATATTAATATAAATAAAATATTGATTGCTTTGATATGTTTAACTTTTAAATATTTATTGATAACTGTATTATTTTATTGAGTTATTGTATTACATTTTATCCATTATAATTACTTCACTTTGATATTGGAGATTATTAGAAGTGTACTTTCATTTAGTTCACTTTGGTTAACGATAACCTTAGTAGTAAAATTTTATTCATGTATGTTGAATTTAACAATATACACTTTGAGTTGAATTGGGTAGATATCCGAATAGAAATCCGAATCCGAGGCATCCGTTTTGTATTCAAACTCAAAAATATTGGTATTCGAATTAAAATGTGGTAAAAGGTGATATCTGAATCCGATTCCGTGCGAACCTGATCTGTTTCCATCCCGGTGTAACTACATATTTATCTAAGAAAATGTCTTTCTTGCTTTCCAAGCATTTAATAAGTATAACTAAATATATAAAAAGATATTGATATTTATAATGTGTAATAAATAGAACTGTATGAATAATGAAGTATATTTTTTATAATAAATCTTATTAGACATATAAATATCAAAATATTTGTAATAAACCTAGTTAAAATTTAAATTTTTTTTACTTAGTTCAAATAAATTTAAAATAGAATTAGTATTATATAGTAATAATTTAAGTAATATAATCCCACAACAAAAAGCGAGAATTCTCCACAAATCTACAATGAAGATAGTCGTGCTTTAGGCCGTCATGCATGGAACGAAGGTAGTTGTGCTATAGGCCGTCATGCATGGAAAGGATACGCCCAGTGCGGCAGAGCTCAGTGTGCATGCTGGCTCCCGCAGCGCGGACGCAACAAACATAAGCCTACAAGGCTCCTCACGTGGGCTGTGGACCGTACCATGCCACTGTGTTGTCATGATGCACGCACGCAGTCAATGCAAATACAGTAATCCCCACAGTTCTTAAAGAGGTCGTTTGGGAGTTGTGTTGAAACATAGTTTTGTAAAAGTATATATATCGAATATATTTTATAAATATTTTATAGGAAAAAAGTAACGGTCAAAGTTGTTTTTAAGATCATATCAATGTCCAAATTGACTTTTTTCAGGGACATAATAGGACTGGTGGCTGGGTGGAAATGAAATTATCTCCATGAACACGTTAGGGATTTTGTTTATAGAAAATGACAGAACTATAGAAGCGCCTCCCGTTTGGTTGAGGTGGTTCTATGAAAAATGTGTCTCGAAAAATAGTTTTTAAGTCAAATTGTCTCTAGAAATTAAATTTTAGTGGCCGCTGAACTTTCCATCCGCCTCTAAAAACACCCTCTATTTTTAGAGGCGAATGACAAGCTTAACCGCCTCTAAAAATATTGGTTTCAGAGGCAGCTACGCTTTCCATCCGCCTCTAGAAAGCTGGAAATTCCAGCTGTCTTTATAAATGGATTCTCAAAGATGGCTAGCAATTCCACTTGCCTCTAAAAATTTGTGTAACATAGTTAAATTCGAAATTTTAAAATCAAATTAGATGAAGACAAACTTTATATCAAGTTGTGCGAATACAAGGTTGACAAGTACCCTTGTGTGTTCGTTTTGTGATGAGTGATTGTCAATGTGATCCACGAAGTAGGTTGAGTGGTGAGTAACCCTATCTTGGCGAAAGCCTTGTGTGCGACATGTCTCTTGGCTTGTGTTGTGCAGGTGTGGAGCACGGAGGCGGTAGCCGACGGCGAGGTGAAGGTCAAGGAGGACGTGCCGTGCCGATGGACCGGAGGCGTGAAGGACGGACGTGAGGCTTGGACCGAGGGACCCGGAGGCCGGGTGGCTAGCCGCGATGTATGACACTTGGGACATCGACAAGCGCGAGAAGACATGGGAGTGATCGTGTTGACCGTAGAGGTGACACGCGTCGGATGACGGGGGACGCGTATGGAGTACGCTACTCGCGGAGCGGTTTGATGGTTTGGGCCTCAAAACCATCGGAGGCGGATTTACGGGTTTGGGCCTGTTGACGGTCCTTAAGTACCAAATATAGTTATCAAATAAATAAAGAAAAGGATCCAAATGCAACCAACACCTAGACTTAGGGTTTTATCTGACAGAATTCTACGAGTTTTGGTGTTTGTCTGTTTCTGCAGGGGGTTATCAGAAAATACGGAGGAAAGGCCCATACGTCGGGTTTACATAGAGATAATAACGTGTTCACCGATTTTCTATCATCTAGAAGACTCCAGAAGCCACGAGAACGAACGGGAGGCCGAACAGGCCCGGAGGCAGGGCGCCCGCCCTGCTCCCTAGGGCGCCCGCCCTGGCCTGAGAGCCAATCAGGCTCCGTCTCGCGGATTATGCTCCACCGACCTAAGGGATCAAGGAAAACCATGCGATTAATGTCGGTTTGATCCGATGGCCCACGTTCACTTGAGGGGGCTATATAAGCAGGACCCCTGGCCCCTGGAGGAGGCACTCCCTCATTCTCAATTCCTCAAACCCTAATCTCAGGAGGAGAGTCTCTGATCAAGCCCTAGAGCCACCATATCAACTAGATCTCTAGTATAGCATAGCTACATAGGATTAGAACTAGAAGGAGTCAATTTTCGATTGGTTTCCGGATCTGTCAAGAGGATTCTTGGTAATTCCTTTACTGTTCTTCATTGTTCATCTTTGTTCTTCAATATTATGAATACAACTTTGTTCTATTTCAATATATTGATTATAACTATCCTCTACTTGTTATTATTTGCGATTATATTGTTCTTAGTTTATCGTAGTTATACGCTTGGCTTAGTTAGATTGGAATTATATACATGTTTAGGATCGTATAGCGTTTATCCATCGGATCCATGGGTAAATGATAAATATTGTGTAGGCGTGGTGCTTAGACCATATTTATCTGCGATTGCACCTTATATTTATCTGCGATTGCACCTTATATGCCGGAACTTTCTGGCTAAGTTCTTTCCCATGGGCAAGACCAATGCTCTCCGTGGGAAGATTACAAGTTTTCAGCAACAACATGATGAATCCGTTCCAGAAGCATGGGAGCGCTTTCAAGATTACATCCTAGAATGTCCCCATCATGGAATGGAGAGCTGGCTACTTATGCAGACTTTCTATCATAGGCTCATTACTAGTGCTTGTGAGACCATGGATGCTGCAGCTGGAGGCGCATTTCTATCACTCACCATACCACAAGCTACAGCCCTTGTGGAGAAGATGGCGTCCAACCAAGGTTGGAACGAAGAGAGGACTCAAACACGCAAGAAGGGTGGAGGTATGCACCAGCTCAAGGAGGTAGACATGCTGTCTGCAAAGTTAGACCTACTCATGAAAAAGCTCGATGACAAAGCTGGAGACAAAAGAGAAGTCATGAACGTCTACGACTCTCACATGACTTGTGAGGAATGTGGAGACACTGGACACTCAGGCAATCACTGCCCTGAGATGCTTGAGGATGCAAGGTACATCAACAACAATAACAACTACAACCGTCCTCAACAAAATCAAGGTTGGAATCAACAGAGGCCTAACTACTCAGGTAACTACTCAGGTAATTATCAAGGTAATAACTCTTACAACAACAATAATAATTTTCCACCCCTGAGAGAGTTAGTGTCTAATCAAGGAAAGCTAATGGATAACTTGTCTAAGAAATTGGCATCCAATGATAAAATACTAGAAAACATAAATAATAGAATGGATAATTTCTCTACTGCCATCAAAAACCAAATTAGCTTTAATAAAATGATTGAATCTCAGTAAAATCAAATAGCTGCTGCTGTTCCTGCTACTAACCCCGGTATACCATCACAACCGGAAGGATTAGAATCTACAAATCTTGTAGACATGTTTGATGCAGGTAACTATTGGAGTAATCCCGCTGTCGGAGTACATAACGACCTTCTGCCAGTCAAGAGAGGTGATCCAGGACGCCCCGTCATCCCGATCTCCATTGGCATGGTGGACTTCCCAGAAGCACTCTGTGACTTTGGCTCCAGCGTCAACATTATGCCCAGGGTACTCTATGAAAAATTCTTTACATATCCTTTATCAGAAACAACTATGTGTTTGCAGCTTGTAGATCGGACACTAAGCTTTTCTAAAGGAATATTAAAGAACATGTGTGTCCAAGTTGGTACCTCGTACGCTCCAGCTGACTTCGTGGTAATAGAGACCGGGTCCGATGAGAGGTCACCAGTTATTCTGGGAAGGCCATTCCTGAACACCTCGGGAGCTGTCATCTACGTCAGCGCTGTGAAGATCAACTTCAACATCAAGGGGAGGAAGGAGACGTTTTCCTTCAAGAACAAGATTACACAAATCCCAGAGCAACCCCAACATGAACCAAGGAAGATGACCAATAGGAGGAACAACCAGAACAAGAACAACCAAGGATGGACCGAATCAGCTAAGATGGTCACTGCAGTTCAAGGAGGTCAAAACCGACGACCCAAGTCGCCGTTCCTAATCAAGAAGGACGACCCAGGTATGCCAAGCATTGAGTGCTCAATCAATGGATACTCCTTTCAGAAGGCGCTCTGCGACACTGGATCAGGCGTCAACATAATGACCACAGTCACCTATCAGCTCTTGTACGGGACCATGCCCTTAAAACCAACATACACTCAGCTCCAGATGGCAGATCAGACATCCCGAAAGGTCGAAGGTATAGTAACCGATGTCCCTGTTAAAATTAACGATCATTTTGTCCATACAGACTTTCAGGTCATTGACATGGGAGACGACGAGTACGATCCGCCCATCATCCTAGGAAGACCGTTCCTAGGCACCGTCAAAGCAATCATCTACATTGGAACCGGAGAAGTCCATATGCATTTCCCCTCTGAGAAGGTACGCCGCTACTTTAATGACCCTAACTATATAGTTGAAGATTCTAAGCAGGTCAGGACAAGAAGAAGGCGACGTAACCGTAACCAAAGGAGGCAAACCATCAAGGACGTATGGGCAGACTGTGAAGGAGAGGTCATAAGGCCCGAGGATACACAACAGGAGACCGAAGTACCAAGTCGGGTATGGAAAGCGAAGACAGTTACACAAGAAGAGGAGGCGCTGCCGGAACCACCGTCTACGCCACCCAAATCCCAGGACAACTAAGAAGAAAAGAAGTCCTGTTCGGAGGACTTAAAAATACCGAACGCCGTGCCAAGAGGTAAACTTGGTAGTTATCATTTTTCCTTTAATTATTGCTCAGTTAATCATGTTCATTCTGTCTAAAAAAATGTTGAAAACAGTAAGCCCCATATGAGTATGCGAGTGGCATAAAACCCATAAGTACATTCACTGTGGTGGCATAAAAAAATATAAAAAAATAATATATATTTTTTCTGTTCTATAAAAATGAAAATAAAAATAGAGAGTGACATTTACCAAGAAGCTCAAACATGATAAAGGCTAGATATTTATGCTAACGCTTAATCAAGTTCCACGAAGCTTTGTTGTCTATTTGAGCTCCACAGAATTCAGGAAGACTAGCAGATGGAGGACATCCTAATCGTTGTCAGGGTGCGGCCGACATTCAAATACACCTCTGCACCTGCTAGCTACATCAGAAGAAATTACGTCAAGATCCAGCTTGGGGGAGAGCACCCCCATTTATCCCGATAAGTATTTTTATCTACATTTATACCTATGCTTTATTAAAATAAAAAGATGCATAATCATGAAAATCCAAATAAATATTTTGTGTTTATATATATTTGCTTAGTTTAATAAATAAATAAAGTAGCTATGCTAAACTGAATCTTGAAAATAAAACTCTAGCATGGATATGATGAATAGTTGCTCTGCCTAATTTTCAAATTTGTTCTCTCTCTAGTTTAGACATAACTGTTATAATTTAAAACTGGCTCTAAACCTGAACTAGTGGGAAGAGAACTTGATCTGAAGTCTAAGTTGTTAGCGGATATGATATGGGAAGGTTGAGCTGCTGTTTATCTGTTCCTAGAGATGCTAGAATTCTGGAGAATTTTATCTTTGAAAATCTTTAAAATGTTGCATGATGAGTTCCTGTATGATGAGAGTTTAAATTCCTACCACAGCCATATATACATGCTTGTTAGATTAGGAGCCGCACTTTTACTACTTACTGCTTATGGGCATTGAGTGTGGTCAAGCTGTGTAGACCCTTAGAAACTTGTCATGTGGTTAAAATCAAGATTCACTTGCACGTTCACTCATACATGCTGCTTCTACTTCGAAAGTACGCATCCACATATATCCACTCATTTCTATCTCCAGATTCACCCAAAATTATTCTACTCCTGACCCGGGAGAGAATAGCCAAAAACATTATCCCATTCCTATTATTCCCTGTGAAGTTAATGCTCAAGTCATTTCTACTACCACTTGCTATATTTTCAAAAGAGGGAGATTGCTCTAAAAAAACGAGGAAATAAAAAGGAGCAAGTGCTCGGAACCTCAAAGAAAGAAAAAGTGAGACGAGAGGTAAAAATGGACAAGTGTCCGACAGTAGAATTAGGGGTACAAGATACCCACCTGAGAGAAAAAACAATAAAAATAGAGCATCTCATTCCCCTCAAAAGTTTTAAAAAGCAAGAAAGGTATGTATTCCCTCAAAAAGAGCATTAGACTTTTGTTATCACCATACACCACTCATTCACCACACATGCACATCTTGATTTGACTTATTGACTTGTTTCTCTGGATCCATGGTTTGACTATGCAATAAATATTCTATGAGTATGTATACTGTATCTCCCACCTATGAGCTCCAGATATCAAAGCCTTATTAGAGTAGGGTGAGAGAGAAGGCAATGTCACTACGCCTTATACCATAAATACCACATACTTTGAGAGAGAAGGCATATACCATTACTGTCTTGGTAAGGATCTAGAAATACCACAAAAGAGAGACCCGAGAAAGTCATACAAGGAATCTCTGAGTTTTATTTGAAAAATTTGTAAAAACTCCAGAGCTATAGCTGATCAAGAATAAGAGACATGGCGTTTGACTAGACCGTTCTATCCTTTAACCACTCAAGATGCAGGTGACGGTTGCAAGCCCCATGGTGAAAGGTAAAATAAGTAAGTTTTAAGTCTTGACAGTTTACTCTAACTCAGGGATGAGACCTTATTTGAAAGCATATGTACCGTCAACGTTCAAAGGCGTTGCAGCAACTTCTGATCCATAATGAGTCTATCCTTGCTCAGGGACGAGCAAGAGGTAAGCTTGGGGGAGTTTGTTGACGGTCCTTAAGTACCAAATATAGTTATCAAATAAATAAAGAAAAGGATTCAAATGCAACCAACACCTAGACTTAGGGTTTTATCTGACAGAATTCCACGAGTTTTGGTGTTTGTCTGTTTCTGCAGGGGGTTATCAGAAAATACAGAGGAAAGGCTCACACGTCGGGTTTACATAGAGATAATAACGTGTTCACCGATTTTCTATCATCTAGAAGACTCCAGAAGCCACGAGAACGAACGGGAGGCCGAACGGGCCCGGAGGCAGGGCGCCCGCCCGGCTCCCAAGGGCGCCCGCCCTGGCCTGAGAGTCAATCAGGCTCCGTCTCGCGGATTATGCTCCACCGACCTAAGGGATCAAGGAAAACCGTGCGATTAATGTCGGTTTGATCCGACGGCCCACGTTCACTTGAGGGGGCTATATAAGCAGAACCCCTGGCCCCTGGAGGAGGCACTCCCTCATTCTCAATTCCTCAAACCCTAATCTCAGGAGGAGAGTCTCTGATCAAGCCCTAGAGCCACCACATCAACTAGATCTCTAGTATAGCATAGCTATATAGGATTAGAACTAGAAGGAGTCAATCTTCAATTGGTTTCCGGATCTGTCAAGAGGATTCTTGGTAGTTCCTTTACTGTTCTTCATTGTTCATCTTTGTTCTTAAATATTATGAATACAACTTTGTTCTATTTCAATATATTGATTATGACTATGCTCTACTTGTTATTATTTGCGATTATATTGTTCTTATATAGTCCCCCTCCCGTGTGTAAGGCAGGCAGAGCAACATTATTACGGGGGAGTGATTGCTATGTTTCTCATCTTCTTTGATAATATCACTATGCATGGGCGTAGTCCTTTCTCGCAATGATTGCCAAGTGTACTTGCATTAACTATGATATGCTAGACTTTATAGTTAAGAATAACTTAGGAAATATCCTTGTAGTTCGTCCTAATACCATGCTAATGACTTGCTAGAATATCTGTTGAGGTGCTTATCATTATTATATGTGGCTAGCTGATCAGATTAATTATCTTTGTCACCATTCATACTTTATCTATATTTTATGTGACACTTACCCCTGTATGTAAGAGATAGATGAATGCTCTCACTTATACATGAAATGATTGATACTCATTCCTATATTCCATTCCATAATCAACATTGATGTTAGTAATCCCTTCTCAGTGGTAAAAATATAAATAACGATACCTGGAATACTTCCCGGTTAAAATGCTACATCGGTATTAATCTGTGCGCTTGCAGATCTTATTTATTATTTATTTAGAAGAGCAGTTGCATATTTCAATACCGCGTCTCTCATGTTATGCTGGGGATGACAACTTGGCTTAAGTGGCATGAGGGATAGGTTCGGCATTTTTTGCGCCGTTATCAGAATTAGAATACTAAGTCTACTTTTGGTAATGACGTTAAGAATGCCCAACAAGGCCTCAAAATCCGGGCGGAGGTTCCGAGGAGGAATGGATGGCACGTGGCGGCATCGGGGAGTTCGTGTCGAGGCGAAGCTACCGGTGAGGAGGCGCGGTGGCCGTCGGATCAACATGAAGACCGGTTGGACCTCTACGTCCTTGGACATATTGGTTTAGCTCTTATGTATTCAGGGGCATTTAAGGGAATGTAAAATAGTCCTGTTAAATAGAGGATGGCAGCCCTCTTGCCTCATCACCTCTCTCCTCATTCTCTTTTTTTCCTCTTTCTCCCTAGGTTTAGCTCTTCTTGTGTCTCTTGAGAGAGGTCAAAAATCTGAGATTTTTGTGGTGTATTTGTTGAGATTTGGAGTGGGAATAGAGGCCCGAATCCTCCATTTGTCCTTCGGGATTCAGTGATTTTGCCTGTGATTTTCCCTCACTGTGTTCATGTGTTTTTTCCATATTCGTGGTGGTTTTTTTATCTGAGTTTCCCAGAGTTTGGGTGGATCCTAAGCAATGATTTTTGGGGACTAGATTCCTAGCTCGTTGAATTTAACCTGTACAAAGTTTGGGATCGATTCTTGCAGGTTTGGTCAAGTTCTGGGAGATTTTTGGCGTCGCCCCCTTCTGCCTGTTCTTCATTTGCTGGTTCCTGTTCGTGCCCAGCAGAGACGTTGTTCGTAGTGCTCGTTCTTTGAATATTTTCGTGGGGATTCTGCAGGTGAAGCAGGCAGCAGCGCCACCAACTCCGTGGTCTCTAGGCCCGAGCGTGCTCTGGTGAGCGGCGCTAGCTCTTGAGCCGTGAAGCTTTGCTGTTTGCAATTTCTCGAGTCCAGGCACTCTGTCAGTTTGGTCTCCAGTTCTTCGTGTTCTTGCGTCGAGCACTCCAGGCTGTCTCCTTCCAGAGCAGGTCACCCAGTAGCAGTGCTACCAACGCTGAGTGCTCAAGGCACCATGCGTGCTCACTGAGCAGCACTTACTCTGGATCCGGCAACTCCGTTGCCTAGTACTCGTCCATTCTCGTGAGCTTCTCTGATTTGCAGTTCGTGCTCAGACATGTGGTTAGGAGGACTAGTGCTGCTAGACACCGATTGCAAGTACTCACTGACTAGTAACTGGAGATTGATCTGAAGAGCAGCAGCTGTGGTAGGAATATTTCTTTTGCAGGTCGTTTGCAACTAGCTGTTTGTGTCCAGCGCCAGGAGCAGCACGCTCTGTCCAGATGCTAGTGCTTCTGTTGTTCGTGATTTGATTTTCAATTTCTTGTGTTGTCACTTTCATCTACATGAAGAAATCACTACATGATTATTCAGTTAACTTCAGTCATGTGCAAGTGATCGTGTGCTTCCCATATTGTCGGCTTGCTGCAAATTTCATTTCTGCAGGAGCATCAGGCTGCTAGTTCCTGACCGTGTGTGGTCTTCTTGGTGCCTGTACTTGTGTTTGATCAACAGCAGAAGAGCAGGCCCTTCGTTGTTGTGCAGGTGATTTCTTTGTTCAGTTTTGAATGCTTGATTTTGATTGGTCAGGAGTTCTGGTGTCGCATCCGTGAATACAAGGAGCAAATGTTGGCCAATTATTGGAATATATAATTGTGCTTGAATCATATTTCCGAGCTTCTTGTTTCATCTACGGTTTGCACGTTTGGGCTGCGATTTGTGTTCCGTTTTTTGTGTTGTTTTTCTTTCGTTCCGAGGAATTTTCCTAGATACTCTCGTCACTAGTTGGCGTTGGTATTTTTACCTTGAGAACTCGCTTGTGCTTGGCGGTGATTTTGGGACAGTGACCAAATATTTCGAAAGAAATTTGAGGCTCCCATTCACCCCCTCTGGTCGCCATTTCCGGTCCTTCAAGTTGTACTGCACAAAGGGATCTACAACCTTTTCATTTAATCATTTAAGGCCCAAAAAATATGTTTTAAGTTTTCATAATTTGAAAATCAATATTTAAAAAAGTTCAGTTTACCTTGGATGGAGGAACGGCCTAAACAAAAGTTGTAGAACTAGAAGAAATCTACAACTCTATAGTTGACTGTCTTTTAATTTGAAATCATTTAGTGCTGGTTAATTGTGTTTTAAGCTTTTAGATTTTGTAATTCTTTTTTTTTTGAATTTTTCAAAGAACCTTGGATTGACAAAAGAACTAAACCAAAGTTGTAATACTCGAAAAGACAGCAAAATTGTAGTTGACGATATTTTTCATTTAAAATCATTTAGGGCCTAGAAATTCTGTTTTAGGATTACTGATTTTAAAATTCATTTTTTTATTTTTTCAAATGGACTCCCGACGGAGAAATCATCTAAACAAGTTATAGTACTCGAAGGGATCTAAAACTTTTAACTTTAAGATTTTTACAATTGAATTTGTTTAGAGTATCAAACATTACTATAATATGTACTAAAATGAATACAAATGAGTGTATCATCCACTTAGTAAGAAGTGATTTTGAGTCATAGTAGTAAGAAAGCAACATGCAATGCTTGATGTTGTGAGTTTGACCTAACCAAACGAAAAGTATCATATATCGAGCTATGCTCATATAACCCAACCCAGGTACTTCCTCAGTCACAAAATAAGTAACATTCTCACTTTTCGAGAAGTCAAATATTTTTAACTTTGCCCAATATATAAAAAAATATTAATATTTATGATGCATAATTAATTGGTATCATTGATGGATCATTGAATAAATTTTCATAACATACTTATTTTGATATATAAATGTTGCTAATATTTTCTATAGATCTAGTTAAATTTAAGAAAGTAGTGATACTTATTGCGGGGCTATTGGAATATAGTATAAGTTACGAGGGCTACATGCCAACAACAATTGTAAGGGCTTTGCTTGCTTTGCGCCCTCGCCGAGCTGCACCCAGGCAGGTGCATCTGCCGCGCGCAGGCGTCGGTGTCTGGCTCAGAAGCAAACACAAGCTAAGTCTCTAATTTTATACTTTTTTAAAATTAAAGAGGCCCACCCCAATTCGCTCCCTATAATCGATAAGATGCAACAGTAATCATCAGATAGTTCCAAACCACGTAGGGCCTACTGTGATTAATTGTTGCTGGTACGGTGGCATACGTACAAAAGTGCATTACTATTGCATCCCCCATCGTTATCTTTAAATGTGTACGTACTATCACAGTCTCACCGGCCGCAACAAGGACGTTCTACTGCACTTTTGTTAGGTGTAGGTGGGGACTGCGACGTGGAGCGAGCAATTGGCTGTGTTTAGTTGTGTAAAAAGATGTAAAAAGGTGTAAAAAAAGTACTGTAGCACGTTTTGGTTTTATTTGGTAAATAGTGTCCAACTGTTGATTAATTAGGTTCAAAACGTTCGTCTCGCAAAGTATAACCAAGCTGTACAATTAGTTTTTTATTTCATCTACATTTAGTACTCCATGCATGTATCGCAAGTTTGATGTGACGGGGAATCTTTTGTTTGCACAGTACTTTTTTCGTGGAACTAAACAGGGCACTAGCTAAATACAAGCGTGCGTTGTACAAAGGATAAAGAAAAGAACACCATCAAACATCCTCGCCAAAAGTAGCTTTGAAGATCGCAAAAGTTACTCGCTGCTGATTACGAGATCTAGAACTCACTGAAAGAATACCGGCTGGAGGAACCCTCCAAGAAACGCAGGCTTGCAATCCTTACCATCAGAACGGTGTGTTGAAAATATCTAGCCTTGCTATTGAAATGACCGAAAGAACAAAGATATTGAAATCATCGCATCGAAAGTCAGCCAACTGCTTCTCAAGATAAAGACATCAAGTGCTAAGATCTAAAGAGAAGGAACGAAGAGAACCAAAAGTCTGACAAACCATGCTTTCACCGGCTCTTCACCGATGCCAGATTGAATGTCATCGAGGTAGGGAGAAGCCGAAGAGACCTTATTCCAATGTGTCATCATCGCCACCATCTCGTTGATGACACCATAAACCAAACTCTACGAGAACAAAGAATGAACCTAGATATACGAAGGGGCCAGGTACCCTTAACCTTCGTCCGTTCACCCGGCTATTTTTTGAACTGTCTAGCCAACAATAACCAAGTGCCATGTCATCCGTTTCGCGGATTCCTCGGTCATGCATAGCCGTTGGATCCTCGGTACGAATGGAAGGTACCATAGGATCTTCATGGGGATCTTCAGCTGCCTCTTCTGACCATCACCAGAGTCTACCTCTAGGTACCGAGAGGATTTACACTTTGAACAGTGTGTTGCTTCGGCATGTTCTTTTCTGAATAAGATGCACCTATTTTCACAAGCATATATCTGCTCATATGGCATCTTAAGTGCATGAAGGAGTTTTCGTGACTCGTACATGCTCTTTAGCAGAATGTGACCTTCAGGACGCATGCTGCCAAAAACTGTAAGCATATTGTCGAAAAGCGTCCCGACTCAGGCTAAACTTAGACTTTAAGGCCATTACGCGTCCAATGGCATCCAATCGAGAGACCTTTGTGTGGCCGTGAAGGGGTTTCTGTGCCACAGACAACATGTCGTAATACGCCTTTGTGGTTGCCTCTAGCTCCTCCTCCTCCCTACGTCCTTCACCAAAGTGTGCTTCATGATAGTCATGTAGCATGTCTGCTACCCTGCCCTCCACATCCAAATCATCGACGCATTGTCTCACGACCTCGTCTCTCATATGACTGACTTCACCATGGTAGATCCATCTAGTATAGTCTGCCGTAAATCCATAGAGGCAAAGATGTTTACCCATTTCCACCTCTGTTTGCCATTTTCGGTTTCCACATCTGCTGCAGGGACACCAGGTTTTATGTGCTCCTTTAACCTTCCAAAATGCTTCTTTCAAGAAAGCTTCTGTCTTCTCAATCCATTCGTCGGTCATCAAGCCCGCACTTGGGTGGCCCGTGTACATCCACTCACGGTTATCCATCCTCTACCATATCAGTGAGTAACATGAGAATCAATTGCATCTACATGATGTCCCTACCACCTAATAGGTGCAGATAGGTCCTAATCCCACCCGAGGATGCGTAGACGGGGTTAGTTTCCATGGTTTACTTTTATCCGAGACAGAATTTCGGTAGCACCTCCCTGCTGATCTCCAAATACACGTCCTGGCAGGGAGTTGTGTATCCAGAGAACAACAGGGAGATGACGCCGAAACTCCATCTCGGATTGAAGTAGACCACGGAAACTAACCCCGTCTACGCATCCTCGGGCTGTCTGAAAAATGTGAACAATTCGAAACAGATATGGTCATACATATGCAAACAACTGCATACTTCCAACAGTATCTCTTTCGAATAGGAGACGCCTAACTAGATTACACAATCTACGACCATCATACGGAAAGAGGGGTTATACCTAGCGGTTCAGGCAGACCCACAGCGGCGAGGAAGACGATCGGGCTCCTCTCTACAAAAAAGGAACAAATGGGCTTTGATGAAAATTTTGGCAGAACCTCCCCTACACGGTGAGGTTTCCAAAACCTGCAAGAAAACGAACGGCACGATGGCCGACAACCACATATATATATCATAGCTCATTGTCAACCACCGCAGAGACCACCCACCACCACCAACACCATCATGCCACAAATGCAAATCATTGCCGATTCACATTCATATGTCACTACTACCACTACTATGTGACTACTAGCACTACTACCACAGCATGAACGGAAGAGGAAGGGTGGGTTTACCTAGTGGATGCTTGGGCGGCGTCGAAGGATGGGGCAGCACGTCGAATGAGGCGGCGTCGTGGTTCGCACCGACGACAATGACCTTGTAGAGGGCTGGGGCGGTAGCAGCGTCATCGGAGCCGATGTCGGGGGCCGGGCTAAGGAGCAGCAGGGGCAGGGAGCCGCGGACCTCCTCCTCCTCCTCCCTCCTCTTCCTCGGGCGCCCCTCCTCCTCCTCCTCCTCCTCAGAAGCTGGTGGTGGTGGGGGCGCTGGCCGGGCCCCACGTGGACGTCGGGGACCGGCGGCAGGCGTGTGGGCGGCCGGCGGTCGGCGGTCAGCGTGCGCGCGGCCAGCCTCCTCCTCCTTCGGAGCCGGTGGTGGTAGGGGAGGAGGCCGGGGAGACGGGTTGGCGGGCGGCCGGCAGCCGGCGTGCGCGCGGCTGGACTCCTCCTTGGGAGCCGGTGGGGGCAGGGGCGGGAGCCTTGCCGCCGTGGACAACGGGGACGCGGCAGACCGGGGCGGCGGGCGGGGGCCTTGCTATGCGCGCGGGCGGCGACCAGCATGCTCGTGGCTGGTGCGCACAGGCGGGGTCGCGCGCAAGGGCAGGTGGGCAGGCGGCGGGCGAGGGGGGTGTGCGAGCGTGGGTGGGAGACGGCGGCAGCGGCAGATTGAGTGAGAAGAGAGCGGCGCGCTGTCAGAAAATGTTAAGTTTGAGATCTGTTTGCCGAGCGTTAGATACGTTTGCCGAGTGCCATGTCAGAGCACTCGGCAAACATTTTTTTAAAAAAAATCGCGCAGTGGACGTTTGGCAAGTGCCACCTCCAAGCACTTGGCAACTATGGCCATTTGCCGAGTGCCACCTCCCAGCACTCGGCAAATACAGACGTTTGCCGAGCGCCACCTCGTAGGCACTCGGCAAACAATGTTTGTAATTTTTTTGTTTTCTGTAGCATATTTGTCAAATTTGTTTAGACATACTTTTTAAATACCTTATTAATTTCACTTTACAATGCATGTCAAATTGTTTTATGAAATATAGATCATTATCTCATGTAATTAAGCTCAAATTCCTTTATTCCATGCATTCCATGAGTGCAGAAAAAATTTAAAAATATCAAATGAATTCAAAAAATTACCAAACTTTCACATGACACAATCTTTGATGTTTATTGACTATACAAAAAGTTTCGGAGTGAAACCACAACTCGACCGTCACTTTCACTCGAAATCATATCGGATCATTCTCAATAATCCTAAAACTTGTTCGAAGATGTTACAGGTTGTGAGCAACGTACGTGACAACTTGTGCGAAACATTCTCAATTGTTTACCACAGGATCCACATACAATATGATGACATCTTGTTAAATTTCATGATTTTCAGACTTCGTTGGCTTTTTATAGAATTTAAAAACAGCTCTCGCACGGGGTCGAGGTCGTGTTTCCAAAATAACATGTTTGAAATTTCTTTTCATATCGCAGGTCAGGCCTCAACATGGGAAAAATAGCATGAATATCAATTTTGTACTCATTTTTGTCAAATATTTGAATCACTTGCGGTTCAAATTTGACTTAATTCAAAAAATACTTGAAATGCATTTAATTAGTTAAATATAGCAAACAAATACAAAAAAACACCAAACTTTAACATGGAGTACTAAATGCTGTATGTATATGGTAGAAAAATTTATGAGGTTTAAAATGAAAAAAATAAACTTTTGCCGAGAGCCCCAAAATAGCACTCGGCAAAAAGGAACGTTTGCCGAGTGCTAACGGTGGGCACTCGGCAAACGATTAACGGAGCTCGGTTGGGAGACGGCGGACGGCAGTTTGCCGAGAGCATTTGGTTTGCCGAGAGCCGCTATTCCTGGCACTCGGTAAAATTGCACGTTTGCCGAGTGCTCCTGTCCCAGCGCTCGGCAAATAGCTGGTTTGCCAAGTGTCTATTGTTTGCCGAGGGCCGCTGGCTTGACACTCGGCAAAGGTGATGTTTGCCGAGTGCCCGATTTTTGACCCTCGGCTAACAATTGGGTACTCGACAAACGTGGCGTTTCCGGTAGTGGATGGCATCTAACCGCGAAACCCACTGCTCTGCTAGCACACAACCAAAGCAGGAACGAGAATGAAACTATCAACCGCCTTGCCTAGGACCTTGCGGGTGCCTAACCAGGCATCGGCCACAAAAAGGGAGTCACCACGACGCGCATCACCAGGGAACAGCCAGCATAACGCACAGCCATGTCGAACAGGGTCGACACCAATGTCCTAGCGACCGCGGAACACGATGTCAGGGATCACGGAACGACCGGCGCAACGCACACAAGTCTCGCACGCACACCCGGCGGGAGCAGAGGGGCGAAGAGCTGGGAGGGGCAGGCGGACGAAGCGTGCGGCGTGTACCTAGAGCAGCTGGAGTCGTTCGAGACCGTCGCCGGTGACGATGTCGACGTCCTCGTAGCCACACGGCCGGCAGTTGTGTCGCAGTAGGGTTCGGATCCTTGTTCCCGGTCCTGGCTGTAGATGTTGGGTCTCAACGGGCAGCGGATTCGTAGGGCCCCTCGCTCCTCAGCCCGAAGCACGCTTGAATCAGCCTCCACCGCCTCCGCCTCCGCCTCAAATCGAGGCCGCGTCACCAAATCCACCCCAAATCGCGGCCTTGCCGGTGACGAATCCGCCCCAAATCGAGGCTTCACCGACAACGACGGACCTTCATCTCCACGTTGATGGGCCCGCACCAGCATCGACGGCGGAGGAGGTCAGCTGGTGCTGCCCAAATCGATGCCACGCCGCGACGACGGAGCTTCCACCTCTGCCTTGAAGAAAGATGAAATGAACACGTTGAATATGGAGAAGGGGGAAAGGGAATGTACGCACAGTTTTGATTTTTTTTAAATGGTCGTCGCAGCTAGAGGTGGAACTTGGGCCGTGCCGTGCCGGCACGGCATGACCCTCTCATGCTTCGTACCGTTTCGGGTCATGCCCTCTAGGCACGGGAGGTACATCGGGCCGGCATGACCCAAAATATTTCGTGTCGTACCGTGCTTCAGGTCATGTCAAAAGACCGTGCCATGACCCGCCTTCAAATAACACGGCCCAAGTCCCAGCTCTACTCGCAGGGCAATAAGTCGGAATCCAGACAAAACACGACAAAAAAACATGACAGTAAGGGAAAGGAAACAGACGCAGGGAAACGTACCTGCCAAAAAAGTAACGTGCGTTGCTAAACTCGTACAGCACACACGTGCTGTATAAGATGCCTCTCATGTCAGGCCTCATTTAGTTTCCTCAAAATTCCAAGTTTTTTCACTCTCTCTCAATCACATCAATTTTTAGCCTTTTGCATGAAGTATTAAATATAGGTAAAAAAACTAATTACACAGTTTAGTTGGAAATCACGAGATGAATCTTTTGAGCCTAGTTGGTCCACGATTGACCAATATTTATCAAATAAGACGAAAGTGGTACCATTTATCAGATTGAAATTTTTTTCAATCTAAATATGGCCTCAATATTTTTCTTACGTGACAGTATATTTAATGCTATGAAAATCATGTGCGGGTCGGAATCCAGACAGAACACGACAAAAACATGACGGTAAGGGAAAGGAAATTTAATGCTATGAAAATCATGTGCGGGTCGGAATCCAGACAGAACACGACAAAAACATGACGGTAAGGGAAAGGAAACCGACGCAGGGAAACGTACCTGCCAAAAAAGTAACGTGCGTTGCTAAACCCGTACAGCACACGCGTGCTGTATAAGATGTCTCTCATGTCAATATTTTTCTTACGTGACAGTATATTTAATGCTATGAAAATCATGTGCGATTTTAGGTTAGGACTATCCTAATGATTATGCCATGATAAAGTCATAAACTTTAGAGGTGTAACATCTGTTCATGTGCCTGCAGTTTAGAGTCTCAAAATACCACCTAGAGTCCATTTTTTCTATGGTTGCTATCTAAAAATAAGGTGATGACTAGAGATAATTTAGCTATAAGAAGAAAGGTAGAAGATCCCTCTTGTCTGTTCTGCTGTGAATCAGAATCAGTAAGACATTTGTTTTTGAATGTGTGGTTGCCAAGCAACTTTGGTCCAATATGTCTGATATTCTAAGTAGAGATGTAGGAGGGATTTTCTATCAATTGGTTAAATATGGATTAGCAATAGTCGTCTTCTAGTAGATAACATGTTTTGTGTTGCAGCCTTGTGGGGGCTCTGGAAACTAAGAAATGACATTTGTTTACATGGTACAGTTTGGAGGAGTGTTCTTTCACTACTGATCTCAATCCTGACAATGATTATAAACTGGAGACTCCTCTGTCCTGTGGAGAAGAGACTGGAGTTCGACTCAAAACTGGAAAAGCTCAAAAGGTTAACAACCAGCCTTCCAAATCTGCTTGGCTGAACCAAGTGAATGGAGAATGTATTCGTTTCATGTATGAGACGGCGTTGGACTGGAAGCTAAAGAAATATCATGAAGAAATGGAGGAGCTCCTAGTTGATGCTTCTGACCAGAGCGTGAACGCTAAAGGGAAATGGATCAATCTTCTGAATTTCGGCGAGGAGTGGAATATGTAATGTACCTAGGGTGTGTTCAGTTGGTGAAAAGCGGGTGAAAAGTTACTGTAGCATCTTTCGTTGTTATTTGGCAAAATTTGTCCAACCATGGACTAACTAGGCTCAAAAGATTCGTCTCGACATTTACAAACAAACGTTCTAAAAAAAGACATTTACAGACAAACTATGCAATTAGTTATCTTTTTTACCTATATTTAATGCTCCATGCATGCGTCCAAAGATTCGATGTGATGGGTGGAAGAGAAAATATTTTGGGTTTGCATGTCAAGTGAACACACCCCTAGTGGTGTTGTTAGCTTCGTAAAAGAGTCCTTTAGCTCTTAGCTCTGCTAGGTCGTAGTTTTTTCTGAGTTGTTCGGTGATGATCTTGTCTGCTTAAAACGCTGTTACTCTGGTCCGTGTGATAATACAATGGCCGGGGCTTTTTGGCCCTGAAACTCTAAAAAAAATTATGCCATGATAAACGAGAATTGTGGTTTTTCCCTACGGAGGTAGTCCTATATATATAGTTGCACTCTGCTCCGAATCCACTGGAAATCAAACCGCACGGACGTATCCATCACTTGTCGTTCACAGATACAGTCGCGAAGAAACCACGAGTGTTCGACCATGGCCCCCTCTGCACCGCGGTCGATCCCCGGAGAGCTTGACGACGGCTGCGCGGCGCATGTCATGTTCATCCCAAGCGCCGGGATGGCCCACCTCCTCCCCTTCTTCCGCTTCATCACGGCTCTCTCGAACCACGGTGTCCACTGCTCCGTCATGACCGTCCTCCCGACGGTGTCCGCCGCCGAGGCCAACCAATTCGCGGCGCTGTTCGCGGCGTTCCCACGCATCCAGCGAGTCGACTTCAACCTCCTGCCGATGGACGTCTCCGCGTTCCCGGGCGCCGACCCGTTTTTCCTCCGGTGGGAGGCGCTGCGCCGCTCGGCACACCTCTTCGACCAGCTCATCGCCGGCGCCACCCCGCACGTCTCGGCCATCGTCACCGACGTGGCCCTCGCCTCCCACGTGATTCCGGTCGCCAAGCAGCTGCAGCTACCATGCCACATCCTGTTCATCGCGAGCGCCACCATGCTCTCCCTCGTCGCCTACTTCCCCATCCACCTCGACAAGAAGAAGGACGACGACGCAGACGCAGGTGCTGCGGCTGCGGGCATCGGCGACGTCGATATCCCCGGCGTGCGTCGCATCCGGCAGTCCTCCGTCCCGCAGGCGCTGCACGATCCGAACCACCTCTTCACAAAGCAGTTCATCGACAATGGCCGTGCGCTGACCCAAGCCGACGGCATCCTGGTGAACACGTTCGACGCGCTGGAACCCGTGGCGCTTGCCGCCCTGAGAGATGGCAAGGTCGTCCCTGGGTTCCCGCCGGTGTACGCCATCGGCCTGCTCAAGTCGTCACCCAGCAGCAGTGAGACTGAGAAGCAGGAGGCGGCGGCCTCCTCATCCTCCTCCCCTGTTATTGCTTGGCTTGGGGAGCAGCCGGCGAAGTCGGTGGTGTACGTCGCGTTCGGGAGCCGCACCGCCGTGAACCACGAGCAGCTCCGCGAGATGGCCGCGGGGCTGGAGGCCAGCGGATGCCGGTTCCTGTGGGTCCTCAAGACGACGGTGGTCGATCGCGAAGACACGGCAGAGGTGCACGATGTCCTCGGCGACGAGTTCCTGGAGCGGGTGAAGGACCGCGGCCTGGTGACCAAGGGGTGGGTGGACCAGGAGGCCGTGCTTCGCCACGCCGCCGTGGGGCTGTTCCTGAGCCACAGCGGGTGGAACTCGGTGACGGAGGCGGCAGCGTGCGGGGTGCCCCTGATGGCGTGGCCGCGGTTCGGCGACCAGCGCCTGAACGCCATCGCGCTGGAGAGCGGCGGCGCCGGGGTGTGGATGGAGCGCTGGAGCTGGGACGGGGAGGACGGGGTAGTGAGCGGGAGGGAGATCGGGGAGAAGGTGAAGGCGACGATGGCTGACGCCGCGGTCAGGGCAAGGGCGGCGAGGGCCAGCCGGGAGGCCGCCAAGGCCGTCGCCGAGGGAGGCACCAGCTACCGGAGCATGCAGCAGTTCATCGGCAAGCTCAAGGCTAGCTAACCTAAGCTCTCGATCGGTCCCTGCATGATCGTCGTGTGATTGTGAATTGGAATAATGCTCTGCAGTGTATACAGCCGGAGCGTATGGTCATGAACTCATGATTATGTGTGCTTGCTAGCTACCTCATGGTTTCGTCGTTCGTAATAGTAGCCATCAGCTGCTGCTATTGGATGTAAAATGAAAATAAATATCCGAATTATCCGATATTTGTATCCGCTAAACTTGTAATATGGATAACTGTATTCGTATCTGTTTATAATATAGATAATGAATGGATGATACAGCCGAATTCATTTTTAAGTGTTTTCCCTATCCGTATTCGATAATATTCGACAGTGTATATCTCATATCCGCAAAGAAAATAAGGTACCATAAACCTATTTAAAAGTTTTCTCTCCATAACAAGTGACCAATTATTTAATTTTATTATTACTAATGATGTATTAAAACCATTTAATAGTATAGCTATAAATAACTTTTAGTATTAATTTTAAATTATTAATGATGCATAAAGATTAAATTAATTTTAGTATTTTTTTGATTTAGTTTAAACCTAATATATTTGTTATTGTAAATTATTTTAATACTTTAGTTCATTTATTTATTGATTTAAATCTTGTATATGATTTATAATTTTGTGATAAATATTAATATAAATAAAATATTGATTGCTTAATTGATATGTTTAACTTTTAAATATTTATTGATAACTGTATTATTTTATTGAGTTATTGTATTACATTTTATCCATTATAATTACTTCACTTTGATATTGGAGATTATTAGAAGTGTACTTTCATTTAGTTCACTTTGGTTAACGATAACCTTAGTAGTAAAATTTTATTCATGTATGTTGAATTTAACAATATATACTTTGAGTTGAATTGAGTAAATATCCGAATAGAAATCCGAATCCGAGGCATCCGTTTTGTATTCAAACTCAAAAATATTGGTATTCGAATTAAAATGTGGTAAAAGGTGATATCTGAATCCGATTCCGTGCGAACCTGATCTGTTTCCATCCCGGTGTAACTACATATTTATCTAAGAAAATGTCTTTCTTGCTTTCCAAGCATTTAATAAGTATAACTAAATATATAAAAAGATATTGATATTTATAATGTGTAATAAATAGAACTGTATGAATAATGAAGTATATTTTTTATAATAAATCTTATTAGACATATAAATATCAAAATATTTGTAATAAACCTAGTTAAAATTTAAATTTTTTACTTAGTTCAAATAAATTTAAAATAGAATTAGTACTATATAGTAATAATTTAAGTAATATAATCCCACAACAAAAAGCGAGAATTCTCCACAAATCTACAACGAAGGTAGTTGTGCTTTAGGCCGTCATGCATGGAACGAAGGTAGTTGTGCTTTAGGCTGTCATGCATGGAAAGGATACGCCCAGTGCGGCAGAGCTCAGTGTGCATGCTGGCTCCCGCAGCGCGGACGCAACAAACATAAGCCTACAAAGCCTGTGACTGCGACGTGGGAGCCCGTCGTGGCACGCGTCCGAATGCTACGTGGAAAGAGAAGAAAAATAGATGAGGAATGTGAACAGGTGGTTTCACGGCTCCTCGCAAAAACAAAAACAAAAAATCCTCCAATGGCTTCTCGTTCTTGAGGCCCGGGGAAGCGGGAAGGCAAGGCCAGCCTCGCAGGCCTATTGCACCGTGGGCGACCTTGATCTCTGCATGGCCGTATGGGCTGGCTCCTCGTCTCTTCCTCCCCCTTCTCCAACAGGAAAATGCCTATCAAGATTGGAACGCAAGAGAATCATGTGTTTTGATTTTCCTACGAGTAAATTATTAGAGACCACCATTGAAGATGGACAACAAACCTGCTCCTTATGCTTAGGGTATGTTTGGTATCAATGCTAACCACTAGCTAGCTAAAAATTAGTTCTAGTACATCCAAATAGGAGGGCTACTAGGTGGGCTAATTTTTTAGACAACTCTTCAACTAGTTGTTAGCCAACTAGCTAACCAATCATAGCTAATTTAGACATTCTTTTTTGCGGAAGGGCATGTAGTCTAGCATTTACAAGAGCCTCCATAGCACTAGCATCTGAGGTCTTATGTTCGACTCCTTGTGAGAGCAAATATTCCAGGATGCACGGCGACCAGCAGTCAACCCAGACGACCACCTCTACCCCCCACCTCTAGGCTCACTGCCCTTCCCAACTCATCAGCGGCCGGCAACCAGGCGCCTTGGCTACAGGAGCGCTGCCGGTTGGAGAGCCCAGGCCAAAGGGGTGGCTAGAGGCCCGCCGTGGTCGAGGGACTGGATATCCCTTCGTCTTCCATGGATCAACCACCGAAGGTTCTTAACTGCTGTCGTCGGATGGTCGTCGTGGTGGGGGCGGGCCACTGCAGCCACCGTCGTAGTGAGGGAGGGCCGCTGCAGCACTGTCGTGGTGGCCTGGTGGGTCTCTTGGTTATTTCAGTTTGGAACTAAATCCGAACCGAAAGAACCAAAAGACCAAACTGGTCGGTTCCTGTTTTTTGAAAATGGATCGGTTCTGGTTTTTCAGGAACCAAATCTGTTAGGTAACCGAGGAACCAAACTGAAACCAAACCAAAGAACCGAATGCCCAGACCGACTCCTATGCCTGCAACTATTATACTATACGTACAGCCTATAAGAACGTCTTGTTAGTGATGATAAGGCTCCTCACGTGGGCTGTGGACCGTACCATGCCACTGTGTTGTCATGATGCACGCACGCAGTCAATGCAAATACACTAATCCCCACAGTTCTTAAAGAGGTCGTTTCGGAGTTGTGTTGAAACATAGTTTTGTAAAAGTATATATATTGAATATATTTTATAAATATTTTATAGTAAAAAAGTAACAGTCAAAGTTGTTTTTGAGATCATATCAATGTCCAAATTGACTTTTTCAGGGACATAATAGGACTGGTGGCTGGGTGGAAATGAAATTATCTCCATGAACACGTTAGGGATTTTGTTTATAGAAAATGACAGAACTATAGAAGCGCCTCCCGTTTGGTTGAGGTGGTTCTATGAAAAACGTGTCTCTAAAAATAGTTTTTAAGTCAAATTGTCTCTAGAAATTAAATTTTAGTGACCGCTGAACTTTCCATCCGCCTCTAAAAACACCCTCTATTTTTAGAGGCGAATGACAAGCTTAACCGCCTCTAAAAATATTGGTTTCAGAGGCAGCTACGCATTCCATCCGCCTCTAGAAATAGAGATAGCTGGAAATTCCAGCTATCTTTATAAATGGATTCTCAAAGATGGCTAGCAATTCCGCTTGCCTCTAAAAATATGTGCAACATAGCTAAATTCAAAATTTTCAAATCAAATTAGATGAAGACAAACTTTATATCAAGTTGTACTGCACAAAGGGGATCTACAACTTTATAGTTTATAACCTTTTTCATTTAATCATTTAAGGCCCAAAAAAATATGTTTTAAGTTTTCATAATTTGAAAATCAATATTTTAAAAAATTCAGTTTACCTTGGATGGAGGAATAGCCTAAACAAAAGTTGTAGAACTAGAAGAAATCTACAACTCTATAGTTGACTATCTTTTAATTTGAAATCATTTAGTGCTGGTTAATTGTGTTTTAAGGTTTTAGATTTTGTAGTTCTTTTTTTTAATTTTTCAAAGAACCTTGGATTGACAAAAGAACTAAACCAAAGTTGTAGTACTAAAAAAGACAGCAGCTTTGTAGTTGACGATATTTTCCATTTAAAATCATTTAGGGCCTAGAAATTCTGTTTTAGGATTACTGATTTTAAAATTCATTTTTTTATATTTTTTCAAATGGACTCCTAACGGAGAAATGATCTAAACAAGTTACAGTACTCGAAAGGATCTAAAACTTTTAACTTTAAGATTTTTACAATTGAATTTGTTTAGAGTATCAAATATTACTATAATATGTACTAAAATGAATACAAATGAGTGTATCACCCACTTAGTAAGAAGTGATTTTGAGTCATAGTAGTAAGAAAGCAACATGCAAGGCTTGATGTTGTGAGTTTGACCTAACCAAACGAAAAGTATCATATATCGAGCTATGCTCATAAAACCCAACCTATGTACTTCCGCAGTCACAAAATAAGTAACATTCTCACTTTTCGAGAAGTCAAATATTTTTAACTTTGCCTAATATATATAAAAAAATATTAATATTTATGATGCATAATTAATTGGTATCATTGATGGATCATTGAATAAATTTTCATAACATATTTATTTTGAGATATAAATGTTGCTAATATTTTTTATAAATCTAGTTAAATTTAAGAAAGTAGTGATACTTATTGCGGGGCTATTGGAATATATTTTAAGTTACGTGGGCTACGTGCCAACAACAATTGTAAGGGCTTTGCTTGCTTTGCGCCCTCGCCGAGCTGCACCCAGGCAGGTGCATCTGCCGCGCGCAGGGGCGTCGGTGTCTGGCTCAGAAGCAAACACGTGCTAAGTCTCTAATTTTACTTTTTTTAAATTAAAGAGGCCCACCCCAATTCGCTCCCTATAATCGATAAGATGCAACAGTAATCATCAGATAGTTCCAAACCACGTAGGGCCTACTGTGATTAATTGTTGCTGGTACGGTGGCATACGTACAAAAGTGCATTACTATTGCATCCCCCATCTTTATCTTTAAATGTGTCCGTACTATCACAGTCTCACCTGCCGCAACAAGGACGTTCTACTGCACTTTCGTAAGATGAAACAAATTTTATATCAAGTTGTGTGAACTAAAGGTTGACAAGTATCCTTGTGTGTTTGTTTTGTGATGAGTGATTATCAATATGATCCACTAAATAGGTTGAGTGATGACTAACCCTACCTTGGTGAAAGCCTTGTGTGCGATATGTCTCTTGGCTTATGTTGTGCAGGTGTAGACTACGGAGACGATAGCCGACGGCGAGATAAAGGTCAAGGAGGACGTGCCGTGCCGATGGACCGGAGGGGTGAAGGACGGACGTGAGGCTTGGACCGAGGAACTCGGAGGCCAGGTGGCTAGCCGCGGTGGCCGACACTTGGGACATCAACAAGCGCGAGAAGACATGGGAGTGATCGTGTTGACCGTGGAGGTGACACGCATCGGATGGCGGGGGACGTGTATGGAGTATGTTACTCGCGGAGCGGTTCGATGGTTTGGGCCTCAAAACCATCGGAGACGGGTTTACGGGTTTGGGCCTCAAAACCCGGGTGGAGGTTCCGAGGAGGAACGGACGGCACGTGGCGACATCGGGGAGTTCGCGTCGAGACGAAGCTACCGGTGAGGAGGCGCAGTGGCCGTCGGATCAACATGAAGACCAGGTTATACCTCTACGTCCTTGGGCTTATTGGTTTAGCTCTTATGTATTCAGGTGCATTTAATGGAATATAAAATAGCCCTGTTAAATAGAGGATGGCAGCCCCTTGCCTCCTCACCTCTCTCCTCATTCTCTTTTTTTTCCTCTTTCTCCCTAGGTTTAGCTCTTCTTGTGTCTTTTGAGAGAGGTCAAAAATCTGAGATTTTTGTGGTGTATTTATTGAGATTTGGAGTGGGAATGGAGACCCGAATCCTCCATTTGTCCTTCGAGATTCAGTGATTTTGCCTGTGATATTTCCCTCACTGTGTTCATGTGTTTTTCCCATTTTCGTGGTGGTTTTTTTATCTGAGTTTTCCAGAGTTTGGGTGGATCCTAAGCAATGATTTTTGGAGACTAGATTCCTAGCTCGTTGAATTTAACCTGTACAAAGTTTGGGATCGATTCTCGCAGGTTTGGTCAAGTTCTGGGAGATTTTTTGCGTCGCCCCCTTCTGCCTGTTCTTCATTTGCTGGTTCCTGTTCGTGCCCAGCAGAGACGTTGTTCGTCGTGCTCGTTCTTTGAATATTTTCGTGGGGATTCTGCAGGTGAAGCAGGCAGCAGCGCCACCAACTCCGTGGTCTCTAGGCCCGAGCGTGCTCTGGTGAGCGGCGCTAGCTCTTGAGCCGTGAAGCTTTGCTGTTTGCAATTTCTCGAGTCCAGGCACTCTGTCAGTTTGGTCTCCAGTTCTTCGTGTTCTTGCGTCGAGCACTCCAGGCTGTCTCCTTCCAGAGCAGGTCACCCAGTAGCAGTGCTACCAACGCTGAGTGCTCAAGGCACCATGCGTGCTCACTGAGCAGCACTTACTCTGGATCCGGCAACTCCGTTGCCTAGTACTCGTCCATTCTCGTGAGCTTCTCTGATTTGCAGTTCGTGCTCAGACTTGTGGTTAGGAGGACTAGTGCTGCTAGACACCGATTGCAAGTACTCACTGACTAGTAACTGGAGATTCATCTGAAGAGCAGCAGCTGTGGTAGGAATATTTCTTTTGCAGGTCGTTTGCAACTAGCTGTTTGTGTCCAGCGCCAGGAGCAGCACGCTCTGTCCAGATGCTAGTGCTTCTGTTGTTCGTGATTTGATTTTCAGGGCCTGTTTAGTTCCCAAAAATTTTTGAGAAACGCTATTGTAGCAATTTCGTTGTTATTTGACAAATATTATCCAATTATGGACTAACTAGGCTTAAAAGATTCGTCTCGTCCATTTCGTCTAAACTGTGTAATTAATTTTATTTTTTATCTATATTTAATACTTAATGCATGTGTCTAAAGATTCGATGTGATGGGGAATCTGAAAAATTTTGCAAAATTTTTTGCAAACTAAACCGGGCCTCAATTTCTTGTGTTGTCACTTTCATCTACAGGAAGAAATCACTACATGATTATTCAGTTAACTTCAGTCATGTGCAAGTGATCGTGTGCTTCCCATATTGTTGGCTTGCTGCAAATTTCATTTCTGCAGGAGCATCAGGCTGCTAGTTCCTGACCGTGTGTGGTCTTCTTGGTGCCTGTACTTGTGTTTGATCAACAGCAGAAGAGCAGGCCCTTCGTTGTTGTGCAGGTGATTTCTTTGTTCAGTTTTGAACGCTTGATTTTGATTGGTCAGGAGTTCTGGTGTCGCATCCGTGAATACAAAGAGCAAATGTTAGCCAATTATTGGAATATATAATTGTGCTTGAATCATATTTCCGAGCTTCTTGTTTCATCTACGGTTTGCACGTTTAGGCTCTGATTTGTGTTTCGTTTTTTGTGTTGTTTTTCTTTCATTCCGAGGAATTTTCCTAGATACTCTCGTCACTAGTTGGCGTTGGTATTTTTAGTTTGGGAACTCGATTGTGCTTGGCGGTGATTTTGGGACAATGGCCAAATATTTCGAAAGAAATTTGAGGCTCCCATTCACCCCCCCTCTGGTCGCCATTTCCGGTCCTTCAAGTTGTACTGCACAAAGGGATCTACAACTTTTTCATTTAATCATTTAAGGCCCAAAAAATATGTTTTAAGTTTTCATAATTTGAAAATCAATATTTAAAAAAAGTTCAGTTTATCTTGGATGGAGGAACGGCCTAAACAAAAGTTGTAGAACTAGAAGAAATCTACAACTCTATAGTTGACTGTCTTTTAATTTGAAATCATTTAGTGTTGGTTAATTGTGTTTTAAGTTTTTAGATTTTGTAATTCTTTTTTTTTTGAATTTTTCAAAGAAGCTTGGATTGACAAAAGAACTAAACCAAAGTTGTAGTACTCGAAAAGATAGCAAAATTGTAGTTGACGATATTTTTCATTTAAAATCATTTAGGGCCTAGAAATTCTGTTTTAGGATTACTGATTTTAAAATTCATTTTTTTTATTTTTTCAAATGGACTCCCGACGGAGAAATGATCTAAACAAGTTATAGTACTCGAAGGGATCTAAAACTTTTAACTTTAAGATTTTTACAATTGAATTTGTTTAGAGTATCAAACATTACTATAATATGTACTAAAATGAATACAAATGAGTGTATCATCCACTTAGTAAGAAGTGATTTTGAGTCATAGTAGTAAGAAAGCAACATGCAATGCTTGATGTTGTGAGTTTGACCTAACCAAACGAAAAGTATCATATATCGAGCTATGCTCATATAACCCAACCCATGTACTTCCTCAGTCACAAAATAAGTAACATTCTCACTTTTCGAGAAGTCAAATATTTTTAACTTTGCCTAATATATAAAAAATATTAATATTTATGATGCATAATTAATTGGTATAATTGATGGATCATTGAATAAATTTTCATAACATACTTATTTTGATATATAAATGTTGCTAATATTTTCTATAGATCTAGTTAAATTTAAGAAAGTAGTGATACTTATTGCGGGGCTATTGGAATATAGTATAAGTTACGAGGGCTACGTGCCAACAACAATTGTAAGGGCTTTGCCTGCTTTGCGCCCTCGCCGAGCTGCACCCAGGCAGGTGCATCTAAGGATGAAAACGGTCGGAAACGGTCGAAAACGGACTTACGATATAGAAAAACGAAAACGGTCGGTTCAGGATATTTCTACATTTAGCAATTAAAGAGTACAAAAAATGATTGAAAATGGTTGTGAAATCAATTGAAACTGACAATTTTTCATGTTAAAAAACGGTTCATAATATAGAAAACGAAAACGGTCAGTTCGGAATATTTCTGTTCCGTTTTCATCCCTAGGTGCATCTGCCGCGCGCAGGCGTCGGTGTCTGGCTCAGAAGCAAACACAAGCTAAGTCTCTAATTTTATACTTTTTTAAATTAAAGAGGCCCACCCCAATTCGCTCCCTATAATCGATAAGATGCAACAGTAATCATCAGATAGTTCCAAACCACGTAGGGCCTACTGTGATTAATTGTTGCTGGTACGGTGGCGCCATCCTTATCTTTAAATGTGTACGTACTATCACACTCTCACCGGCCGCAACAAGGACGTTCTACTGCACTTTTGTTATGTGTAGGTGGGGACTGCGACGTGGAGCGAGCAATTGTGTTTGTGTGGCACCGATCGACACGTACATTTGTCTGTTGGGTTATCACGGGAAGTCTACAGGGCACTAGCTAAATACAAGCGTGCGCTGTACAAAGGATAAAGAAAAGAACACCTTCATACATCCTCGCCAAAAGTAGCTTTGAAGATCGCAAAAGTCACTCGCTGCTGATTACGAGATCTAGAACTCACTGAAAGAATACCGGCTGGAGGAACCCTCCAAGAAATGCAGGCTTGCAATCCTTACCATCAGAACGGTGTGTTGAAAATATCTAGCCTTGCTATTGAAATGACCGAAAGAACGAAGATATTGAAATCATCGCATCGAAAGTCAGCAAACTGCTTCTCAAGATAAAGACATCAAGTGCCAAGATCTAAACGAAGAGAACCAACAAGTCTGACAAACCATGCTTTCACTGGCTCTTCACCGATGCCAGATTGAATGTCATCGAGGTAGGGAGAAGCCGAAAAGACCTTATTCCAATGTGTCATCATTGCCACCATCTCGTTGATGACACCATAAACCAAACTCTACGAGAACAAAGAATGAACCTAGATATACGAAGGGGCCAGGTACCCTTAACCTTCGTCCGTTCACCCGGCTATTTTTTGAACTGTCTAGCCAACAATAACCAAGTGCCATGTCATCTGTTTCGCGGACTCCTCGGTCATGCATAGCCGTTGGATCCTCGGTACGAATGGAAGGTACCATAGGATCTTCATGGGGATCTTCAGCTGCCTCTTCTGACCATCACCAGAGTCTACCTCTAGGTACCGAGAGGATTTACACTTTGAACAGTGTGTTGCTTCGGCGTGTTCTTTTCTGAATAAGATGCACCTATTTTCACAAGCATATATCTGCTCATATGGCATCTTAAGTGCATGAAGGAGTTTTCGTGACTCGTACATGCTCTTTAGCAGAATGTGACCTTCAGGACGCATGTTGCCAAAAACTGTAAGCATATTGTCGAAAAGCGTCCTGACTCAAGCTAAACTGAGACTTTAAGGCCATTACGCGTCCAATGGCATCCAATCGAGAGACCTTTGTGTGGCTGTGAAGGGGTTTCTGTGCCGCAGACAACATGTCGTAATACGCCTTTGTGGTTGCCTCTAGCTCCTCCTCCTCCCTACGTCCTTCACCAAAGTGTGCTTCATGATAGTCATGTAGCATGTCTGCTACCCCGCCCTCCACATCAAAATCATCGACGCATTGTCTCACGACCTCGTCTCTCATATGACAGACTTCACCATGGTAGATCCACCTAGTATAGTCTGCCGTAAATCCATAGAGGCAAAGATGTTTACCCATTTCCACCTCTGTTTGCCATTTTCGGTTTCCACATCTGCTGCAGGGACACCAAGTTTTATGTGCTCCTTTAACCTTCCAAAATGCTTCTTTCAAGAAAGCTTCTGTCTTCTCAATCCATTCGTCGGTCATCGAGCCCGCACTTGGGTGGCCCGTGTACATCCACTCACGGTTATCCATCCTCTACCATATCAGCGAGTAACATGAGAATCAATTGCATCTACATGATGTCCCTACCACCTAATAGGTGCAGATAGGTCCTAATCCCACCCGAGGATGCGTAGACGGGGTTAGTTTCCATGGTTTACTTTGATCCGAGACAGAATTTCGGTAGCACCTCCCTACTGATCTCCAAATACAAGTCCTGGCAGGGAGTTGTGTATCCAGAGAACAACAGGGAGATGACGCCGAAACTCCATCTCGGATCGAAGTAGACCACGGAAACTAACCCCGTCTACGCATCCTCGGGCTGTCTGAAAAATGTGGACAATTCGAAACAGATATGGTCATACATATGCAAACAACTGCATACTTCCAACAGTATCTCTTTCGAATAGGAGACGCCTAACTAGATTACACAATCTACGACCATCATACGGAAAGAGGGGTTATACCTAGCGGTTCAGGCGTACCCACAGCGGCGAGGAAGACGATCGGGCTCCTCTCTACAAAAAAGGAACAAATGGGCTTAGATGAAAATTTCGGCAGAACCTCCCCTACACGGTGAGGTTTCCAAAACCTGCAAGAAAACGAACGGCACGATGGCCGACAACCACATATATATCATAGCTCATTGCCAACCACCGCAGAGACCACCCACCACCACCAACACCATCATGCCACAAATGCAAATCATTGCCGATTCACATTCATATGTCACTACTACCACTACTATGTGACTACTAGCACTACTACCATAGCATGAACGGAAGAGGAAGGGTGGGTTTACCTAGTGGATGCTTGGGCGGCGTCGAAGGCTGCGGCAGCACGTCGAATGAGGCGGCGTCGTGGTTCGCACCGACGACAATGACCTTGTAGAGGGCTGGGGCGGTAGCAGCGTCATCGGAGCCGATGTCGGGGGCCGGGCTAAGGAGCAGCAGGGGTAGGGAGCTGCGGACCTCCTCCTCCTCCTCCCTCCTCTTCCTCGGGCGCCCCTCCTTCTCCTCAGAAGCTGGTGGTGGCGGGGGCGCTGGCCGGGCCCCATGTGGACGTCGGGGACCGGCGGCAGGCGTGTGGGCGGCCGGCAGTCGGCGGTCAGCGTGCGCGCGGCTGGCCTCCTCCTCCTCCGGAGCCGGTGGTGGTAGGGGAGGAGGCCGGGGAGACGGGCTGACGGGCGGCCGGCAGCCGGCGTGCGCGCGGCTGGACTCCTCCTCGGGAGCCGGTGGGGGCGGGGGCGGGAGCCTTGCCGCCGTGGACAACGGGGACGCGGCAGACCGGGGCGGCGGGCGGGGTCCTTGCCATGCGCGCGGGCGGCGACCAGCATGCTCGTGGCTGGTGCGCACCGGCGGGGTCGCGCGCAAGGGCAGGTGGGCAGGCGGCGGGCGAGGGGGGTGTGCGAGCGTGGGTGGGAGACGGCGGCAGCGGCAGATTGAGTGAGAAGAGAGCGGCGCGCTGTCAGAAAATGTTAAGTTTGAGATATGTTTGCCGAGCGTTAGATACGTTTGCCGAGTGCCATGTCAGAGCACTCGGCAAACATTTTTTTAAAAAAAATTGCGCAGCGGACGTTTGGCAAGTGCCACCTCCAAGCACTTGGCAACTATGGCCATTTGCCGAGTGCCACCTCCCAGCACTCGGCAAATACAGATGTTTGCCGAGCGCCACCTCCTAGGCACTCGGCAAACAATGTTTGTAATTTTTTTTGTTTTCTGTAGCATATTTGTCAAATTTGTTTAGACATACTTTTTAAATACCTTGTTAATTTCACTTTACAATGCATGTCAAATTGTTTTATGAAATATAGATCATTATCTCATGTAATTAAGCTCAAATTCCTTTATTCCATGCATTCCATGAGTGCAGAAAAAATTTAAAAATATCAAATGAATTCAAAAAATTACCAAACTTTCACACGACACAATCTTTGATGTTTATTGACTATACAAAAAGTTTCGGAGTGAAACCACAACTCGACCGTCACTTTCACTCGAAATCATATCGGATCATTCTCAATAATCCTGAAACTTGTTCGAAGATGTTGCAGGTTGTGAGCAACGTACGTGACAACTTGTGCGAAACATTCTCAATTTTTTACCACAGGATCCACATACAATATGATGACATCTTGTCAAATTTCATGATTTTCAGACTTCGTTGGCTTTTTATAGAATTTAAAAACAGCTCTCGCACGGGGTCGAGGTCGTGTTTCCAAAATAACATGTTTGAAATTTCTTTTCATATCGCAGGTCAGGCCTCAACATGGGAAAAATAGCATGAATATCAATTTTGTACTCATTTTTGTCAAATATTTGAATCACTTGCGGTTCAAATTTGACTTAATTCAAAAAAATACTTGAAATGCATTTAATTAGTTAAATATAGCAAACAAATACAAAAAAACACCAAACTTTAACATGGAGTACTAAATGCTGTATGTATATGGTAGAAAAATTTATGAGGTCTAAAATGAAAAAAATAAACTTTTGCCGAGAGCCCCAAAATAGCACTCGGCAAAAAGGAACGTTTGCCGAGTGCTAACGGTGGGCACTCGGCAAACGATTAACGGAGCTCGGTTGGGACACGGCGGACGGCAGTTTGCCGAGAGCATTTGGTTTGCCGAGAGCCGCTATTCCTGGCACTCGGTAAAATTACACGTTTGCCGAGTGCTCCTGTCCCAGCGCTCGACAAATAGCTGGTTTGCCAAGTGTCTATTGTTTGCCGAGGGCCGCTGGCTTGACACTCGGCAAAGGTGATGTTTGCCGAGTGCCCGATTTTTGACCCTCGGCAAACAATTGGGCACTCGACAAACGTGGCGTTTCCGGTAGTGGATGGCATCTAACCGCGAAACCCACTGCTCTGCTAGCACACAACCAAAGCAGGAACGAGAATAAAACTATCAACCGCCTTGCCTAGGACCTTGCGGGTGCCTAACCAGGCATCGGCCACAAAAAGGGAGTCACCACGACGCGCATCACCAGGGAACAGCCAGCATAACGCACAGCCATGTCGAACAGGGTCGACACCAATGTCCTAGCGACCGCGGAACACGATGTCAGGGATCACGGAACGACCGACGCAACGCACACAAGTCTCGCACGCACACCCGGCGGGAGCAGAGGGGCGAAGAGCTGGGAGGGGCAGGCGGACGAAGCGTGCGGCGTGTACCTAGAGCAGCTGGAGTCGTTCGAGACCGTCGCCGGTGACGATGTCGACGTCCTCGTAGCCACGCGGCCGGCAGTTGTGTCGCAGTAGGGTTCGGATCCTTGTTCCCGGTCCTGACCGTAGATGTTGGGTCTCAACGGGCAGCGGATTCGTAGGGCCTCGCTCCTCAGCCCGAAGCACGCTTGAATCAGCCTCCACCGCCTCCGCCTCCGCCTCCGCCTCAAATCGAGGCCGCGTCACTGAATCCACCCCAAATCGTGGCCTTGCCGGTGACGAATCCGCCCCAAATCGAGGCTTCACCGACAACGACGGACCTTCATCTCCACGTTGATGGGCCCGCACCAGCATCGACGGCGGAGGAGGTCAGCTGGTGCTGCCCAAATCGATGCCGCGCCGCGACGACGGAGCTTCCACCTCTGCCTTGAAGAAAGATGAAATGAACACGTTGAATATGGAGAAGGGGGAAAGGGAATGTACGCACTGTTTTGATTTTTTTAAAATGGTCGTCGCAGTTAGAGGTGGAACTTGGGCCGTGCCGTGCCGGCACAGCATGACCCTCTCATGCTTCGTGCCGTTTCGGGTCATGCCCTCTAGGCATGGGAGGTACATCGGGCCGTGCCGATATGGCATGGTAAATCTTTTCTTCGGCCCAAGTATATATATATATATATATATATATATATATATATATATATATATATATATATATATATATATATATATATATATATATATATATATATATATATATATATACTCTATAGCTAGTTACAAAATAAGTTATTTTGTAGCCACCTCTATTTACGATAATTTTATATACTAATTTACGATAATGTTAGTATATATTTACGATAGTTGAATTACTATAACACATGGAGATATTTACCATAATGTTATAGTAAATCGCATTGTAAGGAGTTAATATAATCTCGTAAATTAGTATAGCAATTATCGTAACTCAAAGTGGCTGCAGAATAAGTTATTTTGTAGCCAGATGTAGGGTATATATATATATATTAATAAAAGTTTAATGATTTTCATAATCTATTCAAGAATTAGATAAGAAGTAATATAGTAAATGCATGAAAATTTTATTGTATAGTTGCAGAAGTGTCTACGTGTTATTTTCGTGCCGTGCCGGCCCAAGCACGGCTCAAGATGCAGGCCGGGTCATATAGTCCGCCGTGCCGAGATTCTGAGCATGGCACAGCCCTCGTGTTCGTGTCGTGTCAGCACGATCCAAAATATTTCGTGTCGTGCCGTACTTCAGATCGTGTCAAAAGACCGTGCATGACCCATCTTTAAATAACACGGCCCAAGTCCCAGCTCTACTCGTAGGGCAATAAGTCGGAATCCAGACAGAACACGACAAAAATATGACAAAAACATGACGGTAAGGGAAAGGAAACAGACGCACGGAAACGTACCTGCCAAAAAAGTAACGTGCGTTGCTAAACTCGTACAGCACACGCGTGCTGTATAAGATGCCTCTCATGTCAATATTTTTCTTACGGCCTTGTTTAGATCCTAAATTTGGGATGTAAACTTTGCATAGCAAATGTCTTGTTATACTGTAGTAATTTTGTTTTTATTTGGTAATAATTGTCCAAATATTGATTAATTAGGCTTAAAATATTCGTCTCGCAAAGTACAACAAAACTGTGCAATTAGTTTTTGATTTCATCTACATTTAGTACTCTATATATGTACCGACATTTTGATGTGATGGGGAATCTTCTTTTTACATAGTGGAATTTGGGGTGGAATTTGGGATCTAAACGAGGCCTACTCCCTCCGTCCCAGAAAAAGTGTCGTTTTAGGTTTTTCAAATATCGTGTTTGACCGTTCGTCTTATTCAAAAAAAATTTAATAAATATTATTTATTTTGTTATGACTTATTTTATGATTAGAGATACTTCAATAATGATTTATTTATTTTATAATTTATACAAAATTTTTAAATAAGACGAACGGTCAAACACGATGTTTGAAAAACCTGAAACGACACTTTTTCTGAGACGGAGGGAGTACGTGACAATATATTTAATGCTATGAAAATCATGTGCGGGTCGGAATCCAGACAGAACACGACAAAAACATGACGGTAAGGGAAAGGAAATTTAATGCTATGAAAATCATGTGCGGGTCAGAATCCAGACAGAACACGACAAAAACATGACGGTAAGGGAAAGGAAACCGACGCAGGGAAACGTACCTGCCAAAAAAGTAAGGCCTTGTTTAGATCCTAAATTTGGGATCTAAATTTTACATAGTAAATGTCCCGTTATACTGTAGCAATTTTATTTTTATTTGGTAATAATTATTCAAATATTGATTAATTAGGCTTCAAATATTCGTCTCGCAAAGTACAACAAAACTGTGTAATTAGTTTTTTATTTCATCTACATTTAGTATTCCATATATATGCCGACATTTTGATGTGATGGAGAATCTTCTTTTTGCATAGTAGAATTTGGAGATGGATTTTAGTATCTAAACAAGGCCTAACGTTCGTTGCTAAACTCGTACAGCACACGCGTGCTGTATAAGATGCCTCTCATGTCAATATTTTTCTTACGTGACAGTATATTTAATGCTATGAAAATCATGTGCGATTTTAGGTTAGGACTGTCCTAATGATTATGCCATGATAAAGTCATAAACTTTAGAGGTGTAACATCTGTTCATGTGCCTGCAGTTTAGAGTCTCAAAATACCACCTAGAGTCCATTTTTTTTCTATGGTTGCTATCTAAAAATAAGGTGATGACTAGAGATAATTTAGCTATAAGAAGAAAGGTAGAAGATTCCTCTTGTCTGTTCTGCTGTGAATCAGAATCAGTAAGACATTTGTTTTTTGAATGTGTGGTTGCCAAGCAACTTTGGTCCAATATGTCTGATATTCTAGGTAGAGATGTAGGAGGGATTTTCTATCAGTTGGTTAAATATGGATTAGCAATAGTCGTCTTCTAGTAGATAACATGTTTTGTGTTGCAGCCTTGTGGGGGCTCTGGAAACTAAGAAATGACATTTGTTTTCATGGTACAGTTTGGAGGAGTGTTCTTTCACTACTGATCTCAATCCTGACAATGATTATAAACTGGAGACTCCTCTGTCCTGTGGAGAAGAGACTGGAGTTCGACTCAAAACTGGAAAAGCTCAAAAGGTTAACAACCAGCCTTCCAAATCTGCTTGGCTGAACCAAGTGAATGGAGAATGTAATCATTTCATGTATGAGACGGCGTTGGACCGGAAGCTAAAGAAATATCATGAAGAAATGGAGGAGCTCCTGGTTGATGCTTCTGACCAGAGCGTGGAGGCTAAAGGGAAATGGATCAATCTTCTGAATTTCGGCGAGGAGTGGAATATGTAATGTACCTAGGGTGTGTTCAGTTGGTGAAAAGCGGGTGAAAAGTTACTGTAGCATCTTTCCTTGTTATTTGGCAAAATTTGTCCAACCATGGACTAACTAGGCTCAAAAGATTCGTCTCGACATTTACAGACAAACAATGCAATTAGTTATCTTTTTTACCTATATTTAATGCTCTATGCATGCGTCGAAAGATTTGATGTGATGGGTGGAAGAGAAAATATTTTAGGTTTGCATGTGAAGTGAACACACCCCTAGTGGTGTTGTTAGCTTCATAAAAGAGTCCTTTAGCTCTTAGCTCTGCTAGGTCATAGTTTTTTCTGAGTTGTTTGGTGAAGATCTTGTTTGCTTAAAACGCTGTTACTCTGATCCCTGTGATAATGCAATGGCCGGGGCTTTTTTGGCCCTGAAACTCTAAAAAAAATTATGCCATGATAAACGAGAATTGTGGTTTTTCCCTACGGAGGTAGTATTATTATATTTATTTATTATATTATATTATATATATATATATATATATATATATATATATATATATATATATATATATATAGTTGCACTCTGCTCCGAATCCACTGGAAATCAAACCGCACGGACGTATCCATCACTTGTCGTTCACAGATACAGTCGCGAAGAAACCACGAGTGTTCGACCATGGCCCCCTCTGTACCGCGGTCGATCCCCGGAGAGCTTGACGACGGCTGCGCGGCGCATGTCATGTTCATCCCAAGCGCCGGGATGGCCCACCTCCTCCCCTTCTTCCGCTTCATCACGGCTCTCTCGAACCACGGTGTCCACTGCTCCGTCATGACCGTCCTCCCGACGGTGTCCGCCGCCGAGGCCGACCAATTCGCGGCGCTGTTCGCGGCGTTCCCACGCATCCAGCGCGTCGACTTCAACCTCCTGCCGATGGACGTCTCCGCGTTCCCGGGCGCCGACCCGTTTTTCCTCCGGTGGGTGGCGCTGCGCCGCTCGGCACACCTCTTCGACCAGCTCATCGCCGGCGCCACCCCGCGCGTCTCGGCCGTCGTCACCGACGTGGCCCTCGCCTCCCACGTGATTCCGGTCGCCAAGCAGCTGCAGCTACCATGCCACGTCCTGTTCATCGCGAGCGCCACCATGCTCTCCCTCGTCGCCTACTTCCCCATCCACCTCGACAAGAAGAAGGACGACGACGCAGGTGCTGCGGCTGCGGGCATCGGCGACGTCGACATCCCCGGCGTGCGTCGCATCCGGCAGTCCTCCGTCCCGCAGGCGCTGCACGATCCGAACCACCTCTTCACAAAGCAGTTCATCGACAATGGCCGTGCGCTGACCCAAGCCGACGGCATCCTGGTGAACACGTTCGACGCGCTGGAACCCGTGGCGCTTGCCGCCCTGAGAGATGGCAAGGTGGTCCCTGGGTTCCCGCCGGTGTACGCCATCGGCCTGCTCAAGTCGTCACCCAGCAGCAGTGAGACTGAGAAGCAGGAGGCGGCGGCCTCCTCATCCTCCTCCCCTGTTATTGCTTGGCTTGGGGAGCAGCCGGCGAAGTCGGTGGTGTACGTCGCGTTCGGGAGCCGCACCGCCGTGAGCCACGAGCAGCTCCGCGAGATGGCCGCGGGGCTGGAGGCCAGCGGATGCCGGTTCCTGTGGGTCCTCAAGACGACGGTGGTCGACCGCGAAGACACGGCAGAGGTGCGCGACGTCCTCGGTGACGAGTTCCTGGAGCGGGTGAAGGACCGCGGCCTGGTGACCAAGGGGTGGGTGGACCAAGAGGCCGTGCTTCGCCACGCCGCCGTGGGGCTGTTCCTGAGCCACAGCGGGTGGAACTCGGTGACGGAGGCGGCAGCGTGCGGGGTGCCCCTGATGGCGTGGCCGCGGTTCGGCGACCAGCGCCTGAACGCCATCGCGCTGGAGAGCGGCGGCGCCGGGGTGTGGATGGAGCGCTGGAGCTGGGACGGGGAGGACAGGGTAGTGAGCGGGAGGGAGATCGGGGAGAAGGTGAAGGCGACGATGGCTGACGCCGCGGTCAGGGCAAGGGCGGCGAGGGCCAGCCAGGAGGCCGCCAAGGCCGTCGCCGAGGGAGGCACCAGCTACCGGAGCATGCAGCAGTTCATCGGCAAGCTCAAGGCTAGCTAACCTAAGCTCTCGATCAGTCCCTGCATGATCGTCGTGTGATTGTGAATTGGAATAATGCTCTGCAGTGTATACAGCCGGAGCGTATGGTCATGAATGAACTCATGATTATGTGTGCTTGCTAGCTACCTCATGGTTTCGTTGTTCGTAATAGTAGCCGTCAGCTGCTGCTACCGGATGTAAAATGAAAATGAATATCCGAATTATCCGATATCTGTATCCGCTAAACTTGTAATATGGATAACTGTATTCGTATCCATTTGTAATCTATACCTAATATTTAATTGTGAAAATTTCTGTAGCTTTTTTGTTTCCACCTCTACTTTTTTTTGTCTGCCTCCACCCCCTCCGCCTGACCATAATAGAGAACGAATCCAGAATCAGAAAGGGAAAAACATGAGACATCTCACTGCACAATCTCCTTATGCAAACCGAATACAGTACAACCAGCCAACAAATCCATCACCAGGTTACGTATAATATATCGTCCGGCTAAATTTGGTCGGGACTCCCAACTAATCCACAAGAGACAACTTGTGAATCAATTACAAATTGAACCGAGAAAGAACTGCAAATCAAATCGAGAAAGGTATTTACACTTTTTTCCAACCAGAAATCGGAACAGGCAACACAATATCGCTAGATTTTGGATTCACACCACTCCTCGAATCAAATTCATTCTCATCCATACACAAATGGATCCAAGAGGAAACGAGAAAGAATCGAATCAACGCACAGCCCCAGATATCCCGCTAAGAGGGGCAAGGAGAGAGAAGAGGAGCCAAAAATACCAGCGTCGCTCGGCTCCCTCTCCATCTCTTCGGTCCAGCGTAGCTCCTTTCCTTGTTTGCCCCGGCGCGGTGCGGCCGTGTGAGACGATGACAGCCTGCGTGGACAACGGTGGCGTAGGCGTTGGTGGCGCGAGACGACGACGACGCGGCTCCCTCCGCCGCTCATGCGCACAGCTCCTCTGCGGCACCGGACGGTTCAGCTCCCTAGCCACTCGTGTGCCGCCACTGCACACGCTGGCGATGCCCCTTAGGCCCCATGGCTCGTCCGCTCACACTCAAAGGGAAGAAACAAAGAGATATAGGAAAGGGCGTGCGGGGACGGATGGATATTGTGATCCTTGTAAGCGAGCCGATAAGGCAATGTATGTGTTTTTTTTCTCAAAAGAAAAAATAGTACTAACTGAAATCAAAAAAGAGAGGAAAATAAAATAAAGGAACAAAATAGGAAAGAAAAAAGGGTAACAGCATAATTTTATCCTTTTATCTACGTAGAAAAGCTATTTTACGAAACGGTTTAAAAAACGCTTCAGCTCCCACATTGAATCAGCTCCATTCATGAAGCCATAGCTAAAGCTGTTTTAACTATAGCCAAAGCTCTGCCAAACGAGCCCAAAGTATCAAGAGGATGGGGTCACGTCTCCAGGCCGTCAGGGCGCCGCACCGCACCGCCGCCTCCACGCCACCAGCCAAGTCCGCCTGCGCCGCCGCCTCTGCGCTCGCTGGACAGGGCGCCCGCGCCGTTGCCGCCCCTCACTCGCGCACCTAGGAGCGCCCGCGCCGCCGGCCAGGACTTTCGTACGCGCCAGCCAGAGGCGCCTGCGCCGCTGCCTCCGCGCGGCCAGGCCAGGCCAGGCCTGGTCCGCCCAGCGACGGAGAAGATGAGGAGCAGGGAGGAGAGGAGAGGAGGAGTACGGATCGGACGAGGAGCAGGTACCGCGAGCACACAAGCGGTGCGGCCATGCCGGTGGAACGTACGTGGAGCAAGAAGATAAGGCCGTGCTCTTTTTTTCCCGTGGCCAATTGGTAGGATAGTGTGTGGTTCGATTTTTCCATTTTTTAAAACCTTTCCCCTGTAGCTAAGCTGGTCAGCCAAACTAAACATCGATACATCCTCTTTCTTTTCTTCCTCTCAATAATATGATCTTTGAATTTTCTCTATTTTTTATATACGTCCACACAGATGAGCTCCTACCATGCTAGCACTATATGTGATATACATATTCATACTTAATATTAAAACACAGCATGTTTAGGTAATTCTAAAATAAATTAGTTAGATTGTATATTGATTAAAATACGTACACACAGATGAGCTCCTACCATGCTAGCATTATATGTGATATACATATCCATACTTAATATTAAAACACAACATGTTTAGGTAATTCTAAAATAAATTAATTAGATTGTATCTTGATTAAAATCTTCAAAATCACTCTTGAACGTGCTAGAATAAATTAGAATGTATAACATATTAACATGATCATTGATTAATATCTTCAAGTCTCTCGCACATAGATTAATATCTTCAAGTCTCTTGCACACATAAGAGTTAGTGTAGCATGCGTCCACAGTCAGTCACGGTGACTGAGTCTAAGAGAAATTGAAACACATGGCGTGATCATTGGATAGATGTCCAAGCCATCAGTTCCAATATGAGTTATAAAAGTGTGCATTCAGATATTCTAAAATGAATAGAAACACAAGACTAATCTCAATTCTCAAGTTATTTTTGTTCACGTTGCAATGCACGGGTTGCTAGTATAGATAATGAATGGATGATACAGCCGAATTCGTTTTTAAGTGTTTTCCCTATCTGTATTCGATAATATTCGACAGTGTATATCCCATATCCGCAAAGAAAATAAGGTACCATAAACCTATTTAAAAGTTTTCTCTCCATAACAAGTGACCAATTATTTAATTTTATTATTACTAATGATGTATTAAAACCATTTAATAGTATATCTACAAATAACTTTTAGTATTAATTTTAAATTATTAATGATACATAAAGATTAAATTAATTTTAGTATTTTTTTGATTTAGTTTAAACCTAATATATTTGTTATTGTAAATTATTTTAATACTTTAGTTCATTTATTTATTGATTTAAATCTTGTATATGATTTATAATTTTGTGATAAATATTAATATAAATAAAATATTGATTGCTTAATTGATATGTTTAACTTTTAAATATTTATTGATAACTATATTATTTTATTGAGTTATTGTATTACATTTTATCCATTATAATTACTTCACTTTGATATTGGAGATTATTAGAAGTGTACTTTCATTTAGTTCACTTTGGTTAACGATAAACTTAGTTGTAAAATTTTATTCATGTATGTTGAATTTAACAGTATACACTTTGAGTTGAATTGAGTAAATATCCGAATAGAAATCCGAATCTGAGGCATCCGTTTTGTATTCGTAAATATCTGAATAGAAATCCGAATCCGAGGCACCCATTTTGTATTCATACTCAAAAATATCGGTATTCGAATTAAAATGTGGTAAAAGGCGATATCTGAATCCGATTCCATGCGAATCTGATCTATTTCCATCCCGGCGTAACTACGTATTTATCTTAGAAAATGTCATTCTTGCTTTCCAAGCATTTAATAAGTATAACTAGGGATGAAAACGGAACAGAAATATTCCGAATTAACCGTTTTCGTTTTCTATATTATAAACCGTTTTTTAACATGAAAAATTGTCAGTTTCAATTGGTTTTACAACCATTTTCAATCATTTTTTGTACTCTTTAATTGCTAAATGTAGAAATATCCCGAACCGACCGTTTTCGTTTTTCTATATCGTAAGTCCGTTTTCGACCGTTTCCGACCGTTTTCATCCTTAAGTATAACTAAATATGTAAAAAGATATTGATATTTATAATGTGTAATAAATAGAACTGTATGAATAATGAAGTATATTTTTTATAATAAATCTTCTTAGACATATAAATATCAAAATATTTGTAATAAACCTAGTTAAAATTTAATTTTTTTACTTAGTTCAAATAAATTTAAAATAGAATTAGTACTATATAGTAATAATATAAGTAATATAATCCCACAACAAAAAGCGAGAATTCTCCACAAATCTACAACGAAGATAGTCGTGCTTTAGGCCGTCATGCATGGAACGAAGATAGTTGTGCTTTAGGCCGTCATGCGTGGAAAGGATACGCCCAGTGCGGCAGAGCTCAGTGTGCATGCTGGCTCCCGCAGCGCGGACGCAACAAACATAAGCCTACAAAGCCTGTGACTGCGACGTGGGAGCCCGTCGTGGCACGCGTCCGAATGCTACGTGGAACGAGAAGAAAAATAGATGAGGAATGTGAACAGGTGGTTTCTCGGCTCCTCGCAAAAAAAAAAAAAAAATCCTCCAATGGCTTCTCGTTCTTGAGGCCCGGGGAAGCGGGAAGGCAAGGCCAGCCTCGCAGGCCTATTGCACCGTGGGCGACCTTGATCTCTGCATGGCCGTATGGGCTGGCTCCTCGTCTCTTCCTCCCCCTTCTCCAACAGGAAAATGCCTATCAAGATTGGAACGCAAGAGAAACATGTGTTTTGATTTTCCTAGGAGCAAATTATTAGAAACCACCATTGAAGATGGACAACAAACCTGCTCCTTATGCTTAGGGTATGTGTTGGTATCAATGCTAACCACTAGCTAGCTAAAAATTAGTTCTAGTACATCTAAATAGGAGGGCTACTAGCTGAGCTAATTTTTTAGACAACTCTTCAACTAGTTGTTAGCCAACTAGCTAATCAATCATAGCTAATTTAGACATTCTTTTTTGCGGAAGGGCATGTAGTCTAGCATTTACAAGAGCCTCCATAGCACTAGCACCTAAGGTCTTATGTTCGACTCCTTGTGAGAGCAAATATTCCAGGATGCACGGCGACCAGCAGCCAACCCAGGCGACCACCTCTACCCCCACCTCTAGGCTCACTGCCCTTCCCAACTCATCAGCGGCCGGCAACCAGGCGCCTTGGCTAGAGGAGCGCTGCTGGTTGGAGGAGAGCCCAGGCCAAAGGGGCGGCTAGAGGCCCGCCGTGGTCGAGGGACTGGATATCCCTTCGTCTTCCATGGATCAACCACCGAAGGTTCTTAACTGCTGTCGTCGGATGGTCGTCGTGGTGGGGGCGGGCCACTACGGCCACCGTCGTAGTGGGGGAGGGCCGCTGCAGCGCTGTCGTGGTGGCCTGATGGGTCTCTCGGTTATTTCAGTTTGGAACTAAATCCGAACCAAAAGAACCGAAAACCAAACTAGTCGGTTCCTATTTTTTTGAGAACGGATCGGTTCCAATTTTTCAGGAACCAAATCTATTAGGTAACCGAGGAACCAAACCAAAGAACCGAATGCCCAGACCGACTCCTAAGCCTGCAACTATTATACTATACGTATAGCCTATAAGAACGTCTTGTTAGTGATGATAAGGCTCCTCACGTGGGCCGTGGACTGTACCATGCCACTGTGTTGTCATGATGCACGCACGCAGTCAATGCAAATACAGTATCCACAGTTCTTAAAGAGGTCGTTTCGGAGTTGTGTTGAAACATAGTTTTGTAAAAGTATATATATATTGAATATATTTTATAAATATTTTATAGTAAAAAAGTAACGGTCAAAGTTGTTTTTGAGATCATATCAATGTCCAAATTGACTTTTTTCAGGGATATAATAGGACTGGTGGCTGGGTGGAAATGAAATTATCTCCATGAACACGTTAGGGATTTTGTTTATAGAAAATGACAGAACTATAGAAGCCCCTCCCGTTTGGTTGAGGTGGTTCTATGAAAAACGTGTCTCTAAAAATAGTTTTTAAGTCAAATTGTCTCTAGAAATTAAATTTTAGTGGCCGCTGAACTTTCCATCCGCCTCTAAAAACACCCTCTATTTTTAGAGGCGAATGACAAGCTTAACCGCCTCTAAAAATATTGGTTTCAGAGGCAGCTACGCATTCCATCCACCTCTAGAAATAGAGATAGCTGGAAATTCCAGCTATCTTTATAAATGGATTCTCAAAGATGGCTAGCAATTCCGCTTGCCTCTAAAAATATGTGCAACATAGTTAAATTCAAAATTTTCAAATCAAATTAGATGAAGACAAACTTTATATCAAGTTGTGCGAACACAAGGTTGACAAGTACCCTTGTGTGTTCGTTTTGTGATGAGTGATTGTCAATGTGATCCACGAAGTAGGTTGAGTGGTGACTAACCCTACCTTGGCGAAAGCCTTGTGTGCGACATGTCTCTTGGCTTGTGTTGTGCAGGTGTGGAGCACGGAGGCGGTAGCCGACGGCGAGGTGAAGGTCAAGGAGGACGTGCCGTGCCGATGGACCGGAGGGGTGAAGGACGGACGTGAGGCTTGGACCGAGGGACCCGGAGGCCGGGTGGCTAGCCGCGGTGGCTGACACTTGGGACATCGACAAGCGCGAGAAGACATGGGAGTGATCGTGTTGACCGTGGAGGTGACACGCGTCGGATGGCGGGGGACGCGTATGGAGTACGCTACTCGCGGAGCGGTTTGATGGTTTGGGCCTTAAAACCATCGGAGGCGGGTTTACGGGTTTGGGCCTCAAAACCTGGGCGGATGTTCCGAGGAGGAACGGACGGCACGTAGCGGCATCAGGGAGTTCGCGTCGAGGCGAAGCTACCGGTGAGGAGGCTGTTGGGCATTCTTAACGTCACTACCAAAAGTAGACTTAGTTTTCTAATTCTGATAACGACGCCAAAAAATGTCAAACCTATCCCTCATGCCACTTAAGCCAAGTTGTCATCCCCAGCATGACACGAGAGACGCGGTATTGAAATATGCAATTGCTCATCAAGATAAATAATAAAAGGGATCTGCAAGCGCACAGATTAATACCAATGTAGCATTTTAACCGGGAAGTATTCCAGGTATCGTTATTTATATTTTTACCACTGGGAAGGGATTTCTAAGTATCATGGTTGATAATGGAATGAGAATATGGAACTGAGTACACATCATTGCATGTATAACCGAGAGTATTTATCAATCTCTTTATACAGGTATAAATGTCACATTAAGTAAAGGTAAAGTGATAATGGTGACAAAGATAATTAATCTGATCAGCTAGCCACATATAATAATGATAAGCACCTCAACAGATATTCTAGCAAGTCATTAGCATGGAATTAGGATGAACTACAAAGATATTCCCTAAGTTATTATTAACTATAAAGTCTAGCATATCATAGTTAGTGCAATTATACTTGGCAATCATGGTGAGAAAAGACTATATCCATGCATAGTGAATATTAGCAAGGAAGATGAAGAACATAGCAATCACTCCCCTGTAATAGTGTTGCTCTGCCTGCCCTATACACGAGAGGGGGACTATATAAGAATCAACGAAGCTGTCACTATCGCGAACTACCCCACAATCCGGCATGTAGGGTGCAATCGCAGATAAATACGGTATAGACACCACGTCTACACAATAATTATCATTCACCCACTGTACACATGGATAAACGCTATACGATCCTAGGCATGTATATAATTCCAATCTAACTAAGCCAAGCATATAACTATGATAAACTAAGAACAATATAATTGCAAATATAATCAAGTAGAGCAAAGTCATAACCAATATATTGAAATAGAACAAAGTCATATTCATAATATTGAAGAACAATGATGAACAATTGAAGAACAATAGAGGAATTACCAAGAATCCTCTTGACAGATCCGGGAACCAATCGAAGATTGACTCCTTCTAGTTCTAATCCTATGTAGCTATGCTAACTAGAGATCTAGTTGATGTGGTGGCTCTAGGGCTTGATCAGAGGCTCTCCTCCTGAATTAGGGTTTGAAGTATGAGACGAGGGGCCTCTCCTCCAGGGTCAGGGGCCTTGCTTATATAGCCCTTTCAGATGAATCTGGCCCGTTGGATCAAACCAACATTGATCGTGCGGTTTTCCTTAATCCTCTAGGTCGGTGGAGCATAATCCTCGAGGCGGAGCCTGATTGGCTGAGCCAGCAGGGCGGGCGCCCTAGGGACTAGGGCGGGCGCCCTGTTCCCGGCTCTGTTACGCATCCCGTTCGTTCTCGTGGCTTCTGGACTCTTCTAGATGTAAGATAATTACGTGTTCGGTTAATATCCCGTCATTAATCCGACATGTGGGCCTTTCTTCCGTATTTCCTGATAACCCCCTGCAGAAATAGATAAACAGCAAAACTCGTGGAATTCTGTCAGATAAAACCCTAAGTCTAGGTGTTGGTTTCATTTGGATCCTTTTCTCTATTTATTTGATAGTTATAATTGATACTTAAGGACCATCAACAAACTCCCCCAAGCTTACCTCTTGCTCGTCCCTGAGCAAGGATAGACTCAGCGATGGATGAGAAGTTGCTGAAATTCCTTTGAATTTTGACGGTACACATGCTTTCAAATAGAGTCTCATCTCTGAGTTAAAGTAAACTGTCAAGATTTAAAACTTACTCATTATACCTTTCACCATGGGGCTTGCAACCGTCACCTTTGTCTTGAGCGGTTAAAAGATAGAACAATCTAGTCAAGCACCATGTCTCTTATTCTTGATCAGCTATAGCTCTTGGAGTTTTTTTGCAGATTTTCAAATAAAACTCAGAGATTCCTTGTATGGCTCTCTCAGGTCTCTCTTTTGTGGTATTTCTGGATCCTCACCAAGGCAGTAATGGTGTCTGCCTTCTCAAAAAGCAAAGTATGTAGTATTTGTGGTATAAGGCAGAGTGACATTGCCTTCTCTCTCATCCTATTCTAATAAGGCTTTTGATATCTGGAGCTCATCGGTGGGAGATAAAGTATACATACTTACAAGACATTTATTGCATAGTCAAACCATGGATCCAGAGAAACAAGCCAATAAGTCAAATCAAGATGTGCATGTGTGGCGAATAAATGGTGTATGGTGGTAGTGATGATAACAATGATGAAAGTCTAATTCTACTTTTGCTCTTTTTGAGGGGATACGTACCTTTCTTGCTTTTAAAGCTCTTGAGGAGAATGAGGTGCTCTATATTTTCTTTTTTATTTCCTCTCAGGTGGGTATCTTGTACCCCTAATTCTACTGTCGAACACTTGTCCATTTTTACCTCTCTTCTCACACTTTTTTTTTCATCGAGGTTCCGAGCACTTGCTCCTTTTTATTTCCTCGTATCTTTTTCTTTTCGAGGTTCCGGGCACTTGCCCCTTTTTATTTCCTCGTATAGAGCACTCATCTCCTTAGAACAATATAGCAAGTGGTAGTAACCAAAATAGCTTGAGCATTTATTTCACAGGGGATAACAAGAATGGGAAAATATTTTTGGCTATTCTCTCCCGGATTAGGAGCAGAATAATTTTATGTGGATCTGGAGATGAGAATGAGTGGATATATGTGGATGCGTACTTCCGGAGTAGAAGCAGCATGTATGAGTGATCGTGCAAGTGAATCTTGATTTTAACTGCATGACAAGCTCCTAAGGGTCTACACAGCTTGACTACACTCAATGCTCATAAGCAGTAAAAAGTAAAGGTATGGCTTAAAGTCTAGCAAGCATGTATGTATGGCTGTGGTAGGAACTTAAACTCTCATCATACAGGAACTCATCATGTAGCATTTTAAGATTTTCAAAGATAAAATTCTCCAGAATTCTAGCATCTCTAGGAATAGATAAACAGCAGCTCAACCTTCCCATATCATATCCGTTAACAACTTAGACTTTAGATCAAGCTCTCTTCCCACAAGTTTAGATTTAGAGCAAGCTTTAAATGATAACAGTTATGTAAACTTAGAGAGAGAACTTCAAATTTGAAAATTAGGCAAAGCAACTATTCATCATATCCATGCTAGAGTTTTATTATTTAGATTCAGTTTAGCATAGCCACTTTATTTATTTATTAAAACACACTAAGCAAAAGATATAGGTATATATATATATATAAGCACAAAATCTTTATTTGGTTTTTTTATAGTTATGTATATTTTTATTTTTATAGGGTAGAAGTATATATAAATATAAAGATAAAGATAGAAATACTTAGCACGATAATGGAGGTGCTCTCCCCCAAGCTGGATCTTGACATAATCTCTTCTGATGTAGCTAGCAGATGGCGGAGATGTATTTGAAAGTCGGCAGCACCCTGACAGCGATTAGAATGTCCTCCGTCTGCTAGTCTCCTTGAATTCTGTGAAGCTCAAATAGACAACAAAGCTTTGTGGAACTGATTAAGTGTTAGCATAAATATCTAGCCTTTATCATGCTGAGCCTCCTTGATTTTTTTATGTTTTTTTTTATTTTATAAAGCAGAAGAAAATATTTATGTATTTATTATATATATATATTTTTATGCCACCACAGTGAATGTACTTATGGGTTTTATGCCACTCGCATACTCACATGGGGCTTTAGGGTTTTTAACATTTTTATTTTCTTTTTAAGATAGTATGAATATGATTAACTAAGCAAACTATTTAAGATAAAGTAAATAATTAAAAGGAAAGGATAACTACCAAGTTACCTCTTGGCAAGGCGTTCGGTGTTTTTAAGTCCTCCGAACGGGACTCTTATTCGTTCAGTCGTCCTGGGACTTGGTGGATGGCGTAGTCGGTGGTTCCGGCGGCGCCTCCTCTTCATGTACAACTATCTTTTCTTTCCATACCTGTCTCGGTGCTTTGGTCTCCTCAGGACAGTGTTGGTTGAGTGGTATGTCTTCAGATCTTACCACTTCTCCTTCATAATCTGCCCATCCGTCCTTGATGACCTGTTGCTTCTGATTGTGGTTACGTCGCCTTCTTCTTGTCCTGACCTGCTTGGATTCTTCAAATACATAGTTAGGGTCAGTAAAGTAAAGACGTACCTTCTCAGAGGGGAAGTGCATGTGGACTTCTCCAGTTCCAATGTAAATGATTGCTTTGACAGTACTAAGGAATGGTCTTCCAAGGATGATGGGTGGATCGTATTCATCTTCTCTCATGTCAATAACCTGAAAGTCTGTATGGACAAAGTGATCGTCTATCTTGACAGGGACGTCAGTTACTGTACCTTCGACCTGTCGGAATGTCTGATCTGCCATCTGGAGCTGAATATATGTTGGGTTTAAGGGCATGGTTCCGAACAGAAGTTCATAGGTGACCTTGGCCATTATGTTGACGCCCGACCCAGTGTCGCAAAGTGTCTTGTAGAAGTGGGACCCATTAATGGAGCAATAAATGCTTGGCATACCTGGGTCGTCCTTCTTAGGCAAGAACGGTGACTTGAATTGGCGATCTTGACCTTTGTGCACGGCAGTGACCATCTTAGCTGTCTCGGTCCATACTTGCTTCTTGCTCTTGTTCCTCCTATTGGTCCTCTTCCTTGGTTCATATTGGGGTTGCTCTGGGATTTGTGCGGTCTTGTTCTTGAAGGAAAACGTTTCCTTCCTCCCCTTGATGTAGAAACTGATCTTGGCAGCACTAGCATAGATGACAGCTCCCGCGGTGTTCAGGAATGGTCTCCCTAGGATGACGGGAGCCCTCTCATCAGAACCGGTCTCTATCACTATGAAGTCTGCTGGAGCGTACGAGGAACCCACTCGGACACAGATGTTCTTCAATATTCCTCTCGGGAAACTCAGTGTCCTATCTGCAAGCTGCAAACACATGGTTGTTTCTAATAATGGTTATGAAAAGAGTTTTTCATAGAGTACCCTGGGCATGATATTGACGCTGGAGCCAAAGTCACAGAGTGCTTCTGGGAAGTCTCGCATGCCGATGGAGATCGGGATGACGGGGCGTCCTGGATCGCCTCTCTTGACCGGCAGACGGTCAGTACTTACTTCCACAATAGGGTTACTCCAGTAATCTCCTGCATCAAACATGTCTACAAGATTTGCAGATTCTAGTCCTTCCGGTTGTGATGGTATACCGGGGTTAGTAGCAGGAACAGCAGCAGCTATTTGATTCAACTGAGATTCAATCATTTTATTAAAGCTAATCTGGTTCTTGATGGCAGTAGAGAAATTATCCATTCTATTATTTATATTTTCTAGTATTTTATCATTAGATGCCAATTTCTTAGACAGGTTATCCATTAGCTTTCCTTGGTTGGACACTAACTCTCTCAAAGGTGGATAATTATTATTATTATTGAAAGAATTGTTACCTTGGTAATTACCTGAGTAGTTAGGCCTCTGTTGATTCCAACCTTGATTCTGCTGAGGACGGTTGTAGTAGTTGTTGTTATTGTTGATGTAGTTCACGTCCTCCAGCAACTCAGGACAGTGATTGCCCGAGTGTCCAGTACCTCCACACTCCTCACAAGTCATGTGGGAGTCGTAGACGTGCATGACTTCTTTCTTTTCTCCAGCTCGATCATCGAGCTTCTTCATGAGTAGGTCTAGCTTGGCAGACAGCATGTCTACCTCCTTGAGCTGGTGCATACCTCCACCTCTCTTGCGTATCTGAGTTCTTTCTTCATTCCAACCTTGGTTGGATGCCATCTTCTCCACAAGAGCTGTGGCTTTAGGTATGGTGAGTGATAGGAATGCTCCTCCAGCTGCAGCATCCATGGTTTCACGGGCACTGTTAATGAGCCCATGATAAAATGTCTGCATCAACAGCCAGCTTTCCATTCCATGATGGGGACATTCTAGGATGTAGTCTTGGAAGCGCTCCCATGCTTCTGGAACGGATTCATCATGTTGTTGCTGAAAACTTGTAATCTTCCCACGGAGAGCATTGGTCTTGCCCATGGGAAAGAATTTGGCCAGAAAGTTCGTGGAGCAAAGTGCCCACGTAGTGTTCTTCTCCTTTGTAGCGTAGAACCACTGCTTCGCTCTCCCCAACAGTGAGAATGGGAAAATGCGAAGTAGTATGGCGTCTCTGGGGACTTCAGCCATGGTGAAAGTGCTGCAGATCTCCAGGAAGTGTTGAAGATGAGCACTAGCGTCTTCATGTGGCTTCCCACAGAACTGGTTAGCTTGCACCATGTTGATGAGCCCAGGCTTGAGCTCGAAGTTGCAGTCGATCTCCCCAGCAGGTCTAGTGCGGATGTTGTCCGTAGTGGGAGCTGAGAACTCGCGGATCGACTTGTTCGCCATGGCTTCGAATTCAGTCGACAAATTCCGGATGAAACTTCGGCGGTCTTCGGATTTGGATGAAGCTTTGTGCTGAAGTGTTGACGATGTCTTCTTGAGCTTGGCTCTTGTTCTTCTGAATAAGGCTTCGGGATCGTTAACAAAGTTGTCTGGAAGATGTCTTCTATTCATGCATCACCCTGCAATAAATAATCAAAATAGAAAATACAGGGGTAAAACTGTATAAGAGAATTGATAAGCTCGATCAGATTAGTGATGCAAATGATGACTCAAAATTCCATATTCATTCCTACTTAGTAATCAACCTTCCCCGGCAACGGCGCCAAAAATGCTTGTTGGGCATTCTTAACGTCACTACCAAAAGTAGACTTAGTTTTCTAATTCTGATAATGGCGCCAAAAAATGCCAAACCTATCCCTCATGCCACTTAAGCCAAGTTGTCATCCCCAGCATGACACGAGAGACGCGGTATTGAAATATGCAATTGCTCATCAAGATAAATAATAAAAGGGATCTGCAAGCGCACAGATTAATACCGATGTAGCATTTTAACCGGGAAGTATTCCAGGTATCGTTATTTATATTTTTACCACTGGGAAGGGATTTCTAAGTATCATGGTTGATAATGGAATGAGAATATGGAACTGAGTACACATCATTGCATGTATAACCGAGAGTATTTATCAATCTCTTTATACAGGTATAAATGTCACATTAAGTAAAGGTAAAGTGATAATGGTGACAAAGATAATTAATCTGATCAGCTAGCCACATATAATAATGATAAGCACCTCAACAGATATTCTAACAAGTCATTAGCATGGAATTAGGATGAACTACAAAGATATTCCCTAAGTTATTATTAACTATAAAGTCTAGCATATCATAGTTAGTGCAATTATACTTGGCAATCATGGTGAGAAAAGACTATATCCATGCATAGTGAATATTAGCAAGGAAGATGAAGAACATAGCAATCACTCCCCTATAATAGTGTTGCTCTGCCTGCCCTATACACGAGAGGGAGACTATATAAGAATCAACGAAGCTGTCACTATCGCGAACTACCCCACAATCCGGCATATAGGGTGCAATCGCAGATAAATACGGTATAGACACCACGTCTACACAATAATTATCATTCACTCACTGTACACATGGATAAACGCTATACGATCCTAGGCATGTATATAATTCCAATCTAACTAAGCCAAGCATATAACTATGATAAACTAAGAACAATATAATTGCAAATATAATCAAGTAGAGCAAAGTCATAACCAATATATTGAAATAGAACAAAGTCATATTCATAATATTGAAGAACAATGATGAACAATTGAAGAACAATAGAGGAATTACCAAGAATCCTCTTGACAGATCCGGGAACCAATCGAAGATTGACTCCTTCTAGTTCTAATCCTATGTAGCTATGCTAACTAGAGATCTAGTTGATGTGGTGGCTCTAGAGCTTAATCAGAGGCTCTCCTCCTGAATTAGGGTTTGAAGTATGAGACGAGGGGCCTCTCCTCCAGGGTCAGGGGCCTTGCTTATATAGCCCTTTCGGATGAATCTGGTCCGTTGGATCAAACCGACATTGATCGTGCGGTTTTCCTTGATCCTCTAGGTCGGTGGAGCATAATCCTCGAGGCGGAGCCTGATTGGCTGAGCCAGCAGGGCGGGCGCCCTAGGGACTAGGGCGGGCGCCCTGTCCCCGGCTCTGTTACGCCTCCCGTTCGTTCTCGTGGCTTCTGGACTCTTCTAGATGTAAGATAATTACGTGTTCGGTTAATATCCCGTCATTAATCCGACATGTGGGCCTTTCTTTCGTATTTCCTGATAACCCACTGCAGAAATAGATAAACAGCAAAACTCGTGGAATTCTGTCAGATAAAACCCTAAGTCTAGGTGTTGGTTTCATTTGGATCCTTTTCTCTATTTATTTGATAGTTATAATTGATACTTAAGGACCGTCAACAGAGGTGCGGTGGCCGTCGGATCAACATGAAGACCGGGTTGGACCTCTACGTCCTTGGGCTTATTGGTTTAGCTCTCATGTATTCAGGGACATTTAAGGGAATGTAAAATAGCCCTGTTAAATAGAGGATGACAGCCCCTCCTCACCTCTCTCCTCATTCTCTTTTTTTTCCTCTTTCTCCCTAGGTTTAGCTCTTCTTGTGTCTTTTGAGAGAGGTCAAAAATCTGAGATTTTTGTGGTGTATTTGTTGAGATTTGGAGTGGGAATGGAGGCCCGAATCCTCCATTTGTCGTTCGGGATTCAGTGATTTTGCCTGTGATTTTTCCCTCACTGTGTTCATGTGTTTTTCCCATTTTCGTGGTGGTTTTTTATCTGAGTTTCCCAGAGTTTGGGTGGATCCTAAGCAATGATTTTTGGGGACTAGATTCCTAGCTCGTTGAATTTAACCTGTACAAAGTTTGGGATCGATTCTTGCAGGTTTGGTCAAGTTCTGGGAGATTTTTGTCGTCGCCCCCTTCTGCCTGTTCTTCATTTGCTGGTTCCTGTTCGTGCCCAGCAGAGACGTTGTTCGTCGTGCTCGTTCTTTGAATATTTTCGTGGGGATTCTGCAGGTGAAGCAGGCAGCAGCGCCACCAACTCCGTGGTCTCTAGGCCCGAGCGTGCTCTGGTGAGCGGCGCTAGCTCTTGAGCCGTGAAGCTTTGCTGTTTGCAATTTCTCGAGTCCAGGCACTCTGTCAGTTTGGTCTCCAGTTCTTCGTGTTCTTGCGTCGAGCACTCCAGGCTGTCTCCTTCCAGAGCAGGTCACCCAGTAGCAGTGCTACCAACGCTGAGTGCTCAAGGCACCATGCGTGCTCACTGAGCAGCACTTAGGCTATCCGCACTCATGGATCTCTATATTAATCCTCTATACGTCCTAGTTAGTAAGATTCTCTTCTCTATACTCAATTCTCTCGCACCCATCCATCCTCTATATCATCCTCTATCCATCCTAGTCACTGTGGGGTCCACTTGTCACTTTATCTAAATATATACATGTGTGATCTAGTTTTGAAGGATTTATTGAGACGAATTTAATAATGCAATCAAAATTTAATTTGGATTTATGGTTTACGAGTTATAACATTTTTTAGTTAGTTGAACAAGTAGGACCCACCGTCCTCTCTCTCCCACATACACTTTCTCCTCTCCAGCATGCGTGCGGGCGCGCGCTCAGTGTTGAATCACGTGTATAGCGGACGAACACTATCGCCTCTACATTTACCGGATGAGTTACGTGCATGCAGTATGCCGGATGTGTTAGCGTACACTGCTGCAAGCATTTTTTAACGCTATACACGTTTACAGGAGGCGGTTGTGGACGCCAGTGCAGACAGCCTTACTCTGGATCCGGCAACTCCGATGCCTAGTACTCGTCCATTCTCGTGAGCTTCTCTGATTTTGCAGTTCGTGCTCAGACTTGTGGTTAGGTGGACTAGTGCTGCTAGACACCGATTGCAAGTACTCACTGACTAGTAACTGGAGATTGATCTGAAGAGCGGCAGCTGCGGTAGGAATATTTCTTTTGCAGGTCGTTTGCAACTAGCTGTTTGTGTCCAGCGCCAGGAGCAGCACGCTCTGTCCAGATGCTAGTGCTTCTGTTGTTCGTGATTTGATTTTCAATTTCGTGTGTTGTCACTTTCATCTACAGGAAGAAATCACTACATGATTATTCAGTTAACTTCAGTCATGTGCAAGTGATCGTGTGCTTCCCATATTGTCGGCTTGCTGCAAATTTCATTTCTGCAGGAGCATCAGGCTGCTAGTTCCTGACCGTGTGTGATCTTCTTGGTGCCTGTACTTGTGTTTGATCAACAGCAGAAGAGCAGGCCCTTCGTTGTTGTGCAGGTGATTTCTTTGTTCAGTTTTGAATGCTTGATTTTGATTGGTCAGGAGTTCTGGTGTCGCATCGGTGAATACAAGGAGCAAATGTTGGCCAATTATTGGAATATATAATTGTGCTTGAATCATATTTCCGAGCTTCTTGTTTCATCTACGGTTTGCACGTTTGGGCTCCGATTTGTGTTTCGTTTTTTTGTGTTGTTTTTCTTTCGTTCAAGGAATTTTCCTAGATACTCTCATCACTAGTTGGCGTTGGTATTTTTAGCTTGGGATCTCGCTTGTGCTTGGCGGTGATTTTGAGACAGTGGCCAAATATTTCGAAAGAAATTTGAGGCTCCCATTCACCCCCCTCAGGTCGCTATTTCCGGTCCTTCAAGTTGTACTGCACAAAGGGATCTACAACTTTTTCATTTAATCATTTAAGGCCCAAAAATTATGTTTTAAGTTTTCATAATTTGAAAATCAATATTTAAAAAAAGTTCAGTTTACCTTGGATGGAGGAACGGCCTAAACAAAAGTTGTAGAACTAGAAGAAATCTACAACTCTATAGTTGACTGTCTTTTAATTTGAAATCATTTAGTGCTGGTTAATTGTGTTTTAAGTTTTTAGATTTTGTAATTCTTTTTTTTTGAATTTTTCAAAGAACCTTGGATTGACAAAAGAACTAAACCAAAGTTGTAGTACTCGAAAAGACCGCAAAATTGTAGTTGACGATATTTTTCATTTAAAATCATTTAGGGCCTATAAATTCTGTTTTAGGATTACTGATTTTAAAATTCATTTTTTTATTTTTTTCAAATAGACTCCCGACGGAGAAATGATCTAAACAAGTTATAGTACTCGAAGGGATCTAAAACTTTTAACTTTAAGATTTTTACAATTGAATTTGTTTAGAGTATCAAACATTACTATAATATGTACTAAAATGAATACAAATGAGTGTATCATCCACTTAGTAAGAAGTGATTTTGAGTCATAGTAGTAAGAAAGCAACATGCAATGCTTGATGTTGTGAGTTTGACCTAACCAAACGAAAAGTATCATATATCGAGCTATGCTCATATAACACAACCCATGTACTTCCTCAGTCACAAAATAAGTAACATTCTCACTTTTCGAGAAGTCAAATATTTTTAACTTTGCCTAATATATAAAAAAATATTAATATTTATGATGCATAATTAATTGGTATCATTGATGGATCATTGAATAAATTTTCATAACATACTTATTTTGATATATAAATGTTGCTAATATTTTCTATAGATCTAGTTAAATTTAAGAAAGTAGTGATACTTATTGCGGGGCTATTGGAATATAGTATAAGTTACGAGGGCTAATTGCCAACGACAATTGTAAGGGCTTTGCCTGCTTTGCGCCCTCGCCGAGCTGCACCCAGGCAGGTGCATCTGCCGCGCGCAGGCGTCGGTGTCTGGCTCAGAAGCAAACACAAGCTAAGTCTCTAATTTTATACTTTTTTTAAATTAAAGAGGCCCACCCCAATTCGCTCCCTATAATCGATAAGATGCAACAGTAATCATCAGATAGTTCCAAACCACGTAGGGCCTACTGTGATTAATTGTTGCTGGTACGGTGGCGCCATCCTTATCTTTAAATGTGTACGTACTATCACAGTCTCACCGGCCGCAACAAGGACGTTCTACTGCACTTTTGTTAGGTGTAGGTGGGGACTGCGACGTGGAGCGAGCAATTGTGTTTGTGTGGCACCGATCGACACGTACATTTGTCTGTTGGGTTATCACGGGAAGTCTACAGGGCACTAGCTAAATACAAGCGTGCGCTGTACAAAGGATAAAGAAAAGAACACCATCAAACATCCTCGCCAAAAGTAGCTTTGAAGATCGCAAAAGTCACTCACTGCTGATTACGAGATCTAGAACTCACTAAAGAATACCGGCTGGAGGAACCCTCCAAGAAACGCAGGCTTGCAATCCTTACCATCAGAACGGTGTGTTGAAAATATCTAGCCTTGCTATTGAAATGACCGAAAGAATAAAGATATTGAAATCATCGCATCGAAAGTCAGCCAACTGCTTCTCAAGATAAAGACATCAAGTGCCAAGATCTAAAGAGAAGGAACGAAGAGAACCAACGAGTCTGACAAACCATGCTTTCACCGGCTCTTCACCGATGCCAGATTGAATGTCATCGAGGTATGGAGAAGCCGAAGAGACCTTATTCCAATGTGTCATCATCGCCACCATCTCGTTGATGACACCATAAACCAAACTCTACGAGAACAAAGAATGAACCTAGATATACGAAGGGGCCAGGTACCCTTAACCTTCGTCCGTTCACCCGGCTATTTTTTGAACTGTCTAGCCAACAATAACCAAGTGCCATGTCATCTGTTTCGCGGATTCCTCGGTCATGCATAGCCGTTGGATCCTCGGTACGAATGGAAGGTACCATAGGATCTTCATGGGGATCTTCAGCTGCCTCTTCTGACCATCACCAGAGTCTACCTCTAGGTACCGAGAGGATTTACACTTTGAACAGTGTGTTGCTTCGGCATGTTCTTTTCTGAATAAGATGCACCTATTTTCACAAGCATATATCTGCTCATATGGCATCTTAAGTGCATGAAGGAGTTTTCGTGACTCGTACATGCTCTTTAGCAGAATGTGACCTTCAGGACGCATGCTGCCAAAAACTGTAAGCATATTGTCAAAAAGCGTCCCGACTCAGGCTAAACTTAGACTTTAAGGCCATTACGCGTCCAATGGCATCCAATCGAGAGACCTTTGTGTGGCCGTGAAGGGGTTTCTGTGCCACAGACAACATGTCATAATACGCCTTTGTGGTTGCCTCTAGCTCCTCCTCCTCCCTACGTCCTTCACCAAAGTGTGCTTCATGATAGTCATGTAGCATGTCTGCTACCCTGCCCTCCACATCCAAATCATCGACGCATTGTCTCACGACCTCGTCTCTCATCTGACCGACTTCACCATGGTAGATCCACCTAGTATAGTCTGCCGTAAATCCATAGAGGCAAAGATGTTTACCCATTTCCACCTCTGTTTGCCATTTTTGGTTTCCACATCTGCTGCAGGGACACCAAGTTTTATGTGCTCCTTTAACCTTCCAAAATGCTTCTTTCAAGAAAGCTTCTGTCTTCTCAATCCATTCGTCGGTCATCGAGCCCGCACTTGGGTGGCCCGTGTACATCCACTCACGGTTATCCATCCTCTACCATATCAGCGAGTAACATGAGAATCAATTGCATCTACATGATGTCCCTACCACCTAATAGGTGCAGATAGGTCCTAATCCCACCCGAGGATGCGTAGACGGGGTTAGTTTCCATGGTTTACTTTTATCCGAGACAGAATTTCGGTAGCACCTCCCTGCTGATCTCCAAATACACGTCCTGGCAGGGAGTTGTGTATCCAGAGAACAACAGGGAGATGACGCCGAAACTCCATCTCGGATTGAAGTAGACCACGGAAACTAACCCCGTCTACGCATCCTCGGGCTGTCTGAAAAATGTGGACAATTCGAAACAGATATGGTCATACATATGCAAACAACTGCATACTTCCAACAGTATCTCTTTCGAATAGGAGACGCCTAACTAGATTACACAATCTACGACCATCATACGGAAAGAGGGGTTATACCTAGCGGTTCAGGCAGACCCACAGCGGCGAGGAAGACGATCGGGCTCCTCTCTACAAAAAAGGAACAAATGGGCTTAGATGAAAATTTTGGCAGAACCTCCCCTACACGGTGAGGTTTCCAAAACCTGCAAGAAAACGAACGGCACGATGGCCGACAACCACATATATATATCATAGCTCATTGTCAACCACCGCAGAGACCACCCACCACCACCAACACCATCATGCCACAAATGCAAATCATTGCCGATTCACATTCATATGTCACTACTACCACTACTATGTGACTACTAGCACTACTACCACAGCATGAACGGAAGAGGAAGGGTGGGTTTACCTAGTGGATGCTTGGGCGGCGTCGAAGGATGGGGCAGCACGTCGAATGAGGCGGCGTCGTGGTTCGCACCGACGACAATGACCTTGTAGAGGGCTGGGGCGGTAGCAGCGTCATCGGAGCCGATGTCGGGGGCCGGGCTAAGGAGCAGCAGGGGCAGGGAGCCGCGGACCTCCTCCTCCCTCCTCTTCCTCGGGCGCCCATCCTCCTCCTCCTCCTCAGAAGCTGGTGGTGGCGGGGGCGCTGGCCGGGCCCCACGTGGACGTCGGGGACCGGCGGCAGGCGTGTGGGCGGCCGGCGGTCGGCGGTCAGCGTGCGCGCGGCCAGCCTCCTCCTCCTTCGGAGCCGGTGGTGGTAGGGGAGGAGGCCGGGGAGACGGGCTGGCGGGCGGCCGGCAGCCGGCGTGCGCGCGGCTGGACTCCTCCTCGGGAGCCGGTGGGGGCAGGGGCGGGAGGCTTGCCGCCGTGGACAACGGGGACGCGACAGACCGGGGCGGCGGGCGGGGGCCTTGCTATGCGCGCGGGCGGCGACCAGCATGCTCGTGGCTGGTGCGCACAGGCGGGGTCGCGCGCAAGGGCAGGTGGGCAGGCGGCGGGCGAGGGGGGTGTGCGAGCGTGGGTGGGAGACGGCGGCAGCGGCAGATTGAGTGAGAAGAGAGCGGCGCGCTGTCAGAAAATGTTAAGTTTGAGATCTGTTTGCCGAGCGTTAGATACGTTTGCCGAGTGCCATGTCAGAGCACTCGGCAAACATTTTTTTTAAAAAAATCGCGCAGTGGACGTTTGGCAAGTGCCACCTCCAAGCACTTGGCAACTATGGCCATTTGCCGAGTGCCACCTCCCAGCACTCGGCAAATACAGACGTTTGCCGAGCACCACCTCGTAGGCACTCGGCAAACAATGTTTGTATTTTTTTTTGTTTTCTGTAGCATATTTGTCAAATTTGTTTAGACATACTTTTTAAATACCTTATTAATTTCACTTTACAATGCATGTCAAATTGTTTTATGAAATATAGATCATTATCTCATGTAATTAAGCTCAAATTCCTTTATTCCATGCATTCCATGAGTGCAGAAAAAATTTAAAAATATCAAATGAATTCAAAAAATTACCAAACTTTCACATGACACAATCTTTGATGTTTATTGACTATACAAAAAGTTTCGGAGTGAAACCACAACTCGACCGTCACTTTCACTCGAAATCATATCGGATCATTCTCAATAATCCTGAAACTTGTTCGAAGATGTTACAGGTTGTGAGCAACGTACGTGAGAACTTGTGCGAAACATTCTCAATTTTTTACCACAGGATCCACATACAATATGATGACATCTTGTTAAATTTCATGATTTTCAGACTTCGTTGGCTTTTTATAGAATTTAAAAACAGCTCTCGCACGGGGTCGAGGTCGTGTTTCCAAAATAACATGTTTGAAATTTCTTTTCATATCGCAGGTCAGGCCTCAACATGGGAAAAATAGCATGAATATCAATTTTGTACTCATTTTTGTCAAATATTTGAATCACTTGCGGTTCAAATTTGACTTAATTCAAAAAATACTTGAAATGCATTTAATTAGTTAAATATAGCAAACAAATACAAAAAAACACCAAACTTTAACATGGAGTACTAAATGCTGTATGTATATGGTAGAAAAATTTATGACGTCTAAAATGAAAAAAATAAACTTTTGCCGAGAGCCCCAAAATAGCACTCGGCAAAAAGGAACGTTTGCCGAGTGCTAACGGTGGGCACTCGGCAAACGATTAACGAAGCTCGGTTGGGAGACGGCGGACGGCAGTTTGCCGAGAGCATTTGGTTTGCCGAGAGCCGTTATTCCTGGCACTCGGTAAAATTACACGTTTGCCGAGTGCTCCTGTCCCAGCGCTCGGCAAATAGCTGGTTTGCCAAGTGTCTATTGTTTGCCGAGGGCCGCTGGCTTGACACTCGGCAAAGGTGATGTTTGCCGAGTGCCCGATTTTTGACCCTCGGCTAACAATTGGGCACTCGACAAACGTGGCGTTTCTGGTAGTGGATGGCATCTAACCGCGAAACCCACTGCTCTGCTAGCACACAACCAAAGCAGGAACGAGAATGAAACTATCAACCGCCTTGCCTAGGACCTTGCGGGTGCCTAACCAGGCATCGGCCACAAAAAGGGAGTCACCACGACGCGCATCACCAGGGAACAGCCAGCATAACGCACAGCCATGTCGAACAGGGTCGACACCAATGTCCTAGCGACCGCGGAACACGATGTCAGGGATCACGGAACGACCGGCGCAACGCACACAAGTCTCGCACGCACACCCGGCGGGAGCAGAGGGGCGAAGAGCTGGGAGGGGCAGGCGGACGAAGCGTGCGGCGTGTACCTAGAGCAGCTGGAGTCGTTCGAGACCGTCGCCGGTGACGATGTCGACGTCCTCGTAGCCACACGGCCGGCAGTTGTGTCGCAGTAGGGTTCGGATCCTTGTTCCCGGTCCTGGCTGTAGATGTTGGGTCTCAACGGGCAGCGGATTCGTAGGGCCCCTCGCTCCTCAGCCCGAAGCACGCTTGAATCAGCCTCCACCGCCTCCGCCTCCGCCTCAAATCGAGGCCGCGTCACCAAATCCACCCCAAATCGCGGCCTTGCCGGTGACGAATCCGCCCCAAATCGAGGCTTCACCGACAACGACGGACCTTCATCTCCACGTTGATGGGCCCGCACCAGCATCGACGGCGGAGGAGGTCAGCTGGTGCTGCCCAAATCGATGCCACGCCGCGACGACGGAGCTTCCACCTCTGCCTTGAAGAAAGATGAAATGAACACGTTGAATATGGAGAAGGGGGAAAGGGAATGTACGCACAGTTTTGATTTTTTTTAAATGGTCGTCGCAGCTAGAGGTGGAACTTGGGCCGTGCCGTGCCGGCACGGCATGACCCTCTCATGCATCGTACCGTTTCGGGTCATGCCCTCTAGGCACGGGAGGTACATCGGGCCGTGCCGATATGGCATGGTGAATCTTTTCTTCGGCCCAAGCACGGCCTGTGGCACGCTGGCACGCCTTCGGTTCGTGCCGGTCTAAGCACGACCCTCAAAATTTCTTTGCTAGTTCTTGGGAGAGTATACTCTATAGCTAGCTACAAAATAAGTTATTTTTTAGCCACCTCTATTTATGATAATTTTATATACTAATTTACGATAATGTTAGTATATATTTACGATAGTTGAATTACTATAACATATGGAGATATTTACCATAATGTTATAGTAAATCACATTGTAAGGAGTTACTATAATCTCATAAATTAGCATAGCAATTATCGTAACTCAAAGTGGCTGCAGAATAAGTTATTTTGTAGCTAGTTGTAGGGTATATATATATATATATATATATATATATATATATATATATATATATATATATATATATATATATATATATATATATATATATATAAAAGTTTAATGATTTTCATAATCTATTCAAGAATTAGATAAGAAGTAATATAGTAAATGCTAGAAAATTGTACTGTATAGTTGCAGAAGTGTCTACGTGTTATTTTCGTACCGTGCCGGCCCAAGCACGGCCCAAGATGCAGGCCGGGTCATATAGTCCGCCGTGCCAAGATTCTGGGCACGGCACGGCCCTCGTGTTCGTGTCGTGCCGGCATGACCCAAAATATTTCGTGTCGTACCATGCTTCAGGTCATGTCAAAAGACCGTGCCATGACCCGCCTTCAAATAACACGGCCCAAGTCCCAGCTCTACTCGCAGGGCAATAAGTCGGAATCCAGACAAAACACGACAAAAAACATGACAGTAAGGGAAAGGAAACAGACGCAGGGAAACGTACCTGCCAAAAAAAGTAACGTGCGTTGCTAAACTCGTACAGCACACGCGTGCTGTATAAGATGCCTCTCATGTCAGGCCTCGTTTAGTTTCCTCAAAATTCCAAGTTTTTTCACTCTCTCTCAATCACATCAATTTTTAGCCTTTTGCATGAAGTATTAAATATAGGTAAAAAACTAATTACACAGTTTAGTTGGAAATCACGAGATGAATCTTTTGAGCCTAGTTGGTCCACGATTGACCAATATTTATCAAATAAGACGAAAGTGGTACCATTTATCAGATTGAAATTTTTTTCAATCTAAATATGGCCTCAATATTTTTCTTACGTGACAGTATATTTAATGCTATGAAAATCATGTGCGGGTCGGAATCCAGACAGAACACGACAAAAACATGACGGTAAGGGAAAGGAAATTTAATGCTATGAAAATCATGTGCGGGTCGGAATCCAGACAGAACACGACAAAAACATGACGGTAAGGGAAAGGAAACCGACGTAGGGAAACGTACCTGCCAAAAAAGTAACGTGCGTTGCTAAACCCGTACAGCACACGCGTGCTGTATAAGATGTCTCTCATGTCAATATTTTTCTTACGTGACAGTATATTTAATGCTATGAAAATCATGTGCGATTTTAGGTTAGGACTATCCTAATGATTATGCCATGATAAAGTCATAAACTTTAGAGGTGTAACATCTGTTCATGTGCCTGCAGTTTAGAGTCTCAAAATACCACCTAGAGTCCATTTTTTCTATGGTTGCTATCTAAAAATAAGGTGATGACTAGAGATAATTTAGCTATAAGAAGAAAGGTAGAAGATCCCTCTTGTCTGTTCTGCTGTGAATCAGAATCAGTAAGACATTTGTTTTTGAATGTGTGGTTGCCAAGCAACTTTGGTCCAATATGTCTGATATTCTAAGTAGAGATGTAGGAGGGATTTTCTATCAATTGGTTAAATATGGATTAGCAATAGTCGTCTTCTAGTAGATAACATGTTTTGTGTTGCAGCCTTGTGGGGGCTCTGGAAACTAAGAAATGACATTTGTTTACATGGTACAGTTTGGAGGAGTGTTCTTTCACTACTGATCTCAATCCTGACAATGATTATAAACTGGAGACTCCTCTGTCCTGTGGAGAAGAGACTGGAGTTCGACTCAAAACTGGAAAAGCTCAAAAGGTTAACAACCAGCCTTCCAAATCTGCTTGGCTGAACCAAGTGAATGGAGAATGTATTCGTTTCATGTATGAGACGGCGTTGGACTGGAAGCTAAAGAAATATCATGAAGAAATGGAGGAGCTCCTAGTTGATGCTTCTGACCAGAGCGTGGACGCTAAAGGGAAATGGATCAATCTTCTGAATTTCGGCGAGGAGTGGAATATGTAATGTACCTAGGGTGTGTTCAGTTGGTGAAAAGCGGGTGAAAAGTTACTGTAGCATCTTTCGTTGTTATTTGGCAAAATTTGTCCAACCATGGACTAACTAGGCTCAAAAGATTCGTCTCGACATTTACAAACAAACGTTCTAAAAAAAGACATTTACAGACAAACTATGCAATTAGTTATCTTTTTTACATATATTTAATGCTCCATGCATGCGTCCAAAGATTCGATGTGATGGATGGAAGAGAAAATATTTTGGGTTTGCATGTCAAGTGAACACACCCCTAGTGGTGTTGTTAGCTTCGTAAAAGAGTCCTTTAGCTCTTAGCTCTGCTAGGTCGTAGTTTTTTCTGAGTTGTTCGGTGATGATCTTGTCTGCTTAAAACGCTGTTACTCTGGTCCGTGTGATAATGCAATGGCCGGGGCTTTTTGACCCTGAAACTCTAAAAAAAATTATGCCATGATAAACGAGAATTGTGGTTTTTCCCTACGGAGGTAGTCCTATATATATAGTTGCACTCTGCTCCGAATCCACTGGAAATCAAACCGCACGGACGTATCCATCACTTGTCGTTCACAGATACAGTCGCGAAGAAACCACGAGTGTTCGACCATGGCCCCCTCTGCACCGCGGTCGATCCCCGGAGAGCTTGACGACGGCTGCGCGGCGCATGTCATGTTCATCCCAAGCGCCGGGATGGCCCACCTCCTCCCCTTCTTCCGCTTCATCACGGCTCTCTCGAACCACGGTGTCCACTGCTCCGTCATGACCGTCCTCCCGACGGTGTCCGCCGCCGAGGCCAACCAATTCGCGGCGCTGTTCGCGGCGTTCCCACGCATCCAGCGCGTCGACTTCAACCTCCTGCCGATGGACGTCTCCGCGTTCCCGGGCGCCGACCCGTTTTTCCTCCGGTGGGAGGCGCTGCGCCGCTCGGCACACCTCTTCGACCAGCTCATCGCCGGCGCCACCCCGCGCGTCTCGGCCGTCGTCACCGACGTGGCCCTCGCCTCCCACGTGATTCCGGTCGCCAAGCAGCTGCAGCTACCATGCCACGTCCTGTTCATCGCGAGCGCCACCATGCTCTCCCTCGTCGCCTACTTCCCCATCCACCTCGACAAGAAGAAGGACGACGACGCAGGTGCTGCGGCTGCGGGCATCGGCGATGTCGACATCCCCGGCGTGCGTCGCATCCGGCAGTCCTCCGTCCCGCAGGCGCTGCACGATCCGAACCACCTCTTCACAAAGCAGTTCATCGACAATGGCCGTGCGCTGACCCAAGCCGACGGCATCCTGGTGAACACGTTCGACGCGCTGGAACCCGTGGCGCTTGCCGCCCTGAGAGATGGCAAGGTGGTCCCTGGGTTCCCGCCGGTGTACGCCATCGGCCTGCTCAAGTCGTCACCCAGCAGCAGTGAGACTGAGAAGCAGGAGGCGGCGGCCTCCTCATCCTCCTCCCCTGTTATTGCTTGGCTTGGGGAGCAGCCGGCGAAGTCGGTGGTGTACGTCGCGTTCGGGAGCCGCACTGCCGTGAGCCACGAGCAGCTCCGCGAGATGGCCGCGGGGCTGGAGGCCAGCGGATGCCGGTTCCTGTGGGTCCTCAAGACGACGGTGGTCGACCGCGAAGACACGGCAGAGGTGCGCGACGTCCTCGGCGACGAGTTCCTGGAGCGGGTGAAGGACCGCGGCCTGGTGACCAAGGGGTGGGTGGACCAAGAGGCCGTGCTTCGCCACGCCGCCGTGGGGCTGTTCCTGAGCCACAGCGGGTGGAACTCGGTGACGGAGGCGGCGGCGTGCGGGGTGCCGCTGATGGCGTGGCCGCGGTTCGGCGACCAGCGCCTGAATGCCATCGCGCTGGAGAGCGGCGGCGCCGGGGTGTGGATGGAGCGCTGGAGCTGGGACGGGGAGAACAGGGTAGTGAGCGGGAGGGAGATCGGGGAGAAGGTGAAGGCGACGATGGCTGACGCCGCGGTCAGGGCAAGGGCGGCGAGGGCCAGCCAGGAGGCCGCCAAGGCCGTCGCCGAGGGAGGCACCAGCTACCGGAGCATGCAGCAGTTCATCGGCAAGCTCAAGGCTAGCTAACCTAAGCTCTCGATCGGTCCCTGCATGATCGTCGTGTGATTGTGAATTGGAATATTGCTCTGCAGTGTATACAGCCGGAGCGTATGGTCATGAACTCATGATTATGTGTGCTTGCTAGCTACCTCATGGTTTCGTCGTTCGTAATAGTAGCCATCAGCTGCTGCTATTGGATGTAAAATGAAATTGAATATCTGAATTATCCGATATCTGTATCCGCTAAAACTTGTAATATGGATAACCGTATTCGTATCCGTTTGTAATATAGATACTGAATGGATAATACAGCTGAATTTGTTTTTAAGTGTTTTTCCCTATCTGTATTCGATAATATTCGACAGTGTATATCCTGTATCCGCAAAGAGAATAAGGTGCCATAAACCTATTTAAAAGTTTTCTCTCCATAACCAGTGACCAATTATTTAATTTTATTATTACTAATGATGTATTAAAACCATTTAATAGTATATCTATAAATAACTTTTAGTATTAATTTAAATTATTAATGATACATAAAGATTAAATTAATTTTATTATTTTTCTGATTTAGTTTAAACCTAATATATTTGTTATTGTAAATTATTTTAATACTTTAGTTCATTTATTTTTTTAAAAAAATTTATATGATTTATAATTTTGTGATAAATATTAATATAAATAAAATATTGATTGCTTTGATATGTTTAACTTTTAAATATTTATTGATAACTGTATTATTTTATTGAGTTATTGTATTACATTTTATCCATTATAATTACTTCACTTTGATATTGGAGATTATTAGAAGTGTACTTTCATTTAGTTCACTTTGGTTAACGATAACCTTAGTAGTAAAATTTTATTCATGTATGTTGAATTTAACAATATACACTTTGAGTTGAATTGAGTAAATATCCGAATAGAAATCCGAATCCGAGGCATCCGTTTTGTATTCAAACTCAAAAATATTGGTATTCAAATTAAAATGTGGTAAAAGGTGATATCTGAATCCGATTCCGTGCGAACCTGATCTGTTTCCATCCCGGTGTAACTACATATTTATCTAAGAAAATGTCTTTCTTGCTTTCCAAGCATTTAATAAGTATAACTAAATATATAAAAAGATATTGATATTTATAATGTGTAATAAATAGAACTGGATGAATAATGAAGTATATTTTTTATAATAAATCTTCTTAGACATATAAATATCAAAATATTTGTAATAAACCTAGTTAAAATTTATTTTTTTTACTTAGTTCAAATAAATTTAAAATAGAATTAGTACTATATAGTAATAATATAAGTAATATAATCCCACAACAAAAAGCGAGAATTCTCCACAAATCTACAACGAAGGTAGTTGTGCTTTAGGCCGCCATGCATGGAACGAAGGTAGTTGTGCTTTAGGCCGTCATGCGTGGAAAGGATACGCCCAGTGCGGCAGAGCTCAGTGTGCATGCTGGCTCCCGCAGCGCGGACGCAACAAACATACGGAGTAAGCCTACAAAGGCCTTGTTTAGATTGGTGAATTGGGGAGAAAAACACTGTATCAGAATTCCTGTAGCATTTCGTTTGTATTTGGTAAAAATTATCCAAATTTTGACTAACTAGGCTTAAAATGTTCGTCTCGCAAAGTACAATAAAACTGTGCAATTAGTTTTTGATTTTATCAACATTTAGTATTCCATGCATTTGCCGATATTTTGATGTGACGGGGAATTTTCTTTTTGTATAGTGAAATTAGGGGAGAGAATTGGGGAACTGAACAAGGCCAAAGCCTGTGACTGCGAGGTGGGAGCCCAGCGTGCCCAGAAAGGCCCAGACCTCGTCCCTCTCGTGGCGGCCTGCAGAGAATCTTTCAACAGGCACCAGCTGAACTGCAGAGAATCTTTCACGTCGTGGCGCGCGTCCGAATGCTACGTGGAAAGAGAAGAAAAATAGATGAGGAATGTGAACAGGTGGTTTCTCGGCTCCTCGCAAAAAAAAATATATATATCCTCCAATGGCTTCTCGTTCTTGAGGCCCGGGGCACGCGGGGGAGACAACGTCGAGCTCCATTCCCGAGGCCCGAGTAACCGGGAGGGCAAGGCCAGCCTCGCAGGCCTATTGCACCGTGGGCGACCTTGATCTCTGCATGGCCGTATGGGCTGCCTCCTCGTCTCTTCCTCCCCCTTCTCCAACAGGAAAATGCATATCAAGATTGGAACGCAAGAGAATCATGTGTTTTGATTTTGCTAGGAGCAAATTATTAGAAATCACCATTGAAGATGGACAACAAACCTGCTCCTTATGCTTAGGGTATGTGTTGGTATCAATGCTAACCACTAGCTAGCTAAAAATCTACTAGGTGGGCTAATTTTTTAGACAACTTTTCAACTAGTTGTTAGCCAACTAGCTAACCAATCATAGCTAATTTAGACATTCTTTTTTGCGGAAGGGCATGTAGTCTAGCATTTACAAGAGCCTCCATAGCACTAGCACCTGAGGTCTTATGTTCGACTCCTTGTGAGAGCAAATATTCCAAGATGCACGGCGACCAGCAGCCAACCCAGGCGACCACCTCTACCCCCACCTCTAGGCTCACTGCCCTTCCCAACTCATCAGCGGCCGGCAACCAGGCGCCTTGGCTAGAGGAGCACTGCCGGTTGGAGGAGAGCCCAGGCCAAAGGGGCGGCTAGAGGCCCGCAGTGGTCGAGGGACTGGATATCCCTTCGTCTTCCATGGATCAACTACCAAAGGTTCTTAACTGCTGTCATCAAATGGTCATCGTGGTGGGGGCGGGCCACTGCGGCCACCGTCGTAGTGGGGGAGGGCCACTACAGCGCTGTCGTGGTGGCCTGATGGGTCTCTCGGTTATTTCAGTTTGGAACTAAATCCGAACCAAAAGAACCGAAAACCAAACTGGTCGGTTCCTATTTTTTAAGAACGGATCGATTCCGGTTTTTCAGGAACCAAATCTGTTAGGTAACCGAGGAACCAAACCAAAGAACCGAATGCCCAGACGACTCCTATGCCTGCAACTATTATACTATACGTATAGCCTATAAGAACGTCTTGTCAGTGATGATAAGGCTCCTCACGTTTGCAGTGGACCGTACCATGCCACTGTGTTGTCATGATGCACGCACGCAGTCAATGCAAATACAGTAAAACCCCCCCCCCCCCAGTTCTTAAAGAGGTCGTTTCGGAGTTGTGTTGAAACATAGTTTTGTAAAAGTATATATATTGAATATATTTTATAAATATTTTATAGCAAAAAAGTAACGGTCAAAGTTGTTTTTGAGATCATATCAATGTCTAAATTGACTTTTTTTAGGGACATAATAGGACTGGTGGTGGGATGGAAATGAAATTATCTCCATGAACACGTTAGGGATTTTGTGTATAGATAATGACAGAACTATCGAAGCGCCTCCCGTTTGGTTGAGGTGGTTCTATGAAAAACGTGTCTCTAAAAATAGTTTTTAAGTCAAATTGTCTCTAGAAATTAAATTTTAGTGGCCGTTGAACTTTCCATCCACCTCTAAAAACACCCTCTATTTTTAGAGGCGAATGACAAGCTTAACCGCCTCTAAAAATATTGGTTTCAGAGGCAGCTACGCATTCCATCTGCCTCTAGAAATAGAGATAGTTGGAAATTACAGCTGTCTTTATAAATGGATTCTCAGAGACTGCTAGCAATTCCGCTTGCCTCTAAAAATATGTGCAACATAGTTAAATTCGAAATTTTAAAATCAAATTAGATAAAGACAAACTTTATATCAAGTTGTACTGCACAAAGGGGATCTACAACTTTATAGTTTATAACCTTTTTCATTTAATCATTTAAGGCCCCAAAAAATATGTTTTAAGTTTTCATAATTTGAAAATCAATATTTAAAAAAATTCAGTTTACCTTGGATGGAGGAACAACCTAAACAAAAGTTGTAGAACTAGAAGAAATCTACAACTCTATAGTTGACTATCTTTTAATTTGAAATCATTTAGTGCTGGTTAATTGTGTTTTAAGGTTTTAGATTTTGTAATTCTTTTTTTAATTTTTCAAAGAACCTTGGATTGACAAAAGAACTAAACCAAAGTTGTAGTACTAAAAAAGACAGCAACTTTGTAGTTGACGATATTTTTCATTTAAAATCATTTAGGGCCTAGAAATTCTGTTTTAGGATTACTGATTTTAAAATTCATTTTTTATATTTTTTTCAAATGGACTCCTAACGGAGAAATGATCTAAACAAGTTATAGTACTCGAAAGGATCTAAAACTTTTAACTTTAAGATTTTTACAATTGAATTTGTTTAGAGTATAAAACATTACTATAATATGTACTAAAATGAATACAAATGAGTGTATCATCCACTTAGTAAGAAGTGATTTTGAGTCTTAGTAGTAAGAAAGCAACATGCAAGGCTTGATGTTGTGAGTTTGACCTAACCAAACGAAAAGTATCATATATCGAGCTATGCTCATATAACCCAACCTATGTACTTCCTCAGTCACAAAATAAGTAACATTCTCACTTTTTGAGAAGTTAAATATTTTTAACTTTGCCCAATATATATAAAAAATATTAATATTTAGGATGCATAATTAATTGGTATCATTGATGGATCATTGAATAAATTTTCATAACATACTTATTTTGAGATATAAATGTTGCTAATATTTTCTATAAATCTAGTTAAATTTAAGAAAGTAGTGATACTTATTGCGGGGCTATTGGAATATAGTATAAGTTACGAGGGCTACGTGCCAACAACGATTGTAAGGGCTTTGCTTGCTTTGCGCCCTCGCCGAGCTGCACCCAGGCAGGTGCATCTGCCGCGCGCAGGCGTCGGTGTCTGGCTCAGAAGCAAACACGTGCTAAGTCTCTAATTTTACTTTTTTTAAATTAAAGAGGCCCACCCCAATTCGCTCCCTATAATCGATAAGATGCAACAGTAATCATCAGATAGTTCCAAACCACGTAGGGCCTACTGTGATTAATTGTTGCTGGTACGGTGGCATACGTACAAAAGTGCATTACTATTGCATCCCCCATCGTTATCTTTAAATGTGTACGTACTATCACAGTCTCACCGGCCGCAACAAGGACGTTCTACTGCACTTTTGTTAGGTGTAGGTGGGGACTGCGACGTGGAGCGAGCAATTGTGTTTGTGTGGCACCGATCGACACGTACATTTGTCTGTTGGGTTATCACGGGAAGCCTACAGGGCACTAGCTAAATACAAGCGTGCGCTGTACAAAGGATAAAGAAAAGAACACCTTCGAACATCCTCGCCAAAAGTAGCTTTGAAGATCGCAAAAGTCACTCGCTGCTGATTACGAGATCTAGAACTCACTAAAAGAATACCAGCTGGAGGAACCCTCCAAGAAACGCAGGCTTACAATCCTTACCATCAGAACTGTGTGTTGAAAATATCTAGCCTTGCTATTGAAATGACCGAAAGAACGAAGATATTGAAATCATCGCATCGAAAGTTAGCCAACTGCTTCTTAAGATAAAGACACCAAGTGCCAAGATCCGAAGAGAAGGAACGAAGAGAACTAACAAGTCTGACAAACCATGCTCTCACTGGCTCTTCACTGATGCCAGATTGAATGTCATCGAGGTAGGGAGAAGGCGAAGAGACCTTATTCCAATGTGTCATCATCGCCACCACCTCGTTGATGACACCATAGACTAAACTCTACGAGAGCAAAGAATGAACCTAGATATACGAAGGGGCCAGGTACCCTTAACCTTCGTCCGTTCACCCGTCTATTTTTTGAACTGTCTAGCCAACAACAACCAAGTGCTCGGCACTCGATTTCGCCCCCACCCCCCCTTCATTGTTCATCTTCCTCCTCGCTCCCGCTCCCGCCACCGCCCACCGCCCTGTCGAGGCCGCTCCCGGGTTTTGCCGAAGTTCCGTGGCCTCCATCTTCCCTCCATGATCTCCGGCTTCTGCGGCGAGCACTGGCCATGGCGCCCCACCCCGACCTGGCCTGGTCGTCTCTACCACCGCCAGGCCCCCTAACTGCCTGGCCACCGTCCCCACTGCCTGACCGGCTTACCTCCCCACCGAACCCCCTTCTATGCCTGCTAGACTTGGAGAAGAAGAGAGGGAGAGGCTGGAGAGAGCTCGTGCGTGTTCGCCGGAAATCGAGTGCTGAAGGGAAGGAAACAACCTAGTGTTGTTTAGCAATTCTGATTTTTTTTTGTTGTGCGCTGGTGCGTGTTTCCTGTGGTCTGGGGACACCCGTTTGCGTTTACTTTTTCTCTTATTCGTTTCCTTTTTTACTGTCCGGCGCCAGGTTGTTTTTTTTCTCTTTTATTTTTTCCCCATCATGCGCGTTTCGGCAGAGTGGGGACATCCATTTTCTATCTTTTTCATTTCTTTTTTTCATCCGCCCATGTGGTTGTTTCTTCATTTCTATTTTTCCCTATGTTTGTTTCCCATAAATATATCAAAATGAAAACCAAAGAATAAAAGCAACAACTATAGATCTTTCAATTCTTGACTCTTTTCTGTAAAATAAAAATTTTCACCGTCTATTTTTAACGTATTTTAATTAAAAACAAGATTTATCTTATTAGAACCTAATTCAACCGATGGTCCACCTAATCAATCTAAGAACAAAAGCAACAAATATAAATCTTTCAATTTTTGACTCTTTTCTATAAAAGAAAAGTTTTCAATCAAATTCTTAAAGTAATTTTAGTTAAGAACAAGATTTATCTTATTAGAGCCAGATTCAGCTGATGGTCCACCTAATCAAACTGTAAACTAAAATATAACAATTTTTTATTCAGACCAATATAGATAAACGTGCCTCGCGGATGTACACATAAATAAATGTGCCTCAAGGATGTACAAATTATACCACTGCAATCCCAGACGAGGACCATCACATAGAAAATAGGAAGAGGTCCGTTATAATCATTACTAGCACGGTTGGGCGTGCTGCCGCCAGTGGAAAAATATCTTAAATTTGCCTGAGCAAAAAAAAAACATAAAAGTAAACAGTGAATGTCGATGTCGCATCATAAACAGTGTCAAACGCCGTGTCATGAACAGTGCTAAACAGTGCCAGAGCCGCTCTCCGGCCTCCAATTTATTCATGGTTTAGGGATACTTATATTAGATAGACTGATACTGACATGCTAGCGACTGCCTCCTTGTCGACTTAAATCAAATATTACAATTACACAAAAGAAGTCACTGTTGACGGTAGTTAATGACAATCATAAACTGTCAATATACCCTGCATATAAGATTAAAATGGATCACCAACATAGATATAGTGTTTTTAACTAATAAGTTCCACAAGTTTTGGTAATTTTGTGAATGCAGGAGGATTTAATCAGAAAACCGGCAATGTGGACCCATTCATCAGAGCAAATCACGATCATTCGCGACGAAACCGACTTAGAGGACCCCTAATCCACCGTAGAAGACAAATCACCGTGACCCGACCCAAGCTATCAGAGGGTGGGGCCGGCCGGCCCCATCTGTAGGCTGGCCATCCCATTGGGCCATGTCAGCCTCCGCTTCGTACGTCAGTTCCCCACCGCCTTTTAGGACGATCAATCTACGCCGTGGATCAAGGTCGGTTCGATTCGAGGGCTGAGATGAAGCGTTGCCATTGATTCATCGGCCCACAGGATACCTGATGACCCCTATAAAAGGACCCCCTGCCTCCTCCAGAAGGCCATCCTCACCTTAGGATCAGATGTCAGCAATCAAGAGAAGAATAGTCTCCACATTAGTTGCTATCTTTTGTAAATAGAAAATAGTGACATAGAGAGTGAGGGAAGAGTTCGAAGGAAGTGCCAGCCTATCGGTGCTCTCTCTACGGCTTGTACCTTGGCGGATCCAAGTTCTACTTGAGTTTGCTTCTGAGACATCTCTGGTAATCAACTTCTGATTCAAGTAAGTTTCGTGTTTATATTGTTTATCAAGATCGCGACTCTTTTAGAGTACTTAATCCCTGTAGCTCTTTGGGTTAGAGTAGTATCGATAGTGTAAGCATGGTGCTCAGACTTCATTACTCGTGGATGCACCCTGCATTCTGGATTGGTGGTAGATCGCGAGGGTGACAACCTCCTTAAGTCCTTTGTAGTCCATCTACCGTTTATAGCCTAAGTAGGACCCGATTACTAAGGAATAGCACACTCTGTTGTGCCTTTCCTTAGTATGTCTCCAGGTAAACACTAGAATACACAGCTTGCCCAAGTTCAAAATAGAGAACCTTAATAATCCTCTCTACGCTCCTATTTATCCTTACCCTTGTTGCTACCCCTGGTTAAGTTAGACTTAGTTAAACTCACACACATTTCCCTAAGTTCGATATTGTGGAATACTTCCGATGAAAGCTACTTCAGTATCCGTACGCTTGTGGATTAATCTGTGTGTGTTTAAAATATACCAACAGTCACAAAACTTGATACCTAACTATAATAAAATTAAAGGTGATATATTTACGAGTAAATATTTTTATGCTCTACACAGGAGAAAAATTATCAAAGGTGTATTTGAATTTGATACATGCTTAATAGAACTTGCCATGGCATTGCTGACATTAACTTATGTCATGATGTCATGATCATCGTAAAATAAGTTATGGATTAATTTTATAAAAATATAAAAAAATAGGTAGATATGTAGCATTCATATTCTCGTTTCTCTTAAATATTCGATTGATTTTTCCATTACAATAAATGCGGCATATTTTCTATATTATAAAAGAGAAGTAATTCTTTGGCCTGTCTTTTTTTTACCTTTTAATTAAAGTGCCCTCACGCCTTCGTGTTCCGTATATGATCCAGACAATGCTCCGTGTTTATACGAGTTAGAACAACTCGCGTCCATGATCGTATGAAGTCCACTTATATATATTGGTTTCACGGGCACATTTGTTAGTACAAATTTAATGATAGAGTTAGGTTGTGTTAAGGACTGGTCCTTAGACCTGAGCAAGTTTGGCCAAGCTCGGCCCGAGCCCGCTGGTCTTGGCTCGGCCCACAAGCCATTGTGGATAGGACCCGGGCACATCTTCTCTGTACAAAAATCTTGATCCTAGCTCAGCTTGAAATATTTATTTTAATTATTTTTATTAGAAAATGAGCGAGCGACGCAACTCCGAAATCGGACCGACTCGTCCAGTGAGACAGTTATGGCCAGGCAGGATTTTTTCAGCCTGAAACAATTGACCTTGGCTTTCCATACTTTCTCCCAATCATGATCAGGGAATGAACCAATGAACTGAGCGTTGTAGGCTGATTTGAGTGATCTGATATGGTCGTTCATCTAATTGTACTTGCTGTAAGGATTGCCAAAGTGCAACATACTGCCTTAACTCTTGATCATTGGACATACGTCGCAAACCTCGCATCCATAGATTCTCTGCCGATGCTTGGGCCACTGTTAATTTTTTCCGTCTGGCTTTGAAACATAGAGGTGTAATTTGCTTTGGTGCAGTTCCAGCCAGTCATGCCAAAAAATTGCACGTTGTTCATCGCCTACAGAGACTGAGGTGCATGCCCTAAATAACTTTGTTTCTGCGGGAGTTGCGTGGATTTTGAACCCTGTCCAAGTCCTATCTGGATCCCGCCACAGGAGCCATAACCACTTTAAGCGCAGTGCTCTATTGAATTTTTGCAGATCCCTGATTCCAAGTCCTCCTAAGAATTTTGAGCGGCATACTCTCCTCCAATTGACCAGGCAATGGCCTCCTCGTGCATCCTCTGAATCTTTCCAGAGAAAATTTCTTTGAACTCGATCTATTTTCTTCATGCTCATGCCACCAATTGAGGATATCAAAGTCATCATCATAGGTCACAGCATTGTCACTGTCAAGGTAAACAATGAGCTCAGAAAGACCAGGATCCACAGTGGTAGATGAACCAGCACTTGAAGGACCAGAACAAGCTGATCCTCCAAAAATTTTGCCCCATGCCTGCTTCCTCTTACCTGTCAGTCTAGATGGATGTGAGCACGTTGAATGTAATCATCCCAAGCATCAGTGTCAGCTATTGCTAAAGGAAGATCTAATCTAGCAATCAAACGATATAACTCAGCCCTAGCAACATCTGGTCTATACTCCTAGCTTCTATATGATCCATCAGGGTTTAAAGCAAGCCTACTTTGAACCATATTAGCATGATCAGCCTTCTTCTTGCATGATTTCTGATGCCTAAGCAAATGTCCAGTGCCATGAGTTGAATTAGTAGACAACCTAGCCTTACAAAACTTGCAAATTGCAATAACACGTTGTATACCATCAACTGTCTCATTGGCTTCATCAAAGTCTGCATAGACAGGAGATCGATGTTTACCAGTGGTGGACAATGCCAGAGATGATGCGTTGCTAGGGCTAGTGCCCGCGGCTGCAGTAGCAGCACTAGCCGCTGCCCCATCCAGGTCGATCGGAGCAGCATCACTCCTACCGAACAAGGCAGCAGCAACATCTTCCATGTCGTCGATGTTGTCGGGGAGCTGCCCTAACTCGATGAGCTCTTCGTTGATGGTACGAGGGTAGCGGATCCCATCGTCACCATCACCATCATCGCCGGCCATGGCCACCCCACCTCTTCTTCTTCACCTCTCGGCACCGTACCTCAACGGCTCGTGCGGCACTAGCTCGATGCACCAGGCAACGACCGACGACCTGCGAACAGAGAGAGAACAAGGTTAGGGTTCATGTGGAACAGTGGAAGTGAGGTAGATCTAGATCTAGGGTTAGGGTTAGGGCTACGTACTTGCACAAGCCAGAGCCCGGCGCCGAAGAGATGGAGATGAAGACGCGCGGTAGCAAGAGCACCTCCCCGACAGACGGCGACAAATGAGATCGACCGGTGGAGGACAGTGAGCGATTAGAGAGAGGGCGGGAGGAAGAAGAGAGTATGAGAGGAGGAAGAAGAGAGGAGATCTACAAGATCCGGTGGTGGAGGGGTTGCCGGAGACGGGGAAGACGACAAGAAAGGCGACGGCAGTGGCAGGCTAGGCGAGAGAGGATGGGAGGAAGAGCCCTGTCCACAACTGGAAGACGGCGAGACGAGATCTCCAAGATCCGGCGGTGGAGACGTCGCCAGAGGCGAGCAAGACGACGACAGTGGCCGGTGGTCGGCGGCGGCGAGAGCGAGGGTGAGGATTAGGGTTCAACTCGAGAGGGGCTGGGGGGCGTGGCGCAACGCCCTCAGAATGAGGCTAGGGTTCGATGGGGATGGGGGGACGCCGCGACGGGGGCTTATATAGCCCCCCTGCTACCGGGCTGTGCCGTCCGCCCGGCGGGCCGAGGTGACGGCCCAGGCATGGCCTGTGGACCGTGCCAGGCCGGGCTTGGGCTGGGCCAAAAACCGGGCTCCGTGCCGTGCCTTCGGCCCCAGGCTGCATGCTCAACTTTAGTGTTGTTGCTCTATCCAAAATTCTCTAGATTAGGTCCATTGCAATTATAAATAGCATTGGTGATAATGGGTCTCCTTGCCTTAATCCTCTTCTATGTTTGATCGGCCTTCCCAACACACCATTTAGGTTATCCTTGATGTTGTTGATGCCCATAATAGTGGCCCTATTCGGCAGGCTGTTTTTTTGGCTTATAAGCCGGCTATGGCTGATTTGCTGTGAGAGAAAAACACTGTTCCACGGCTGATAAGCCATGCTGATAAGCTCAGCCGAACAGGGGGAGTGAGTAAGCTCATAAGTAAAATTTACAAATTGTAATTGAAGTCGCAGCAAAGACCTACTCTCTCTGTCCCTTTATATCTATTGTCGTTGTGTGTGTGCCACAGGTTTGACTCAATTTATAGAAAATACGTGCAACATTTGTATCTCCAAATAAATTTATTAAAAAACTAGATTCAAAGATCTTTCTAATAATACTAATTATGCACTATAAATATTAATATTTTTTAATACATATTTAGTCAAAGTTGTTTCTCGAGAAGTGTAAACGACAGATATTTAGGAAAGAGGGAGTACAAGTTAATCGGATGTAAGCATGGGTGCCTGCTATATAAATATAGTTCCAGTGTTCCACGCTCTGCTCCCACTGGAAACCAAAACCACACGCAAAACGAAACGGCGAGCTCGTCGCGAAGAAACCACGAGTGTTCGACCACTCCATGCCCGCCGCTACACCACGGTCAATGGCGGTCCCCGGAGAGCTCGACGGCGGTGCGGCGCACGTCATGTTCATCCCAAGCGCCGGGATGGCTCACCTCGTGCCCTTCTTCCGCTTCATCACGGCTCTCTCGAGCCACGGTGTCCAATGCTCCGTCATGACCGTCCTCCCGACAGTGTCCGACGCCGAGGCCGACCACTTCGCGGCGCTGTTCGCGGCGTTCCCACGCATCCAGCGCGTCGACTTCAACCTCCTGCCGCTGGACGCCTCCGCGTTCCCGGGCACCGACCCGTTTCTACTCCGGTGGGAGGCCCTGCGCCGCTCGGCCCACCTCCTCGACCGGCTCATCGCCGGCGCCACCCCGCGCGTCTCAGCCATCGTCACCGACGTCACCCTCGCCTCCCACGTCATTCCAGTCACCAAGCAGCTGCAGCTGCCATGCCACGTCCTGTTCATCTCGAGCGCCACCATGCTCTCCCTCGTCGCCTACTTCCCCATCCACCTCGACAAGAAGCAGCAGGAGGAGGAGCAGGACGCAGCTGCAGGCGTCGGCGATGTTGACATCCCGGGCGTGCGTCGTATCCGGCAGTCCTCCCTCCCGCAGCCGCTGCACGATCTGAACCACCTCTTCACGACAACGGCCGTGCGCTGAGCCAAGCCGACGGCATCCTGGTGAACACGTTCGACGCACTGGAACCCATGGCGCTTGCCGCCCTGAGAGATGACAAGGTGGTCCCTGGGTTCCCTTCGGTGTACGCCATCGGCCTGCTCAAGTCATCATCGTCACCCAGCAGCAGTTGCATAGACGGCGCCGGCTGTGAGAAGCAGGCGGCGGCGGCCTCCTCCTCCCCTGTTATTGCTTGGCTGGGAGAGCAGCCGGCGAGGTCGGTGGTGTACATCGCGTTCGGGAGCCGCATCGCCGTGAGCCACGAGCAGATCCGCGAGATGGGCGCGGGGCTGGAGGCGAGCGGGTGCCGGTTCCTGTGGGTCCTCAAGACGACGGTGGTCGACCGCGAGGACACGGCCGAGCCGCGCGACGTCCTCGGCGACGAGTTCCTGGAGCGCGTGAAGGGCCGCGGCCTGGTGACCAAAGGGTGGGTGGAGCAGGAGGCCGTGCTTCGCCACGCCGCCGTGGGGCTGTTCCTGAGCCACAGCGGGTGGAACTCCGTGACGGAGGCGGCGGCGTGCGGTGTGCCGCTGCTGGCGTGGCCGCGGGGCGGCGACCAGCGCGTGAACGCCATGGCGCTGGAGAGCGGCGGCGTCGGGGTGTGGATGGAGCGCTGGAGCTGGGACGGGGAGGACGGGGTAGTGAGCGGGAGGGAGATCGGGGAGAAGGTGAAGGCGGCGATGGCTGACGCGGAGGTCAGGGCGAGGGCGGCGAGGGCCAGCCAGGAGGCCGCCAAGGCCGTCGCCGACGGAGGCACCAGCTACCGGAGCATGCAGGAGTTCATCGGCAAGCTCAAGGCTTAGCGCTAACCTAGCTCTCGATCTGTCCCTGCATGATCGTCGTGCGATTTTTAATGTGGAATAATGCTCTGCAGTATACAGCCGGAGCGTATAGTCGTGATTATGTGTCCCGTGTGTGTGTGCTTAGCTGGTTTCATTGTTCCACTCTTCCGGTCTCAAAATAAATGTCGCTACGGTATTCGTGTCAGTTAAAAAATATTAGTAATATTTGCGTCTTCAAATAAGTTTGTTATAAAGATAGATTCAGCGATCTATCTAATAATATTAATTATGTTCTACGAATATTGATATTCTCTTGTATATATTTGGTTAAAGTTAAAAATATCTAACTCGTCGATAAATGAGAATGGCAACGGAGGGAGTATATCATTTAGATGCCGCGCGTCTTGTCTTGCAGCTGAACCAGAAGCCGCCGTCAACTACTATGTAATCATGTGTAAATAAACTTCAGGTGCCTGAATTTGAATTTCCTTTCAAGTGACGATTATTACGTATATTTTATATGAAAATTGTAGCTTTAGTTCATTGTAATTTGTGTAGGCAGCAATTTCTAGTTCCCAGAATAAAAACTAGTTAGACAAAACCACAAATCCGATGAAATCTATGTGTTGGCACAAAGACAATTAGCAATAATTTACAATTGTTTTTATAGTCAGACAAAAACAAAAAATTGATATGTTATACATAAGGACAAATAAAAAATTATAAAAGTACTTGTACTAGTGGATGTTACAAAAAGTCACAGAGTGAGTAAGGGCATTTTGGTCACCAAACTTGTGGAGAAGTTGTTCTATGACTTTTTGGTTGTGCATTTGTCCTCCTGAGTAAGGACAAATGTCCAATATACCTCTCACCAAATGAATTCGTGTAACGACTTGTATGGTATGTTTGCATATGTTTTTATATGCGAGTGTTTTTTAAATAAAAAAATATGAACTATTGGCAAGCAATTATTAGGGGGTCTGATTTAGAAATGGTTGGAGAATCCCTTCTTTGCCGCTCCTAATTCTTTTTGGCGACTTAGAAAACTTATTAGTTTTGGAAACTAATTTTTAAAAACTCTTGGAGATACTCTAAGTGACCACTAACCAAACACCTTGTACTAAAAATAACCAAACACTCTTTTTTTTCATGAATGTGGTTCGATCACACTATCTCACGGAACGTTTTTTTCCACTAGTACACTATCGAATTTTGCTGATGGTTGTAATTTTTTTACAAGCGGTTCATAATGCATAGGCGCCGGTAGAAATGAAATTGTAGGGCCAAACTATGAACCACCAGTGTAAACACAGATTTACTGACTGTTTTCTTAAGTCTACCACCAGTAGAAATACATGCCAGTAAAAATGCATTTATAATGGCAATTTTATTAACCTAACGCCACTACAAATAATTTGAATTTTTTTAATTTTTCAAATGATCTCGGATGGATACATGGTCTGAACGAAAACTGCAGTATTCGAAAAGATCTACAACTTTGTAATTGATTACTTTTTCTCGTTTAGGGCTTCAAATCCCCATTTGAAAATCTTGCTGAGTAAATACTAGGGGATTGTTTCTGATGCTCAGTCAAACTTTGGGAATGTAGTGGTAAGGGGCGTCACACGAGACCTGAGGTTGTGAGTTTGATTCCCGAATACTTTCACACTCGCTGTTGGTAAAAGCACCGGTAAAAATAGGTTTAGAATAGACAATACTGATGTTCTGTGTTCAACGGTGGTAAGAATCGCTTGTCAGCGGGGGAAACCACCGGCCTTTATCTATCTGACTAGAAATGCAGAGTGTAAATCCTGTGTTTATTTTGAGACTAGTGTAAAGGCGTATATAGGGTGTGTTTAGGACTGCTCAACAAACTTCACTATAAAGCAGCTCTACAATAAATTGGAGTTTGTGGAGCATCTTTTTAGGTGCTTTCACAACTCTACTCTTTTTTTTTTTAACAGAGTGCGTGGAGCTGAAACCGTTTAGCTAAAATATATGGAGCGGAGCTGGAAAAACTTAGAGCGGAGCAGTCCCAAACACCTCCATAATCGTGCTTCACGATACTCCCTCTGTTTCAAAATAGAAGTCGTTCTTGCTTCGCGAGAAGTCAGCTTTTTTTTACTTTGACCAAATATATATAAAAGAATATTAATATTTATAATACATAATTAGTATATTAGATAAATCGTTGAATATACTTTTATAATAAACTTATTTAGAGATATAAATATTACATGTATTTTTTATAAATCTAGTTAAACTTAAAAAAGTTTGGCCTATACGTATCCCATAACGACTTTTATTTGTGGGACGGAGTGAGCAGTATACACTAGTATCAACCGTACCTGTACGCCCTCGTTGATCATACTCCATCTCCACGTGACGGGCAAAATTTGGCTGCATGCGTGAGGCAGACCGGCCATTGCATTGCATTGTCCACAGCAACATTCACAACAGTGCCTGGGTAGATGTGAAGTGAAAAGGATAATGGTCATGTTTAGTTCCAAAAAATTTTCAAGATTTCCTGTCATATCGAATATTTGACATATACATGGAGTATTAAATATAGATAAAAAAATTAATTACATAGTTTAGTCGAAAATCATGAGACAAATCTTTTAAACCTAATTAATTCATAATTAAACAGTAATTGACAAAACGAACGAAACTGTGCCCACGCCACCCAGCGCCGCAGTGGTCGCTGTGCGCGCACTAGATCCGCTGGCTCCCGCGGCGTGAATGGGATGGGGAGCCCAGCGTGTCCAGAAAGGCCCAGACGTGCAGTTCATGATGACGGCCTGGCACGATGACGCTCAACTGGACCATCGACAGTAGTGCTCGCGGGCCATGTCGTGTCGCGCGGCCCATTTGGCTAGATCTGCTCGGTAGGTACAAACACGGACCGTACCTGCACAGAATCTTTCCAACGAACTAGTCCTAAACACATGTCAAAGAAGGCTAATAATACAGCCAACTATTGGTTAATTAGCTATAAGAATCCTTACAGACTGCCTCTCAGTCTATTTATATAGTCACCCTGTTCGGCTGAGCTTATCAGTACGGCTTATCAGCCGTGATACAGTGTTTTTCTCTCACAACAAAACAGCCAAAGTCGGCTTATAAGCCGCAGAAACAGCCTGCCAAACAGGGTGAGTAGTTATATCTTCGTTATTAATATATGGTCCACTTATTTCTCTCATAAAATTTGTGTTCAAGCCAGCTGTAAACTTACAGTCCACTTCTCCTCTCTCTCATTTTTTTTCCTACGCCTCAACATTTTACGGCCCCTGTTATACTTGCACTTAACTTCCATCATTAAATTTGCATTAGAGAAGTAGTCCCACCCCTGGGCATTTCGGTGGACGGAAAAAAAAGAGCTTCACCGATTGATTGAGATGTACATTTTCTTTAAATGTTACACGTATTTTTTATAAATCTAGTTAAAATTAAGAAAGTTTGACCTACACGTATCTCATAACGGCTTTTATTTGTGGGACCGAGTGAATAGTACATAATACTAGTATCAACCGTACCTGTACGCCCTCGATGATACTCCATCTCCACGTGACGGGCAAAATTTGGCTGCATGCGTGACGCAGACCGGCCATTGCATTGCATTGTCCACAGCAACATTCACAACAGTGCCTGGGTAGATGTGAAGTGAAAAGGATAATGGCCATATTTAGTTTACAAAAATTTTTAAGATTTTTCATCATATCGAATGTTTGACACATACATAGAGTATTAAATGTAGATAAAAAAATAATTACACAGTTTGATAGAAAACCACGAAACGAATTTTTTAAACCTAATTAGTCTATAATTAAACACTAATTAATAAATAAAAATAAAAATACTATAGTAGCCGAAAGCAAAAATTTTCGTGAACTAAACACGCCCAAAAGGCTAAGGACCGACAGCTAGTCGTGTACTCCCTCCATCCCAGAAAAAAGTGTCGTTTTAGGTTTTTTAGACATCGTGTTTAACCGTCCGTCTTATTCAAAAATTTTATGCAAATTATAAAATAAATAAATCATTATTGAAGTATCTCTAATAATAAAATAAGTCATAACAAAATAAATAATATTTATTAAAATTTTTTAAATAAGACGAATGGTTGAACATAATGTCTAAAAAAACCTAAAACGACGCTTTTTTATGGGACGGAGGGAGTAGTATGTACTCGTGCCCACGCCACCCAGCGCCGCAGTGGTCGCTGTGCACGCACTAGGATCCGCTGGCTCCCGCGGCGTGAATGGGATGGGGAGCCCAGCGTGCCCAGAAAGGCCCAGACGTGCAGTCATGATGACGGCCTGGCACGATGACGCTCAACTGGACCATCGACAGTACTGCACGCGGGCCATGTCGTGTCGCGCGGCCCATTTGGCGAGGGGCCGGTTTAGATGCAAATTTTTTTTGCAAAATGACACTGTAACAAATTTCGTTGTTATTTAGCAATTAGTGTCCAATCATGGTCTAATTAGGCTTAAAAGATTCGTCTCGTCCATTTCGTTTAAACTGTGTAATTAGTTTTATTTTTTATCTACATTTAATGCTTCATGCATGCGTCCAACGATTCGATGTGACGGGAAATGTTGAAAAATTTTGTAAAATTTCTTGCAACTAAACAGGGCCTACTCCCTCCGTCTCACAATAACTGCACTACTACGGTTTAAAATTTGTCTCAGAATCTAAGGTCATTGTAGGTCTGCAGGGGTCTACTACTACTAGCTGGCAGTTCAGCAGCTGCAGCGATCAACTTGGGAGCAAGGAAATAAAAAAATCGCCATTGAAAAAGGAAACCTGATAGGAGTTACGTGGAACACTCTGGACCACTCGTTTGCTCATTCGTTCCCAGGCTCCTTGTCCTCTCCAGGCGCAACGCACACCCGCTCCTTCCATTTCCCTTCCGTACCCTGAGCAGATGCCAGATGTCCATAGGGTAGAAATGTCATTTTAGCTCCATCTTGGTTTTCGTGCTAAAACTTATAATGTTAACTTATTATGAGACGGAGGGAGTAGGTCTGCTCGGTAGGTACAGACACGGACCGTACCTGCACAGAATCTTTCCAACGGACTAGTCCTAAACACATGTCAGAGCCAGGCTAATAATGCAATATGAATCCTTACAGACCATCTTTCAGTCCACTTAGGCTCTGTTTGGTTTCCACATGTTAAAATTTAACTCTCATCACATCAATATTGCGGCAAATGCATGGAGTAGTATATGTAAATTAATTGCATGCATGTCGGCACAGATTAGGAGTAATTTACGAGACGAATCTATTAAGCCTAATTAGTCCAAAATTAGAAACTTTTTGTCAAATAAGACGAAAGTGCTACAGTGTTTGTTAAACTTTAACACCTCTAACAAAACACAGGCCCTTATATAATAGTTATATCTTTGAAACGAAGAAAATATTCCCTCCATTTTAAATTAGAAATTGTTAGAGGACGTTTTAACTTTTCTACACAAGTAGTTTTGCTATAAATTTAGATATACATTAATCCCTCCATCCTAAAATAAGTGCACTTCTAGAGTTTAGGTGAAGAGATCAAGATTAGTGAGAAATTACATATATGCCCCCTATAAAGGTGTAATCATTGTATTTCGGGAAAAGAGAAAGTAGAAAAGGACAAGTAAAGTTATTTTGTCTTATATTATATGTAGAGTGCATTTATTTTGGGAAAAATTTTGAATACCAGAAGTGCACTTATTAAGGGACAGATGGAGTATGTCTAGATATATATTAAAAGCATATATATATATATTTATAAAAACTAAAACATCTTATAATTGAAGATAGAAAGAGTATATTTTGGTAGATCTGTTCCACCGCGGATTTTAGGGGCAGTGTAAAAGACAAAAACCTCAAGTGGAGCAACGGGACCACCCAATGCACGCCTATGAAATACAATAGACTCCATCGAACGCTTGTGAAGTCGGGGACATGTTTATTTTAGTGTCTGCAAAATCTGCCACACGTCTAACCTTACACAACTAGAATTATTTAACTAGTCAATGCTCCATCCATGGCTGAAGGTCCCGATGCTGAGACAATGCACATGATCCCCGCGTTGGGTACGTCCTACTAAGGATAGGATGGGATGCGACGGACGTCGTACTGGCACACTGGGCGTGGGTGATCGCGGCAGGCGAGCCGATGGATGCATCGGATGGATGAACAATGAATACGGCATGTTGTGGCGGACTCGGAGTCCATGCGGTGTCGCCATCGTCGACCGGCGCCGATGCCTGCCTGCTGCTGCATGCGGCGCGTAGAGGAGCGGTCCAACGCCATGGAGCGTGTCATGGCAGGGCATCAGACTAGACTACAGAGTGCAGAGGCAGGAAAACGAAGGGCGGAAACGAAGCTTTCCTGCATACCCGGCACTCCGGCAGCAGGCGCCAGAAGGCCCAAGCCGCGTGCGGCGGCCTAATTCGGTGACGCCGGCAGGGGCGGACGCCGGGGCAAGGCGCGGTCGCCGGGCACAGGGGCGGACGCCCGCAGCTGCAGGGGCGGGGACGCCGAGTACCGGGCGCGGCCTGAGGCGAGGAAGAAAGGTCTAGCTTCGATTGCTCGGCTGCTGGTCATAAAAAAAAGGGACATGCTGAAATCTGGCCTCGTATCAGGCGACCAATGTGAAAGGTTTGATGGGAAATCAACGGTAACTTTCTGCGCCCTTGGCCTACTTCTACCTGTCTAGGGGAGGCCGTCAACAAAATAATCAAGCCCAAAGTTATTTTTTTATGGTTGCAAGAAATGCTCCAGGAGTCCCTTCCCCAATCTGAAATTCCCGTCGCCTGAAATCTCAGCAAATTTCAGGCACCTGAAGTACAGGAAGAGTGTAAAAAAAATGCTGAAAAAAAATCTCATGAACCAAAATTTGATTTTTGGGAAGTGATTTATTAGAAACTTTTAGAGGTGGTTTCTTTTTTCTTCCAATACGTTTTTGAGAGTTTTAAAACTACACATTTTTAGGAAGAAAATATTGGATAATTTCGAAGATGCAAGTTAGGGTAAGCTGCTATCATAACTTGATTTGCCTTACGTCACGATCCTCAAACCCACTTATTCTTCCTCTCTCTCTCTTTTTTTTTTTTTGATACTGCTCCAAAGTCCAAACAAAACGCACGCTTGTATATTTATTAGTGCCTTGTAGACTTCTCGTGATTACCCAACTGACAAATGTGTCGGAGCCACAACAACACAATCACAGTCCCCCAACTAATTGAAGTGCAGTCGTTACTGGAGCTGCGTCCTTGTTGCGGCTGGTGGAGTAGAGACAAGATTTATTATTATTTAAAGATAAATATGTGGGGATGCAATATCATGCATGCACTATTATACATATTCCACCGTACTAGCAACAAATCACAATAGTCCCTACTTGGTTTTTGGAACTTCTACAATGTCGATGATTGTTGCATCCCAATTATAGGGAACACTGTAGCAAACACTGTTAATGTACTTTCTCAGACACTGTTTATTTATTCACTGGTAATCCTGTTTATATACTGTACTAAACACTGTTCAAAACGAATTTTGTGTACCCATGTTTCCCTGCTCCCCGTCTCTGCCGGCTGCGTCCACCCATGCTAGTATATTAAAATTGGCTATGAACCCACCTATAAGGCCTTTTTTAGATCCAAAAATTTTTTTATGAAAAACTACGCTAACGAATCTTGCGACACATTATAAAGCATTAAATGTAGATGAACAAAAAAACTAATTGTAAAGTTTGGTTGAAAATCGCGAGATGAACGTTTTGAGCCTAATTAGTCCGTGATTTGACACTAAAGTGCTACAGTACAAATATGCTAATGATGGATTAATTAGGCTTAATAAATTCGTCTCGCGGTTTCCAGGAAAGCTATGTAATTAGTTTTTTTTATTAGTATCCGAAAATCCCCTTCCAATATCGTACGGAACATCCGATGTGACATTTTTACCAAAAACTTTTCACTAGACAAGTCCTAAGCTGGACAGTTTGGATAAGACACATTCGAACATGACCTCAATCACTTTTTCTTTTGAGTTGCTTGTTTAGAGCTTACTAAGAGTATAGACTGCCGGAGGCTATGGTTGTGTACATAAACTCTTCTCTCTAAAAAGTTGAACAGATTACATCAGCAAAAGTAGATAATTATTTTTAACAAATGTTCTTACAACATCAACAAAGTAGTGAAGGTCGATAGCCTCGATTGAGAGTTGGGTTGAAAACACATCCGCACACAATGACACAACTGAAACTGGGACACCTCATCAATCACCGGCTATTATCATGTTATTACCCTAAGGGAACTTTGCTGGGAGCACTGCACCTTGATGGAGCGCATCACAGAGTCTCTGCAAGGACGCATACGACGACCCGCCCTCCTCGACGGCCCTCCGGCAAGCCGCCTTCATCTCCCTCGCCTTCTCCCTTGCCGTCGTCCCCTCGGTGCCTCCCATGAGGGCTCGGACTGCCCGCTCCAGCTCGGCAGCCTCCACGAAGTTGTCCTCCTTCCTACGCACCTCCATCGCGACAGCGACCCCCATGCCGGCCACCAGCGTGAAGGCATTGTAGTGCTGCTCGGCGGCCCACGGCCACGTCAGCATGGGCACGCCGAACCACAGGCTCTCGAGCACCGAGTTCCAGCCGCAGTGCGTGACGAACCCCCCCACGGCGGCGTGCGCCAGGATCTCCTTCTGCGGCGCCCACCTGGGCCACACGAGGCCTCTGCCCTTCGTCCTCTCCGAGAACCCCGGCGGGAGCAGCTCGGCGAGGTCCCCGTCCGAGGACAGCTTCGTCCCGTGCTCCGGCGGCCCGCGCAGCACCCACAGGAAGCGGTGGCCGCTGCGGTCCAGGGCGTGCGCGGCCTCGTGCGCCTGCCGCGCGGTGAAGAACCGCGCGCTTCCGAAGCAGAGGAACAGCACGGACGCCGGCGGCTGCGAGTGGAGCCACCGCACGCACTCGTGTTCTTCCTGTTGCTGCCCCGCGTCCGCGGGCGGCGGGGTAGTAATGGTTGCGGCGAGGACCGGCCCGACGGTGTACACCGTCGGAGCGCGGTCTCCGCGCGTGCACCGCCCGTCGGCGATGGCCGCGAGCACGCGTGGCTCGAGCTCGGCGACGGTGTTGACGATGATGCCGGCGGCTTCCGTGTAGCGCCTGCCGTTGTACAGGAACCACCTGTAGGTCGGGACCTTCCGGTCCACCAGTCCCGACGGGAGGCAGGACGCGGGCACCGGCGGGAGCCCCGGCACGTGCACCGCGCCGCCGACCATGTCCTCGAACTCGACGTCGCCGGCGGCGGTGGCCTCGTCGTCGAGCGTCGGGGAGCGCAGCAGGAGCGCGCACATGGCCGCGCTGCAGATGAGGTACACGTAGGTCGGCACGCCGAGGCCGTGCGCCGCGTCGAGCAGCGGCGTGCAGAAGATGTCCACCACGACCGCGGCCACCGGGCACGCCAGGCCGGACACGGCCGCCCTCACGTGCGGCACGTACGGCTGCACGTTGAGGGAGATGAACTCCTCGGGGCCTGAGTAGGCCGCCACGGCCGGGGGCTCCGCTGCCGGGAGGTGGTGGAAACGGATGGCGAGGCCGAGGCCGGCGGACTCCGTCTCCACCTCGCGAATGTGGTCGGCGATCTCGGACGCGCGCTTCTCCGACGGCGCCGGCATGATGAGCACGGTGAGCGAGAGCGGGCGGCTGCTGCGCGCGAGCAGCCGCTTGCCGGCCTCGATCATCGGGACGAAGTGGCCGACGCCCCAGACGGGAACCAAGACGACGGTCGGGTCGGCGCTCGTCATGCCGTGGTGGTGTTCGCGTTCGGAAGGAAAGAGGACGAGCGAGGAGCAGAGTGAGTAGAGACGGGAAAGAGGAAATGGGAAAGAGGAGTCAGGGGAGAGTTAGCCCGTAGGTCTCTTTAGTTGATTTTCCTTTAGACCGGGCAGATTAATCATTTGTTTTTGGAGGTCGGGTGGTTTTCCACCCTAATTTGGGTACTCCTAATTATGGTACTCGACAGTAGCCCTCGAGAATGTGGAGGAGTATAGATACTCCTCCAGAGGCTATACGCCGGGTTTGCTCTTTGCCGGGATTTAGCCAGGTTGTTGCCGGGGCCTCGGCTTGCTTTTGTACTACTTTTTTCTGGTGGGTGCGCACGAGCGCACCCGCTGGGTGTAGCCCCTGAGGCCTTGGAAGGATAGAATATGCTTCCAATGTCTTGACTTTATGTGGGGTGTGAATCCGAGGCCTCGGCCTTAGTGCAAGCGTAGCCCCGAGCCTCTGCTCATGACGAGAGGACGGTCAAGGGCGCCTCGTCTTTGTTCACGCCCCTCATGCATCTCTTTTGCCGAGAGGAGGAGAGGAATATGCCATGCTATCCTTGGTGGGCAGGCGGCAGCACTTTCGGTGAGCATTTTAACGGGTAAGCCTAGGTGGAGGCCCAAGCCCTATTCGCTTAGGCTCGGCTAGTGGTCCTGAGACTTATTCCAAGTCACCCGGGGGTCGTCCAGTGGACCTCAGATCCGTTTGATGGGCTCTGAGGGCTCGGCGCCTCCCTCCAATGGGGATTCCACTGGTCAACGCCTACTGGGTCTCGGATATGGCTTAGGGTGGTGCACCAGGCATTATTGCTCGGGCTTGGCCGCAGAGGGGCTCGCCCTTACCCATCCCTGACTCTTTTGTCCTGGGGCGACTGTCGAACTCTAGGCAGGCCAGCCTTCAAACCCCTAGACCACAGAGGGTTTCACACCCGCGGTTCCTTCTTAGAGAAGGTACCTAGCGAGAGGGCCGGTCGTCTGCGGCGCGCAGAGGATGGGCGCGCCTTTTTAGGCGGCTTTCTCGGTGAGGTGGAACAGGTGCTGCAACGACCACAGCGGGATAGGACATTTCACCCGCGGGCAGGTGCAGTTAATGCGGGATGGGCTCGCTCAGGTAAGCACCGAGCGAGATGCCCTGAAGGCTGAGGCGGAGCGAGAGGCTGCTGCCGCCTAGAGCCTCCACGCCGAGCTGGCAAAGATGAAGACGGAGCTCCAGTTGAAAGAGGGTGCCATGGCTCAGGCTATCCAATCGGCCGAGGCAGCCTATGCGGAGACTCTGCAGTGGAAGCAGAAAGTGGAAGGTAATGTTCCTTCGACTGTATTCCGAGTTTCGGTCGTTGTTTTAGCGCTTATCCCCTTGTCTCTATTTATTTGGAGCAGGCTTGGAGAAAGATCTGGCCGACGCCACCACGACCTTTGATGTGCTGCAGACAGCCTTTGATGCCGAGACCAAGGAGCATGCTGCCCTGCAAAGTGCCGCGAGGGCGGTCTGCGACGCTCTCGAGACCCAAGAGGGGGTTCAGTCGGGCAGTTCTCTTCGAAGCCGCCTTATTGCCCTCTATGGTGATGTGCGTGAGCGAGTACACGATGCCCTTCATACTTGCATGAGGCGAGCTCTGGCGGTGATGACCTCGCACTACGCCGGTCTCGACCTCCAGCGCGTCAGCGAAGGTTTCGTCGACATGCTCGACCTCGACCTGGAGAAGCTTATTGACGCAGCCGAGGCTCCCGGCGCCGCCTTGGCGGCCCGCTTTGAGGATGAAGTCATCCCCCCTCCTCTTGACCTGTGAAGAAGCCTGGGCCATTACGCCCGTGTAATTGGTTAGCTTTTCATAGCGAAACAAGCGTGCGACCCTTCGAGGCTTTTGTAATGAAAATGCTCGTAATTCTTGTGTATTATTCTCTTTCGAGTTCCCATACTTATGCGTGCCTCTTGACATGCGGTCCGGCCTCAACGACTTAGTGTTTCTTAGGGGTGCCGTAGCCTTGGTAGCGTAGGCAGAGCCCACATTATGTTCGTCCGATCCGAGGGGTTCTCACTTTGCCATATTCATACCGTTAGGTACCTCAGAAAGCAAGTTATATGATCGTTTTTTTCGCTTGGTCTCCCGAACCCTTGTCTCTCGTTCCGCACTTGGGTGAATTTTCATGAAGTCTCTCCGGAGCGCGAGTTGTTCCTTAGGCGAAGAGTGGTGAGTGGAGGTGTCGTAGCCCGGGGGCGTAGGTGGTCTCGCGGCTTGATCGGCCCTGGCCTTAGTACGTTCTCTTGCTCCTTTGGATTTCACGGTTTTTTGCCAAAGTGCAAGAGAGATTAGGGAAGAGTCTTTTTTAAAAAAGCGGTCAAAAAACACCTGAAATTTTGCCTTTTTATTATTACTAGTAAATATGTCCGTGCGTTGCAACGGAAAAAACTTTCATATATTAATAAAAACAACAACATGAATATTACATATCTATTTTTATTTTACTATTTTCATAAAATTTAAAAACTATAACTTCTGATGTCCATGACATCCATAATAAGTTTTCATTTGCAGTAATATATGGCAATGTCATACTCATAGATATATCATAACTTTAGTTTTCATAGTATTCATTTATTGGTAGAGTTAAAATATCGAGTTCTAGCCCTTATCGTGGATTGCACTGGTATATATGTATAACTTGGATAAATATTTACTATTTTAGGTTAAGATTACATTGATAGCAAATTGCTCAAAAAAGGTGCGAGAGTAGAATATTATAGCCAAGCAAACATATAGCCTGGGCCGAAATTAAACTTACCTGGTTAAAAAAGCACTTGTGGGCCCTGCATGTGGCAAATAAAAGATTATTAGGCTGCAGATAAACAAAATAGCCAATGAAAACATTGTCTACAACTCTAACTGGATCAATTAGCAAAATTATGTACATGAGCTGCACACCCGGGGGAGCCCAACAAAACAGTCAAAACCAGGCCACAATCTAACGCGCTACGCTCCAACAATTTCAAGAGAAAAGGGAGGGAGGGGTGGTCGTCCGAGATTCGCCATGATTGGCTGATGGCTTTGCAGAATTGCAGCACTTTGTTCAAGCAAGAAAGATCCCGAATCCAGTCTCATGCTGAGACAACCAATGGTACTTGGCGGTAGGGGCCGGCGATGTACTTCATCCACCGTGGACTATTCTCGATCTCGAACTCGAACACGAGAGACTCCTCGTAACCCATCGTCAACAACTCCTCGACGATGTCCGGGATCCGGGCGCAGGGGCGGGGCTCCGGAGTAGCGTCACGGCAGCACACGGCGGCGGGTGCAGCCGAGCACCGGCACACGGGGCAGCTCAACTTCACCCTCAGCCACCTGTCCATGCACGCGGCGTGGAAACGGTGCCTGCACGGCGTGACCTGCCTCCACGGCCACGCGTTTGGCGTCTCCTCGCTGTCCTGCAGGTAGGCTTGGCAGCAGTCGTCGGCCGGCGCCATGGCCGCCTCCAGCGCCGCGATCACCGCTGCTGGCGGAGCGTGTGAAAGTCCCTAGTTTGGTTTTGGCTAATTGATGAAACCTAGGGCTAACCTTTGTATCTAAGTGGATGATTTAGATAAAGGTGGTCATTGAATATGAGACATGACATTGACTCATATGACCAAGATGGTGAAGACCAAGATGAGGCTTGGCTCGATGGACCGGTTGTGAAGGTGAAGGGCTAGTCGAGGCTTCGAAGCGAAGGACCATGCGATGGTGAAGCTTGAGCAAGACTTGGCGCCGATGGACCGATGCAACGGTGAAGAGCAAGTGAAGTCAAGGTCGATGGATCGAGACGGTCATGTGATGATATGAAGTGGATCATATCCTTTGGAGAAACAAAATGGGCTCAAGGCAAAGGTATAACCATAGGGCCATTTTGTTTTACACTCAAGACACCATAGAGAGTGTGAGTGGTTTAGGGTCGATAGCCGAACTATTAAGAGGGGAAATCTTATCGGTTATTCGATGCACGGGTGCCACTAGGTGATTTCATGAAGTGCATTGCATGTAGGGCCTAGTGAGCTAACTGGAAATCCTTTGAAAATGATTGAGAAAAAGCTAACACACAAGCACATGGAGATGTATACTTGATGGTGTTGGCACATTTGCAAAGGTGGCGTTGGTCGCGCTATGGTTTGCGGGAAGAGAGGGGTTTGGGTTCCTCTCTCCCTCCCGCCGAGCGTGCGAGCGCGGGATTCAGGCGATTTCAGGGAAATGAAATGCCTATTTTCCACTACGCCGGAAGTCGGAAAAGAAACGGAGGCGAACGCGGTCACAGAGGTGACCGGACGCTGCACCGGACGCGGTCAGTTTCGACCGGCGCGTCCGGTCAGTACAGCGTCAGGGTCTGGCGCGCGAGCTAGGGTTTGACACCGGCGCGTCCGGTGACCCACGGGACCGGCGCGTCCGGTCTGGCGATCAGCGAGTCACGAAGTCTTCGGACGCGGTGCGCGTCCGGTCCCTCACCATCGGACGCGTCCGGTGGTCCAGGGAGCTTACTGGACTCGCACCGGACGCGGGTACTGTGGCGTCCGGTGGTTGCGAGGAGCGCGTCCGGTGATGTCTTCGCGGGCGCGGGTGCTGTGCGCACCGGCGCGTCCGGTGGTTCGCAGCAGCGCGTCCGGTCGCTCGTTTGACCGTTGGCGCGCAGTGACCGTTGGAGGATCTAACGGACGTTTTTGAAATCAGGGGACACCGGACGCGGTTGAGCGCGTCCGGTCTGTTACGACCGGCGCGTCCGGTGGTCCCGCGAAAAACGGACAAGTGGGTTGTAACGGCTCTATTTGGATGGGATGCTTATAAATACTTGTTGGCCGGCCCTTGGGGAGCTCTCTTGGCTTTTCTAACATACTTGTGCATCCTTTGAGCTAGAACAACTCCTCCCACTCATCTCCCTTGCTTGATTGCAAATCAAAAGTGAGATTGAGTGATCCCAAAGTGCATTGCATAGCTTGAGGGCATCTAGTGGCACTTGTGGGTGGTTGAGCCGGTGGATTTCTTGTTACTCTTGGAGAGTACCGCTCCTAGCCGGCTTGGAGATTGTTGGAGGCGTTGGCAAGAGAAGGTGATTGTTCTTGGCCACCTCCGGTTGATTGTAAGAGGTTCTTGTGCTTTCCTCGGCGGGACGCCAAAAGCAACTCTAGTGGAATCCGCGTGTCATTGAGTTATCTCACTTGAGAGTGGTGTCTTGCGGTGCCTTGCGGGGCGTGCCTTGAGGGGCAAGTGACTTGAGGGTCACACCGAGGAACCATCTAAGTGTTGGTCGACACAACCGGTGACGTAGCTTGTCGGTGCACAAGTGAACACCGGGTGAACAAATATTGTGTCTCTTGTTCCCCCGGTGATTGGTCTTCATATTGTGTTGTTGTCAATATTGATTGATTGTATATCATCTTGGTGATTGGCAACATCTTCACTTCACCGTCGGTATAATAATCACAATCCTCTCTCTTGCATTTACATTCACTAGTTTATCTTGTGTAGCTCTAGTAGTAGCTTTGCTAGTTGTGTTAGCTTGTTCTCTAGTGTAATCTTAGTGACATAGCTCTTGTGTGAACTAGAGATCTTAATCTACTAGACTTGTGGATAGGAGGCTTGCATCACAACCTTTGGCTAAGCAAAACTCGCTTTACGCCGTTTGTTATTCTAACAAGTTTGCTTAGTGGTACTTGTAGATTTTTTAATAGGCTATTCACCCCCCCTCTAGCCATCTAGGACCTTACAGCGTGCAGGGAAGGGGTACTCCTCATCGTCATCGAACACGAACATGAAGTCATGGTCGTCGTGGCCACCTTGCACGAACACGAACATGAACACGACCGGTAATTGTCATCGTCATCGCTGGACATGAAGTAGTCCTCATCCCCTTGCCCCAGCTGCTGGTGAGGGAAATCGTCATCGTCGGATATGAAGTCGTCAGCTTGGTCTGGTTGCTGCTGGTCGAGGAAATCACTGTCCCCATCGTCCTCGCCATCCATCGCCGTGCCAAACGTCTCCATTGGTCGAGGAGCGACCGAGAGTGTGGCCGGCGAACGAAAAGGTTAGGGTTGAAGGGTTGGCCGATCAGATCTATTTGCGGGGATTTATATAAGGTCATGTGCTACGTACGTTTCTCAGTGTTGGGGATAGGAAATATGGAATTATGGATCGGAACCAATCCATTGCGTGATTGATTCTAAGCTAATGCACATAGAGGAGGACTCAGTCTTTTACCGGGCACCAACGCCTTCTTTTTATATTTTTTTTATTTTGAGATTTTAAAGGACTCGTTGTTCTATTAGGACTCCTTTTCTAGTATTATCATGTTCTTTATTAAGGAAGGATGGGACAGGATAGGAGCCACATGGAAAATATGCAAAGGAATCGTTGTTCTGTTAGGACTCCTTCTCTAATATTATCATGTTCTTTATTAAGGAACGATGGGACAGGGACAGGGAGAGGAGGCTCATGGAAAGTTTAAACATATTCTGGGAACGAAGGTTTTCTATTTACATTAGGATTCCTGTATGAGTACAGTTATATATATATATATGAATCTAGATAGAAAAAACTCTCCATCCTCCGGTAGTTAAAGGAGACGAACCAAACAAATGGATGGATGAAAAAAAAGAGTCTGAAATTTTGCCTCTTTATTATTAGGTATAGATATAGATATAAGGGATAGATAGATTATGGGAAACTATTGAAAATGGGTTTTTTTTCTTTGCTATACTTAATTTGGGAGTTGACTCCAAATTTTAGGAAACAAAGGCCACGTTTAGTTTCCCAAATTCATCCCCAAATTCCACTATACAAAAAAAAGATTCCCGTCACATCAAAATACCGGCACATGTATGAGGCACTAAATATAGATGAAATAAAAAAACTAATTGCACAGTTTTGTTGTACTTTACGAGACGAATGTTTTGAGTCTAATTAATCAATGTTTGGACAATTATTACCAAATAAAAACAAAATGCTACAGTATTGCTACAGTGCAAAACGCCAATTTTGCTCATCCCAAATTTGGGATATAAACAAGGCCAAAATTCGACAAACCGTTGTAGACGCTCTGCACACAGCCTGATAGCCGCCGCGGTTTCTTATCTTCCGCGCAGCGCCGGCGCTCTATCTTCTGCTCCCTCCCCCACTCGCGCTCGGCATGAAGCCGACGGAGGCGGCGCTCAGGCTCGGGCTCTCAGCGACGGCGGGGCAGTCGCAGGCTCGGCGGCGGCGTCAGCGGCTCCTCCTCCCGCCTCTCGCCAGTCGCCTCGCGCCCTCGCCTCCATCCTCCGCACACCGGCCGGCGACCCTGCGTACGCACCTCCCTCTCCCCTCCCGCCTCCACTGGACCGTCGACGGCGCACGGCCCCTGCGGCTGCGCCGCGCGCCGCGCGCGGCCGGCGGGCAGCGCGAGCCAGCAGCCGCTGCTCCACCAAAGGCGGTCGCGCCGCTTTGGGAGCGCTTATGCCCCAGCGAAGCGCTACCCGTCCGCTTAGCGCTGAAGCGTGCGCTTAGTGCCGCTTTTTGGAACCCTGCATTGGATGTTGCTGAGCACTAAGGGATTCAGTTATGAGGCACAAGTATTTTTGTTTCCTAGGCCAATTGCGATATTCCTTTAGTGAAAATTCTAAAAAAATTAACTGCCTGCTTCGATTGATCATAAAAGATGGAACCCGAGCCTTGCAAAGTTTGAACATTTTTTAGACAATGGAAAGTGCAAATTTTGATCTAGAGCCCACATCTGGTAACAGTAAGATAAGATTACCTAGGTGGATATGTCAATGAACTTCTTTCCATATATTAGGAAATTGTGGATTTGGGTTATGTGATTGAAATCAGAACTGCAAAATACTAGAGTATTTTCTTATTGAAAATTCCTTTTAGGGAATGATCTTACTGCAATTCAATTGTTTTTTTTTCTTATGACTAATCTATGCTTGTTAAGGGGACCTTTATTGAGTTGGATTATACCCCATTCTCTCAGTGTGTATGCTCCAGACGCTCATGCTTACATTATGTAACTTTGAAAAATATGTCCTACATCATGAACTACATTTAATTACAGGTTGTGTAGCTAGTCCTACCATTGCTAATTCGAAAGACCAAACTGATGCTGAAGTTGCAATGGGATACACAATGACTGAAATCTGCGACAAATTCATTGAGTTCTTCATGTATACGAAACCAGAAACAAGGGACTGGAGAAAGTTATTGGTGTTTAGAGAGGAGTGGCGAAGGTATAGGGAGCACTTCTACAAGCGCTGTCAAGTGCGCATAGATATGGAGACTGATCCTTCATTGAAACAAAAGTTGGTTGTACTTGCTAGAAAAGTTAAGAAGGTAAGTCCTTATCTGTTCTCCTTACGTACAATCACCAATTTAAGTGAGTTTTCACAGTTGCTGGTATAATTTTTGTCACATCGACCTTAAGAACTCCATGTATTAAGATTACAAGAAATTATTGTTAGATTAGGTGCGCTATAATCAAAACAAAAAATATCCAGATGTTCTCATAATTATGTGAATATTGTTCATGTTTTTAATTCAGATAGATGACGAAATAGAGAAGCACATGGAACTCTTCACTGAGCTCAGAGAGAACCCTGCTGATATTAATGCTATTGTTGCAAGACGACGGAAGGATTTCACTGGGGAGTTCTTCCGCCATCTTAACTTCCTTGTGAATGCTTATAATGGCCTTGATGAGCGAGATGGTAACTACCTACCTTCTATCAATTTTTACTCACTTATCGCACTTTATTACTTGATTCATACCAAGGTGATTAACCGCTAACATATAATCACACCATATTAAGGTTATTGAAACAGATCAAATTTGAGAACTTGATTCTTTGTTTCCTGAGCACATGGATCATGATTTCTGGTTAGCCAAAATTGCAGAAGATCAAAAATGTTACATGCAGAACATAGAAGTATCACTAGATTGTCTTTATTTAGTCTTGTTTGTTGCTTCATCTGGGTTGGTTGACAAGGTCAACATATTGTAATGAGCATGTGGTTACTGGTTAGTACCAAATTCTTGTCGTGTGAATTGGCAGGCAAATGTATTTACTTTACTTTTAGTTATTGTTCTGAATATTGTACTTTATATTATGAGCTGATTAGTTCTCAATATTATGCAGGAATAGTCAGGCTTGGGGCCAAATGCCTATCTGCAATTCATGCATATGATTGCACACTGGAACAGTTGGATATCGAATCTGCTCAGTTGAAGTTTGATGATATACTGAATTCCTCTTCACTAAATGGTGCTTGTGACAAGATCAAAAGCTTAGCCAAGGCTAAAGAACTTGATTCATCTCTAATTCTTCTTATTAACAGAGCTTGGGCTGCTGCAAAAGAATCTACAACTATGAATGATAAGGTTAGTCTTAGTGCAATATAAACAAAGTTGTATCAGTTTCCCTGTGTTTAAGCATGATTTCTTGCTACATTGTGGCCCACCTCTGGGTTGTTGGTACAGTGTTACACTCAACCCATTATGAGATATCGATATCGTGTTGATTGGCCCACTGTGGTACTATCAAACAACATAGACCATCAAGGCTAGAAATATAACCATCTTGTCAATTTGTGCTTCAGCAGAAATCAGGCATTAAGTAATGAAAATTTGGTATATATCATAACATTTTGGTATCCTGAGAGTCGATGTAATACCACCCGGCCTCATTGTTTGGTAAAATTTGCATAAAGTTTCGTTTTTCCTTTATATTCTCTTTGATATTTTTTTTATTTTTATGTAAATCTTGAATAGGCAAATGTTTAATGATTTCTATTGTCTGTTATGGAAGTTCAAAACTTATAATTCATCATAATGCTTATTAGGGTTCAGTGAGCCTTCGTAAAAAATGTAGACAAGACTAGGTGTAACAAATATCATGGTAAAGTTAATCTAGATGACTCTAATAATCCTCCACAACTTTTTAACTAAATAAAATTGTTGTCTTTGGTGCCAGGATTATTTTTCTGGTAGATCTACTATGTTTTTCCATGCATCGTTGTAATATGTGTGCTAGATCACTACTATTCATATAATGCACATCTAGGATATTATGATTAACTCAAGCCTACCTTTGCCTTTTACAAGTGTACAAATGTAACAAACTAGCTTACATGATACTGAATGAGTTGTTTGGTACAGTTCAGTTTGTATTCTAAAATCAAGAACTTTGAGACTATTTTTTTTCTAGAGTGGAAAGAAAATGTTAAGGAATGAGTTTCTATATTGATTTGGGCTAACCCTAGAAGGGTAGCTATATAGGTAACCATACATGGGCCACATGGGCCTAGCCTCATGGGCCTAATACACACACATTCCAACACCCCCTAGCAGTATGAACTACCGGCGCAGCGGAGTTCCAGGCTGAACAAGAAAGAACACACACAGCCCCCCCACAGACGCAACTAGCCACTGGTGATGTTGAGGCTGGAGCGAAACTCGGTGAAGGTCGAGGACGGGAGGCCTTTGGTGAAGATGTCCGCGAACTGGGAGGCCGTCGGAACATGAAGGACCCGCACCTCGCCCATGGCCACCCGATCACGGACAAAGTGTAGGTCGATCTCCACATGCTTCATCCGCTGGTGTTGGATGGGGTTGGTGGAGAGGTAGACCGCACTGATATTGTCGCAGTAGATCAGTGTGCTCCGGGAGGGCGGAGTGTGCAGCTCAGCGAGAAGCTGTCGGAGCCAGGAGGCCTCAGCGATGCCGTTAGCGACAGCGCGGTACTCCGCCTCGGCACTGGACCGAGAGACCACAGGCTGGCGCTTAGACGACCAGGACTCCTTCTATGGTTCACAACCTTCTTTCTATTCGTCGTTTTACAGTTGACAATTCCTGTTCTGTGGAATTTGACTCTTCTGGTCTTACTGTAAAGGATTTGGCTTCCCGGCGTCCTCTGTTCCGATACATGTTAGGGAATGAGTTTCTATATTGATTTGGGCTAACCCTAGAAGGGTAGCTATATAGGTAACCATACATGGGCCACATGGGCCTAGCCTCATGGGCCTAATACACACACATTCCAACAGAAAACAGCTTAATCAAACAATTCAGGTGTACCCTGTACCCATAGCTCCAACTCCACATTCCTGGAGTCTGGATCTAGGAAAGCCCAACTCCAACTCCACAGATTTCTGAAGCTAGGAGTACTCAGCTCTATGAATTCTTGGAGCTAGATCTCTGCCAAACAAGACCTAACTGGATTCTATTTCCAATTCATATTTGAAACTGAATCACCAACATGTTGTATAAAACCACATACCTTTTTGGTACTTACTAGTTGTATGGTGAAGTAAGTAACATTGGCTAATATTTTGAATAGGCAAATGACACTATAATAAAACTAGAGCCTAAACATTGTAGATAGTATTTGCTGATTCATATACATGGCATAGGTCAAGGACATAATGTATCATATTTATACAACTACAAAAGAAAGCCTCAAGAACATCTCACCTCCGGAGATGAAGCTTCTGAAGTATTTGCTGAATATTGAAGAGCCTGAAGAGAGATTTGGTGCTCTTGCAACTGCTTTCTCTCCCGGAGATGAGCGTGAAGCCAAGGACGAAGATGCTCTTTACACGTAAGATTTTTTCAACAAAGATATTTATTTTTTGTCTCTATTGATTTTATTATTGAAAAAGTCTTCATGATGTGGCATATCAGTTTTGTCGGAGACATGTAGCTGTTCTTGTTCCCTTATTTTCCTTAGGAATAAGTCTACATAATCCCCTCAGGAATTGATTTTTGACAACTAACTTCTCAAAAATTGTCAAAATAACTTCCTTTTGGACTTTGGAGGGCGGTTTTACTGATATGGCATGCTGGCATAGACAAACTTAACTACACCATAGTCCATATGCCACATCGCTCTTGACCCACACTTCAGTGTCTTACTCTCTCCATCGCTTTACTCCCTTCACCTCTCTCCACCACTAACGACCACCATGTCAACGTAGGCTGAGAAATACGCCAACTCCAAGGATATCAAATCATGTGAAAGCTTCGCCAAACCACATCCTTCTTTCTGTGCAGCGAAGACAATGACAACATCTCTCTTTGTCTGATGAGGACGATCAACATCTCATTCACTAAGTCACTACCACATCAATGAGTGTAATGTGCCACATGATCAAAACCACCTACTTGTTATTTTGAGGGTTCAAATATTTCGGGATGCTCGATACCTGGCTCATAGTTAAGGGAGTTAAGTAGACAAACAGCATGAGGTTATGTAGACTTATTCCTTTTCTTTGCTACTATTTGAGTTGATTGGATTGATCCATGGGGAATTTGATTAGTTTATCCTCAAAATTAAGTTTTTTTTTTCTGGTCACATGCTCCACTTAACTGTGAGTTAATGTTATCAAGTGTTAAGTTGGATTGTCCAATCATTATGTCATGAGATAGTCAATTCTTAATGAGAATGTATAATATAAAATTGGCTGCATGAATCTGTACGGGTAATTCTGTTATTTAAATGCTTTAATAACATTATAGCTTATTGAGTTCCTTATGTGTTACCGCAAAAGTTTGGCATCAGAGTAATATCTTTGGAAAGGGTTTTAATGAGGAAATTATAACATTTTACCTAAGAAAATGATAGTTCACAATTGCTGCTGCCCTTTTCCGATTTTGTGTGGCTCAACTAGTTAATATTTGGGACTGCCTTGGTGCTTAACTATTATTTTCAGCTTCTCGTGTGTCCATGTAAACTATGCATGTTAAATGGTTATGGGAACATTGTCTTTTTATGTTGCTGCATTGGATTTGCAATGTGGAACAAATGTTCGTACTTCAAAGGGAGGCTGCACTTTGAAGGCCAGAATAGACTGTGCATTCGTCTTGTTGGAAAGCAGGTGGTTGGCTGCCCAATAAATGGGTGCCATTTTACTTTTGAGCGTTTTTTTTTGGAGAGAAGATATTAAAGATACTTGCAATGCATTGGCATAATCCCGTCTTTCCATGCAGAACTCCCAACGAACTCCACAAATGGATCAAAATGCTGCTCGATTCATACCATCTCAACAAGGAGGAGACGGATTTTATGGATGCGAGAAAGATGAGTGACCCAGTGATCATCCAGAGGTTAACTTTGCTGAAGGAGACAATCGCGGAAGAATACATGAAGCAGTACATACATCCCGAGGAGGAAGAATCCATGGACGACAACTAGCACCAGAAGACTGAACGAACCTGTATGTGTAAGCCGACTTGGAACAAAAGCATCTGGTCAAGATTCAGAAGGGATACTTTCTCATCGCTGACAACGCTGAGGATCGATATATAATCAGATAGCACATGCCCTGCTGCTTTTATTTACGAGAGATGGATGGTAAATTTGTAGCATGCCAATGGCAATATCATAAAGGGTACTTTCTGTTACAGTCGTAAAGCTCAGGGTTTGTTTTGTTCTTAGGTTCGCAATTTTACCGGTCGCTTAATTCTGCACATCTATTTTCCGGAGCTCTGGTAATGGCCAACGGATGTCCGGTCTGGGACGCCATATAAGACTTGCCGGTGACTTTTCATCACATCTCGTTTTCCCCAGTCACTTTCTTGTTCCTCGAGCAGTCCCATAAATTGAGGGATTTGCTCGTGCTAAGGCTAATCCATGTAGGATTTGGATTCCCACTTGCTCTCCCTCTGGATCTGCTGCATCTCATCTTCTTTCCTCACGCATTATACTCGATTGATCAGAGGGGTCAAGCGGCCCTTGAGGTCACTTGTAATGAACTTATGTGCCACCCGATTGCATGTATCCTGCTTTTCATGGTCTTTAGTGTTTGGTTCTGGCTAAATTTTGGACTCTAGCTGCATGGGGATTATCGTCAAAACGAGGTGCTTTGAGCGGATCCACACAGGGTTTTGTCGAGTCCCTTATGCCATACCGTGATCTATGAGACTTTGAAAGAGGAAAAGAGAGCATAGACAGGCGGCATGCATGATTATCATTGTAGCCCTCAAGCACGTCAATAAGTTAGTATAACATGTTGATGTGCTTTACATAGGATGGGGACAATCTCAAAAGAACGACTGAAAAAGCTAACCCCCGAGTATCCTAGAGAGGTTCTCTGCAAGGTACTCGCAAGTTCGCAATTTATTCATGTGACAATGAAATGTTTTGCAAAATTGAAACCATAACCATAAAGACTGAAAAATAAAAATGAACCTAACATAGCTGGAAATCACCGGTCGCCTCCTCAAGACCCGATGGGGTTCTTCCCATTGTTGATGAGGCCTTCGTCCCGTGCTTGCTTGGTGTGGTCTTCGGGAGTAGGGGCCAGTGGCAGATCGAGTTGATGCCGAGGGATCGAGGGCGGCGGGAGACGGTTGCCTTGGGGCCATCAGCATGAGCTTCTTCTCGGGCAGCGAGCAAGGGTAACCCAAAGCCCCCGAGCGAATCCTACCTTTTGGCCCCAGATCTAGGGCATTGGCCTCTGCGTATTCGACGGCATCCCTCTCGCGCAGGTAGGTGTTTTGAAAATTTCCGGATAACGTTATGACGCTGTGCGGCCCTAGCATTTTTAGCTTGAGGTAGGCGTAATTCGGGACCGCCATGAACTTGACGTAACACGACCTCCCGAATATGGCGCTATAGGCTCCCTGGAAATCAACAACTTCAAAGAAGAGTATCTCCTTCTGGTAGTGTGCCGCGTCGCCGAATGTTACAGAAAGATCTATTGTGCCTAGGGGCATGATGCGCCGCCCGGGGACAATGCTGTGGAACGGGGACTGCGACGCGTGCAGCTTCCTAATGTCCTCGTTGAGCTTGTCGAACGCATCCTTAAGGATGTTGATGCTGCTACCTCCATCCATGAGGATCTTCGTCATCCTCATAGTCCCGATGACGGCGCTGACCACCAGGGGGAATCGTCCAGCTTCAACCACCCAATATGGATATCGCTGCGATAGAAGGTAATCGGCCGCTCGGACCACCGCAAGTGCAGCGGTACAGCTGGGGTGGCCACATAGACCTGCCTGTGGGTCAGCTTCTGTAGTCTTCGATCTTGATAGGCTTGGGGGCCACCGAATATGAGCACCATATACTCGGAGGTTGCGTTGTCACCCTCATCATCATCACGATCTCCCCAATACCCGTCCTGCGCCGCTTGCATCTCATCTTCCTGAGTGATATGCTTCCTATAGGCGATGCAATCTTTGGCGAGGTGGGTCACGGGGAAGCCGTGGTTCTGACATGGGCTATTCATAATCTATCGAACATGTCTTGGTAGGCTTGCTTCTTGCGGGCCTCGGAAACGGCATTCGGGATAACATATTTGAGTGTTATCGATGACGGAGCACGCCTCCTAGGCACCGCCGAATGGTCCCGCTTGCCGCTGATGTTGATTGGACTAGGGTTGACCATGCGGTGCATGGGATTGTGAGTTTTGTGCTTGTTGGCGGACCTTAACTCCCAATTTTAACCACAAAATATAACATAAAATGAACTCATATGAACAACAAACTTAGAATTACGGGTTATAACTAACAAGTTCCACAAGTTTTGGTGTTTACATGTTTTGAAGGACACATGTTTGAATAACAAAGAAAACAAACCTAAAATGTGTAATAGAACAACATCATCCAACATGAGCTCAAGAGGAGAAGGCCCACTAACCAGGCAAATTAGGGCCCAGTCATATGGAGAAAAAAACCAAAACCCATATGAAATCATCTCCAATTGGTGCCAAACTCTACATGCCCCTGCTAGAAGCCCAAAGAAGGCCACCCACCAAAGCTGGGCACATTTGGACCCAGTTGGGGTGCGGCCGCACCACCACCGAAGCCTCTTGGGCCCATCTTTGGCATGGCGGTTCATTCAAAGTAGTTTGAAATAAAGTTAGGTTACTAATAGTTTTTATAATATATTTATAATATATATTCAGATGAAGTACTATTGCGACAATACCTTTCATGATAATCTCTCTCGATCCTACGTGACTCTGAATCAAACACCATGAAAAATGGGACGGACCATCACGTAACCCTCAAAACAAATAGAGAGATTCCAAAGCAACGAATTCATGGTATATAAATGAACAATTGGTCATGCTCTTTAGAAGGGTGCCAGGGTGTGATATGACTATCAGGCTAAAACATAGAAAAGGAAATTTATTGAATTCAAACAGTAACATTCAGACAGGTTCAAACTGAAATTTCACCAATCCCAACAACATAAATTGAAGTCACTAGAACACTCAACATGCCATATGCTTTTATTTCTCTAGCAGACTTGTTTGCTGAGCATTCATGGATATAGCTCAATGATGGATCGGAGGCCTAAAACCGGCATAATTTTGTAGTCCTTAAATCCAGCTTCGAGGAATATTTCCTTCCACTCTTGCTCATCTCGTTTAACCCCACCAATTTTCATGAGATGGAGATCATAGATTACTTGCGTCTCCAGAAGCTTCGTGTCCGATGACTCAGACCCAACCACAATATCAATGATTATTATCTTTCCTCCTGCATCTCTAGAAGGGATAGCTTGCTTGCAGTTCTTTAATATCTTGATACACTCATCATCGCTCCAGTCATGCAAAATCCACTGAAAAAAAAAGCAATAATAAGCCAAATGTTGAGCATTATGTCTTGATAGTTTCACATGAACAAATTAAACATTTGTCCTTCCGAGTTGTTGTCCTTTCAACTCAAACAGTAGGCCCCTTTGACGAATTTAGAATCTAAGTGTGTGCCTACTAGTTCTAACACGATTTAGAAGCTCCATTTCATCTATCCTATGAATCATTTGATCTGAAATCCAACCGTCCTTATTGCCAACTTCCACTCTCAAGTCTCAACTGTCTAGGTTTTGAAAGATTTATGACACCTTAAGTCTAGCAATATACTTAAACTTATATGTTATATTAACTGTTATCAGGGCCGGCCAAAACTCAATACCAATTCAATAGGCCATTCGTTGAATGAGTATTCACTACTACACAACTGACCTTTCGTCAATCGTCCAAAATGACTTTAGTCTCGGTGATTTCGGCGACCGAGACTAAATAGACCTTTAGTCCCGGTTGGTATGTTACCAACCGGGACTAAAGGTCCCTCGCCAACGGCTCTGTTGTCAGGCGCTGTCGGGAGGGACCTTTAGTCCCGATTGTTAATACCAACCGGGACTAAATCTCTGCCTTTAGTCCCGGTCGGTTCCACGGACCGGGACTACAGCTTTTATCCCGGTCCGTGGCACCGACCGAGACTATAGGACTGGGTTTAGTCCCGGTTGGTGTTACCAACCGGGATTAAAACCTCCCCCTATAAATTGAACCTCCATCTTTTTCCTCCCTGCCCGAGCCCGAGCTTCCTTGTTTATGTTCTTGTTGTTTGTTCTTCCATTATTCTTGCTTGTCTCATCTCCGGCGATCAATCCACTTCAAACGCTTCTACGCCGTCGTTGATTTGTTTGAAAAGTTGCTAGCTTCATCCTCCTATGTTTTAGCAGCACCATATGTAAATCCATGTTGTATATGGCTATTTTATTTCTCCAATCACTTTTCATGTTTGAATTTTTATGAACGATGCTAATTATAGTACCTAGAAAGTAATATACACATATAATGTTTAGTTCTATTATAGACTTTTTAGGATACTTTTTACTTTAATTTGTTCATGTTCTCATTTTAAAATATTAAATAATGCTGATTCTTTGTAATTTTAAAACAAATTAAATTTAACTTTAAAAATTCTTCAAATTAATTTTATTTAGAGATAAAATTACACCTTTTAATAGAAAAATACAAATTTTATGATTTTGCTATCTTTTTATTAACGTCCACAAATTAATTTTATGAAATGATGAACCACTTATAAAATTTTGAACTCAATTAGACAAGGTTGTGCCGCGCTCTTTTCTCATGCTGGACTTTTAATTATGTGATGCCATATAATGCAGATAATGACACGCCATTGGATGTACAATACCGATCGCCGCTCCAACGAGTTCATTGAGGGCGTGCGAGAATTCTGCAGAGTGGCAGAGGAAAACAAGCGAGATGGTTTTATGTGCTGCCCATGTGCCATGTGTATGAATTTAAAAGAATTTTGTAGCTCAAGAAGTATTCACTTGCACTTGTTCAAGTCGGGTTTCATGTCAAACTACATTTGTTGAACCAAGCACGGAGAGACCGGGGTTATGATGGAAGAAGGTGAAGAAGAACAAATGGACCCCGACGATGTTTTTGCTCAATACTGTGACTTCGCGATGGAGGAAGTTGAAGAAGAGGCGGATGCAGAAAACAGTATCGCTGAAGATGACGATGCTCTTGGTGATGTCATTCGTGACGCACAGAGAGATTGTGAAAGTGAAAAGGAGAAGGCTAAGTTTGACCAAATGCTATAGGATCACAAGAAGTTACTCTACCCGTCGGCCAAAGATGAGCAGAAAAGGCTAGGCATGACACTGGAGTTGTTACAGTGGAAGGCAGATAATGGTATATCTGACAAGGCATTTGGAAAATTACTGAAGATCCAAAAAAAGATGCTTCCGAAGCCTAATGAATTGCCCACCACTACATACGAAGCAAAAAAAGATAATTTGCCCTTTAGGATTACAAATCGAGAAGATACATGCATGTCCTAATGACTACATCCTGTACCGTGGCGTTCACGAGAATTTAGATGAATGCCTTGTTTGCCATGCATCACGGTACAAGATCTTGCGAGATGATCCTGTCGATGTTAAGGATGAAGAACGTCCGAAGAAGAGAATCCCTGCTAAGGTTATGTGGTATGCTCCAATAATTCCACGCCTAAAACGACTGTTCAGAAATAAGGAGTACGCAAAGTTGTTGCGATGGCACAAAGAAGACTGTAAGGTGGACAACATGTTGAGACACCCTGCAGATGGGTCCCAGTGGAGAGAAATAGATAGAGAATTCCCCGACTTTACAGATGACGCAAGAAACCTAAGGTTCGCATTGAGTACGGATGTATTTAATCCTTTTGGGGACTAGAGCTCTAGTCATAGCACTTGGCCCGTTACTCTATGTATCTACAACCTTTTTCCATGGTTATGCATGAAGCGGAAGTTCATTATGATGCCGGTGCTCATCCAAGGCCCGAAGCAACCTGGCAATGACATCGATGTCTACCTGAGGCCATTAGTTGAGGAACTCCAGCTGCTATAGAACAAACCAGGTGTGCGTGTGTGGGATGAGTACAAACAGGAAGAATTCGACCTGCGAGCATTGTTGTTCGTGACAATCAATGATTGGCCAGCTCTAAGTAATCTTTCAGGACAGACAAATAAGGGATATAATGCATGCACCCATTGTTTTGGTGACCTTGAGGCTGTCTATTTAAAAAAATGTCAAAAGGTCGTGTACCTTGAGTATCATCGATTTCTTGCTAAGAACCACCAGTTGAGAAAGAAAGACAAACATTTTAAAGGTACGACAGAACACCAGTCCAAGCCAGGCAACCGAGATGGGGCAGAGGTATTCAAGATGGCCAAGGATTTGAAAGTAGTGTTTGGAAAGGGACAAGGCAGTGAACCTGTTCCAAAAGACGCTTTGGGGCGCACCCTAATGTGGAAAAAGAAGTCAATATTTTGAAACCTACCATATTGGAAAGACCTTGAGGTCCGCCACTCGATTGACGTGATGCACCTGACAAAGAATCTTTATGTCAATCTCCTAGGGTTGCTAGTTTCCACCAGAGGTCCGATTTTTGGCATTTCAACACTCCAATGGCTGGATCTGAGAGGGGTTGTATTTAAACTCCCTCCCTCTCTCTCTCCAGCCATACCTCTTCACCTACCTTGAGCCAAAACACCCGTGCGCCATGACTCTCCGTTCCCCTCTCTCTCTCACACACACCTTGCTTTGACTTGTGAGCTTGCTCTAAGTGTGGATTTGAGAGGAGACTTGCTTCAGAGTCGAGATTTGAGCCCGCGATTCTCTTGAGCATCTGAGACTTCTACAAGGCTTGCTTTGAGTTTATTACTCTTGGGTTCTTAAATCCTAGCTGGCAAGGAGTTATCTTAGAGGTTTCCAACTTGTGGATCCGCCTCGGTAAGTTTGTATTACCCATTTGTTCTTAGTTGATTTCTCAAGTGAACTTCATGATCACTTTGAGAGAGGCAAGGAGGTGGAAATAGACTCCGACCTCTGTGGTCACCTCAACAACAGAGACGTAGGCATTCGTGTGGTTTGGCCGAACCTCGGATTAAATCATGTCTCTTGTGCTCTACTTGTTCTTCTTGTTTTGTGCTATTTATTGTGAAATACTTGCTAGTATATTTGAGTGCAGGAATTATTGGAAGACAACTCTATCTTCACTCTACAAGTCGTGGTAATGAATTGTATCTCATTTCGATTGTAGATCTTGTAGTTTGAGTAGGGGTTCCGCTTAGACTAGACATCTGGTTTCCATTGGATATCCGGTGTCAAAATCGGACATCCGGTCCATATTAATTTTCGCTATAAGTTTCTTTGAGAATTTTTAGATTACGTCTATTCACCTCCTGAACCTCAAGTGATCCTTTCACCCTTCCCTCTTTTCCTAGGAATGGATCCTTGAAAGTTAAAAAAAAAAGGAATGGATCCTTGCAACTTTGCAAGGCTTCCCTCCTTGCTTTCCTATCCTACTCTCCCCCCTCACCCGAAGGCCCGGCTCACGGCCCAAATCTCCCCCAGGGCACGTCCGCACGAGACATCGGCGTCTCCCCTCGGCCTCCCCGGCTCTCCCGCCGCACCCCGCACGCTCTCGCTCCTTCTGCCTCGAGGGAGTTAGGGCGTAGCGCCGCAGGCTACAGCGGCAGCCGCCAGACGCGAAGTCGTGGAGACGCCCAGAGCAGGACGGTCTGAGGAGGCTCCGAGCGGCCAGCCAGCGAGCCAGGGGCGAGCAGGGAGCAGCGCAGGTCGCCCGGCAGGGGGCCTTTCTCTTCGTCTGAATTGAAATTTGTAAGTTCAAACCCAGTCAATTGGCTTCCCAATTTCCCATTCAATACATTACAGACAACAATTTGTGAATCACTTGCAAATCAAATTGTAACGAGGGAGAATGAGTCACGACAATTTTGTGAATCACTTGCAAATCAAATTGTAATGAGGGAGAATGAGTCAATCCGCAAATTGATTTAATATTCCATGAATTTATGAAATCATGCTCAATTTGTATATTTGCTATATATTATACAGTAGAACTATGCAGTGTTATACATGCCAGGCTTTAGGATTTTATTAGGTTGCCAAAAAAAAATTTTGACACCGTTTCATATTTTTAATACCCAAGCCAAAATCCTAAATCCTAGGCCCGCCATTGTTGGTAGACAACACCTCCGTTGCCATCCCCAACTTCAGTTAGGGTTTTGACTCGCTCGTGGCCAGCCCCGAAGATGTCGCGGACCCTGGTGCAGCCGGTGGGGCAGAAGCGCCTCACCAACATGGCGGTGGTGCGGCTGCGCAAGCATGGCCAGCGCTTCGAGATCACGTGCTTCCCCAACAAGGTGCTCTCCTGGCGCTCCCGTGTCGAGAAGGACATCGACGAGGTGCTCCAGTCCCACACCGTCTACTCCAACGTCTCCAAGGGCGTCCTCGCCAAGTCCAAGGACCTCATTAAGGCCTTCGGCACCGACGACCAGACCCAAATCTGCATTGAGGTACCTTTGGAATCTCCTCTACAATCCAATGCAGTCCCCCAGGCTCCCTCCCCGTGACCACGCCTTTGCTGCTTCTTCAGATTCTGAAGAAAGGGGAGCTCCAGGTCTCCGGCAAGGAGAGGGAGTCGCAGCTCTCCAGCCAGTTCCATGATATCGCCACCATCGTCATGGAGAAGACCATCAACCCGGAGACCCGCTGCCCCTACACCATCACCATGATTGAGCGCCTCATGCACGAGATACACTTCGCTGTCGACCCAAATCTCACTTCCAAGGAACAGGTACCTAGATATCATCTGGTTGGATGGAATTATTAATTCAGCAATTTTGCTAAAGGTAGGGTAGGGCTACCGATTGAGTTTGAGCTTTGTTATACAACACTGAATTTATCATCATGTAGGGGTGGTTTTTATTTTTACAACACTGAATTCATCATCATATATACCTTAGCCTGTTGCTCTTTATCTATGTGTTTTTCAATAGCTAGCCAGTTTTTCTCTTCTATACTAGATTAAAACAAGAACAACGATGTGATGACTCATGAATTAATTTCTCGTTTCTCTTCCTGTGGAGTGGCAATTGCATCTTAACACCATTAACCTAACCTTGATATGTCCTGGTTTCTGGAGATACTGCTGTTTCATGATAACAGCAGTAGCAGTTTTTCGTATCAGAATTCTAAAGAGAATTTTGAATTTTGTGTTCAATGTTTGTGCCTGACAATTGGCTGTATGCAAAAAGATAGGTGCCTTCTTATTTTTGAGGATTTGGTAACGCTGCAATATTGCTAATAGGATGGGTGAATGATTGAGTTTTGGGTTTAAGTTTCACAACACTGAATTCATCGCATATAGCATAACAAAAGATAGCATAGCTACAGTTTGCATGGCCATTAACTGTGTATCAGATACACCTTATTCTGAATATGTATACTTCAATGAATGATTATGGGCTATATTAGCGTAGTACTTAGAAGCTTGTCGATATTACCTGCTCTCTGGACATGATGATAGACACAGAGTGACAGAGCTACTTGACCATGTGAAATTCCTTTGTCTACCATCTTACACGCTTTTTTTTTTTATCTGTGTTCTCTTTGGTGTTGCAGGCTCTTAAGGTTATCAAGAAGCTCATAGAACACTTCCCCATAAAGCGTGCACCACTGAGGGTGCGGTTCACTGCACCAAAGCTCAATTTTACTGGCCTGATGGAAAAGGTTGCTGAATGGAATGCTACTGTGATTTCAAAGGATGAATCTGGCACTCAGCCTTCTATTGTAAGTCTTTTAATTCTTTTTTGTTTTCTGGTCATTCATGTGTCACATGATTCTGATATCGGCTAGTAGCTATTTGTCTCACATGATTAACAGCCTAGAAGCTTGGTCCATGTTACCTAGAGTTGATGTTTAAAAAATCACAACGCATAGGTGGAGATTATGCGCCTCCAAAGTGGGCTGTTTTTAGTTTTTTTTTCCTTTTTCATGTTGCTGATGGGATCAATTGCTGAAACCAAAATGCCTATCTATGCTGAACCTTATTATCATTAGTTTACTACATTTAATTGTGGATGTGGATACTTTTTTACAGGTATGTGAGATTGAGCCATCTATTCTACGCTCATGTGAGGAGCGGCTGAAGGATGTGCAAGGGAGGGTGGAAGTGCTATCTGTCTCAGCGCATGCAGAGGGTGGCCCATCTGTGGAGCAACATGACACTGTGGAAGTGCCACAAGCAGCTCCTGCAAAGGAGCCTGATGTTGTTGCTCAGATAAGCGAGACAATGCAGAAACAGAGCATTTCTACTGAAAGCCAGGGCAGTGCACAAGGCAAGCCGCAGAGAAGGTGCAGGGAGTGTGATGTGCTCGTGGAGGACAAGCTGTACAGAGAGCACTGCAAGAGTGGGTGGCACAAGCACAACTACACGCGCCACAAGAACGGGCTTCCCCCTCTGAGCCAAGAGGAGTGCATGGTGGAGATGGAATTGGCCGACTCCCAAGAAGGACCTTAAAGACTACGATTTCTGATGAGGTTAGTTGGAAGTTCCTTTCACATGTGATCTTGTGTTTGGGTACCGATGCTGTCTGTCTAATGCTTCCTATGACCCATCTTATCCAGGATGATTAACAAGGGGTGTACAGGGCATGGAGTTGTTGCCATTTTTTTTAAGTGAGGAGCGAGAGCACATGGTCGTTTTCTGATCTCATGCTGTATAGTTGAGCAGTAAACCTAGTTTTGTGAGATGTGAGGAATTGTTAGGATGAAATGGTTTAGCCACATCGTTGAACTGCAAACAAGTCTGGGAGTACAACCTGGCTGTCTGGATGGCTTTGTATAGTAGCCGAATGAACTTGGTAGTGGCACCTGGGTGCTCGTTGGGCGTTGGCTGTTCTGTAACGGCACCCTATGCGGGCTAGAAAGTAGAAACTTCATGATGGATCAAGTTATTTAATGGTACGACTTATATGACTTATCTGTATCCTTTCTGGTTGTTTGGTTTGTGGTAGCCTCGCCTTTTGTTGTTGCTACACCTGATGATAAGTTCATTTGAGACGGCGAAGCTGACATGAGGCGGCTTGCAGCCTGTTCACTTGATCTTATCAGTCAGCCATTCAGCAGTGTTTTTCTTTCACAACAAATTAGCATCGATCAGAACCAGCCAGCCAGAAACCATTCAGCGAACAGGGCCTTGGTAGCTGTTTTATATTGGGAGAAGAAAAACTTGTGGCATGGTTTTTCTGTTTGGGACTGCGAAAGGAAATTTACATTTGCTTGGAGACCGCTAAATGCATGGCGTTGCTACCGGCTAGAGATGCTGCAGCCGCTGCAGCTTCGAACGGGCCCAAAAGGCATCCATAGAAAATTAGAAGAATAAGCAAATAACAAAAGGAGAACTCTGATTTGAAGTTTTTACATTGATAAAAAAAAAGTTATTTGGCGGAGCAACCCATCTGATTAAAAGAAAATATAAAAATTTGACGCACGTGTGTCTTTTCTTATTGGGCTAATGCTCATGCTAAGCCTATTGTAAACACTTGCTAATGTGACGATACAACTGGCACACTAAGACTACCCGCAGTGGATACTCTAAAACGATACTCTAAAGCTTTAGAGTATGAATATAGAGTAAAAATTGTTGTACTGGGTACTCTAAAACGATACTCTATCTTTTCTCTCACTCTATATTTAGAGTGGTACTGTGCTTACTCTATACTCAATAGTGGCGGGTCCCACTAGCTAAACAAAGGAAAAAATGTTATAACTCATAAACCAAAAATCCAAATTAAATTTCGATTGTACCATTAAATTCGTCTCAATAAATCCTTCAAAACTAGATCACACATTGGTATATTTAGATAAAGTGATAAGTGGGTCCCATAATGGATAGAGTGGATAGAGGATGATATAGAGGATGGATGAGTGCGAGAGAATTGAGTATAGAGGAGAGAATCTTGCTAACTAGACGTATAGAGGATGAATATAGAGGTCCACGAGTGCGGTAGTCCAACGCAGGAAGAGAAGAAGGTCGTCATCCGAGCCAAGAAGTCCAACTGCCAGTGTCCGCAATTCCGCATCATCAGAGAGAATAGGGATGAAAACGGATCGGATACGGACGGATATCACTGATATCGTATTTGTTTTCATATTTATGTCCGGATTCGGATTCGAATACGAATAGTATAAAAAATGCCGGATAGGATACGATTGGATATCGGCATCATAAATATTCGATTTAAATATTCGAATACGAATATGGTATCGGATATTAAATATCCGGACTCGGATATGGACGGATTAAAACCCCTCTAAACGGATTCGGTCTTGAATACGGTCGGAAAATATCCGTACCGTTTTCATCCCTGACAGAAAAGGGACACATGGCCAGAAGTCCGTTGCTGCCAGGTGGGCCCGGGATAGGAGTGAGTGTGAGTGCGCCCCCACCCCAACCCACTTCACAGACACGGACAGAGAGCCAGAGGGCCACCCACAAACGCGGCGCGCAGGCAGGCACTCACAAGTCACAACTGACAAGCCACCCACCTCTTCAACTTCGCCTGGGTCTGGTCTGGCCGGTTCCTTCCTTCCCGCTTCCCTCGTCAACCAAACCAACTCAACTCGTGAGGTCTCCCTCCCCATCGCCACGCCACGCCACGCGCCGCGCACCGCCCGCCCGCCCGCCGCCCCGAATCTCTCTCGAGCCCGCGCGCCATCCGATCCCTAATCGATCGGCCCGACCCTAGCCCGCCGCCGGCCAACGCCCACCCGCCTATCAGACGCCCCGGGGGAGAGAGGCCTCGATCGCGGCGGACCCCCCGATGCCCCGCCTCCCGGCAACGGCGGCGGCGGCATGAGCCGGCGGGGACTCGCCGGAGCTGCCAGCCATGGACGCCACCGCGCGCCCGGCCATCGTCATCGACAACGGCACAGGGTAACCCTGATCCCTCCCTCTCTCTCTCTCTCTTTCGCCGACTCGCTGTCTCCGACCTCGGAGTCGCCGGTGCCAGTACTGCTCTATCGCCGCGCGATTCTCCCGTGCGCTCGAGGGGTTCTCGCCGAGCTTTTTCAGCCATGATCCCGCGGTTGGCTCCTGAAATGGGTGCCCACTGCCCGTGCCAGGGGATGGGGTCCGTGGCTTTGGTTTGTTGTGGGACATTCTCGTTGTACAGTTTGGTGGCACTGATTAGGTTAGGATTCTAGATCGTCGTCTGGGATTGGGAGACAGTACCCAAGCCAAGCTGCCTGTTCTGCTCTTTTTGGTTGTGCTGTTGTGCAGTCAGGATAAATCCGTACAGTGTAAGGGGAAGAGTTGGGGATTGTTTTGTAACTGCTCCTCAGTTTCTCTTGAAGTAAAATGTGAAATTATGTCTCTGTCCTTTTTATGGTGGTGCATATTTATCTTCAAGGCAGATTCCACGGTGACTTTTCCTCTTGTACAGAAGCTTCCAGCAAGTAAGGTTGTAACAGATATGTCTTGAATGCTGGGTGTATGATCCCAGACACGGTTGTTGTCGCATTAACATTCCACATCTTTTTATAAGCAATTAACAACTGTCAAATTAAGATTCCACGTCTTTTTATGAGCAATTAACAGAGTCACGAGAACAGATCCTAAAGTAATAACTGCCACAAAATGAATCTTCTTAGGATATAGACAGATCTCATTGAACCTGGATTGCTTTTATTTCTCTGCAGTTGCTAAACTATGTCACTTCCGCTTCTTCTTCTTTTTTGACATAGTAACACTTGCACCCTATTTTCTACTATGAGTTTATGACTATCACCATTTTTTTCTTACAAGATTTCTTATGTTTAGGTATAGCAAACTTGGATTTTCTGGGAACTCGGAGCCATCTTTCACTCTCCCTACTGTCGTAGCTGCGAATGAATCTTTTCTAGACCAGACAGAGCTGTTGAATAGTGCGAACTGGATAGCACAGTACAATGCGGGCATCATGGCGGATCTTGACTTTTTTATTGGCGATGAGGCTCTGTCACGGTTTAGATCTAGTGGGCTGTACACTTTAAGAAGTCCAATCCGTCATGGTCAGGTATGTATATACATTTCCTTTTAGTGATGTTGTCCTTCGTTTGCGTTCTACTTTCATATGCCTTATTATCTTTCCTATTTTGCAGGTTCATGACTGGGATACAATGGAGAGATTTTGGCAGCAATGTATTTTCAATTATCTACGTTGCAATCCTGAAGAGCACTATTTCCTTCTTACGGATAGTCCTGTCAGTACACCTGAAAGTCGTGAATGTACAGGAGAAATAATGTTCGAGACCTTCAATGTCCCTGGACTATATATTTCTGTTCAGTCTGTCCTCAGCCTTTCTGCTGGATATGCCTATCTGAAAAGTATTTCTGATGACGATTCAGATACCGCGGTAGGTTCTGAAAATACCCCCTTTCGTGCTTTGTTTATCTAGTATTTATTACTGCGTAAACCGCATCTTCTTGATTGGCATTCATTGCTTTTATTGAATCTTTTTTTAAAAAAAATGGAAAATGTAAAGTTATTGTAGTGATCTCGTGCCCTCACAAAGATCGGCCACCCCTTTACATTATATATGTTTCTTTGAATCATGATGTGTCTTAATAACGTCAGCAGCATAATATTTATATATAATCTGTTTCTTGTCAAATTCTGGAACTCATGATTGAGGGCAGGCATTTGTAGTTCCTAGCAATCACTGTTTATTGTCCCAATCTCTTAACCCTTTTTCATTTAATACCTGTAAATTCTGTAGTAGAGCACATTGCTTCTCATTAACTTTGGCCAATATACTTTGTCAGTCTGATATGACAGGAGTAGTAGTTGATATTGGGGATGGAGCTCCACAAGTCGTGCCAGTTGTAAATGGCTATGTAATTGGGAGTAGCATAAAGTCTTTTCCTTTTTCCGGAAGTGATGTAACCCAGCTTGTTTCGCAGCTTTTACAGGTACATCATGCACTCCAAATTTTGTTGTAATTACTTTCAGATGCAAAATTTCTCGTATTGTTCCTAAATAGGGCTGTATCGATCTCCGGTTCTGTGCTCTTAAATCAAAGGTTTATTTTAGCATTATAATAAACTTGGTGTTTTTTTTTACACCAAGCAGACATATTTACATATTGTTTCAATATGCTTTGCATAGGAAAAATGTAATGATTGAGTTTTATGCATGCCAACAACAAGTATTGTAAAATGCGAGAATATTGATCTGGATTGCTCAACAAGATTGATTATTAGATAAGACTGCAGGTTGGTCAATGTCAGTGGGAATGCTGCCTGCTGCATGGAAACAGGGGCAAAACCAGGCTATTTTAGTGCTGTGACTGGGGACAGCAATGGATATTTTTGATATCCCAGGCTAAAATGTTGTTGATCCAAAAAAACAAGACCAATAGTGATGCTTTTGAACAGTAGTGACAGCTATGATTCTCTATCCTGGATCCGCTCATGTGGCAGGTCCGCAAGTGAAACGTAGATTGGGTCGACCCTAGATATTTTTTTTGCTGGATTGCTTGTTATTCTTAATGCTAGTTTTACTCTTGTTTTATGTACAGAGATGATGTGTGGATGAATTAGCATAGCTCGTACTCAGTTATGTTATATTAATCCATTCACATTGTTAATGACAATACCTTAAAATGTTGGCCAGCCTTGTCTCAGGAAATCAAGTTTTGACCCTCCAAAGTGTTAGCGTGCAGATCATACATTATCACTAGAAATTCAATCAGTAACACATAAAATCTGGATACTTGTTATTTTGACCATTCTTCTAGAATAAATTGAATGGTACGTTATTCATTAATTCTCATACCTCTGTTCCAAATTATAAGGCGTTTTGGCTTTTCTAAATATATAGTTTTTGCTATGCTCCTAGAACGCTATGTCTAGATAATAGCAAAGGCTATGTACCTAGAAAAAATAAAACGACTTATAATTTTGAACAGAGAGAGTATATAGTACTATTATTGTGTGATTGGGAAAAATATTTACTTGAAAATGGGGAATTCTCATTTTACCGTGATTAGCCACCTGGTGAGAAATTGCATCTGACTGCAGAACCATATTCGCAATTAGAGTTGTACTGATTGGTATTAGTCCTTGCTCTCAATATTTACTTCTACTTTTGAGGTATTCTCTTGTGGTCCTCTGTAAAAGCTGGATGGATTTTCTTAGGCGCATGGATGCTGTCCTGCTGATGGTGTATTACATTATAAGTTCTGTTATTGACTAGTGTCATCTGGCGGTTTGCAGGAAAGAGGTGAGCTTTTGCCACCTGAGGATTCTTTAGATATATCTCGTAAAGTGAAAGAAATGTATTGCTATACTTGTTCAGACATTGTCAAGGTATTGACTTTTTATTATCCATTGGTCTTCAACTCTTCAGAACTAGTAAAATTGTTTAATGGGAGTTGAAGTCCCCCTAATGAAGTTAAACATGCTTGTAAAACTTGTTTCCTGTGTAAATACTACTTTTGACCTGGTTGGAGAATCTGTTTAATGTTATTTTATGTTTGCTTGTGTTGCTTAACAATGACTGTAGATACGTTTTGGTCTTCAGCTTCTCAACATGTAGACTAATTTTATGCATTGTTTTCTTTTACAAATATATATGTGGCAAGTTTGATATAAGTAGTACTTCTAGCAAGAGGCCATACAGTAGGCATCTATGTTAAACAAACAGAAAGATTTAGATTCTTATGCATCTCCATTACAATTTCAGGAGTTCAAGAAGCATGACAAGAAGCCTGATAAGTACATCAAACATTGGACAGCTGTTAAACCAAAGACTGGGGTCCCATATACAATTGACATTGGATATGAACGCTTTCTTGGGCCAGAGGTTTATTCCTATTTCTGTCATCAAAACTGCAATAGTTTTTTTTGTTCCCAAACTATTCATACAAAATGGTATAATATTATGGCTAACAATCATCTTTTGAGTGTCAATTACACTGTGTTGCAGTGATGAATTTATTATAGCTTTTGATCTTACATTACTCTGATAATTCATATATTGTAAATGCATTGAAAGCTAAGAAATTTAGCTTATTGTTGCTGTAAATTAAGAGATAAGATTCATACAAGATATCCGGGTTTCTTGTGAGCATTTCTTTCTGTTAATTGTGTAGTAAAGGAACTGGTTAACAATGTGAATGTACAGACTTCACTGCATGGCCATTTCACACTGTACTTATTCTTGTCCTGTGGCAATATCAATGGAGTTCATGGGAACACAGATCAAGGATTGCCAATCTGCCGGTCATATGATTGCAGCACTATTTGTTTCTATGAACTGTACTCATTTACATTGTCATACTGAACTAAACCTTCATATTAGAATGTAACATTTATGACCAACTTGAAGAATGAGGTCACATCAATGAATGGATTTGTAGATGTAGAGTTGCGGATGACAGTCTTGCATACTTACAGAAGCATCTTTTGGCATATAGATTTGCTACTATTTAGAAACTGAGATCATGGTTTCCTTGGTTCATCCACAAAATGAAATACTTGCCAACTGCTATTATTCTCTGGAACTGTCTTAACCTTTGGCACTATCTTGGTTCATTACCTCCTTGTAGTTACTATATAAACATCGGTCTCTACCTCCAATGGAATACTACCATGTGCATCATTTTTACACTGTCAAGTGATATCGATAAGCTTTTGTAGTAGTTCAGAATTGTTCCCTTACATCATGGGTATGAAATTGGCACTAAAAAATGGGTGTTATCAAATATATCTTGAAAAGGTTATTAGGTGCTAGAAATTATAAGCGCGTTTTGCCTTGAGCTTAATTTTGTTGGTATTTAACCTTTTTGTTAGAATAAACTTTTAACTTTGTACAGTTGGTCATGATTTTTTAAAGTTGGAATTAAGTGTGCATCTCTAACCATCTACCAACAAATGCAGATCTTCTTCAATCCTGAGATTTACTCTGCCGATTTCTCCACTCCTTTACCTGAGTTGATTGATAACTGTGTTCAGTCTGCACCAATTGACACAAGGAGAGCTCTGTACAAGGTGCTTTCTTCAAACCTTGCATGGATATCTAAGATGGGAAGCGATATATGTGAATGCTGTGACATTTATCAGAATTCTATATTTTATTTTGCAGAATATAGTATTATCTGGTGGATCTACCATGTTTAAAGACTTCCACAAGAGACTCCAAAATGATATAAAGAAGATAGTGGATGAGCGTGTTGCTGCGACTAATGCCCGTCATCGTGTGGAAGTGAAAGTAAGTACAGATGATTGATTCGCAGTCGCCATTTAATATACTGTTGTAGTCGATAGGCTACATGTGAATAATGTTATGTGCTTTGTACTGCCATTTAATTTGACCTTTTCCCTGTTGTCAGCCTATTGAAGTCAACGTGGTTGCTCATCCAATACAGAGTTACGCAGTTTGGTTCGGGGGCTCAGTAGCTGCATCTAACCCTGAATTCTTTGAGGTACCTGCCACTTGACATTCTAGGGGCCTCAATAAACTGGCAATCTTCAGTAATCATGCCTGTATTTCTGCTATCTGATATAAACTTATAATGCCACTAAAATGTGGTGAATTGCAATGCGTGAGTTCATAACACTATAAAGCAGTGTTATAACTGAGTTATGAACATGGTTATGAATACAATTATTCCTCGTGAATTTATTCTGTGCGAATGAAATCAAGTGATTTCCCTTTTCTCATGCAGTTTTGCCACACAAAGGAGGAATACGAGGAACATGGAGCCAGCATCTGCAGAACAAGCCCAGTTTTCAAAGGAATGTACTGAATTTTCCTCGCAACCCATCCTCTAGTAGGAGAGCTCATTTAGGTTTCTTCGATAGAATATAGTCAATTTTGATTCTTTTTGGTCCGTTCCAACCATTGTCGGGCCACCCTGACTAGATTTGTAGCTCTGTTTGTACTAGTTGTTTGTTCTGTGTTCTGCGTCGAATGTTGTGTATAGCCAACAGCTTGGTTCCTGTTCGAGGTGCTTGATTGTAGCCAAAACCTTGGACAGTTTAGAGGAAAAATATTGGTTATTCTTTTACATTAGCTTCTTCAGACAGATTTACGGAACTCTTATTGATAAGAAGTCAGGCAAAATTTAGGACCGTTCAACAATACCGTATGTGGACTGAAGAAATTTGTCGTGGATGATCTTGAGCAGAAGCAGAGCACCTTATTTCAATTAAATAATATTGTATCCCTACTTTCACAATTCATCTCGTCAATCATTGCTTAGGCCACATTTAGATTGCAAAAAATTTCAACCCGATAAATAGTACCACTTTCGTCTTATTTGGTAAATATTGTCCAATCGTGGACCAACTAGGCTTAAAAGATTCATCTCGTGATTTCTAACTAAACTGTGTAATTAGTTATTTTTTTACCTACATTTACTACTTTATGCATGGGTTCAAAGATTGATGTGATGAAGAAAGAGTGAAAAAATTCTAACTTTTGGGGTGCATCTAAACAATGCCTTAGTGAGTGCAGAGAGAAAGGGTGTCGTAAAGAGGGCCAAATGATGATCGCATGGCACATTTCGTCAGGGTTGTATATATACATTTTGATGACCGTTCCATGACTTGAAAAAGGTAGAAAATATACTTTTTATATCATATTGGTTTATAGTATATTAGTACATATCATTGCGTATTTGTATTAAATATATACACGGCATAAAGAATAGACCCGGATCACTTACCCGCCCAAAACTGTACACGTCACGACCCTAACCCTCAGCCAGCCTTCAGCTTGCAGCACGCTGAATGCCTGGATTTTTCTTGAAAGTCTGAATCTGAATGCCTGGATTGGCAGTTCATATGATTTGCGCTTTCTGGAGCAAGACCAAATCTGCCACCATTCCTACCGGTTTCTCTCACTCTGGCGTGCAAACCCCGGCAACCTGTCATCAAATCCCATCTCCTAACTGATCCTGAACCTGAATGCTTCAATCTGTACAATGCAGATTCGCAACAGTGTTGTAATCATGGGAACCCGATGTAGCTGTGTACCAGTGTCTTGGCCGGGATCACAACGGTCTTGCTAAGCACGAAGAGCACAAGAGTTAACTCGAGCATCAGGATGGTGTTTAGGAATGCTCGGTCGACGATCCAGCCAAATATCGTGATGCCGCCTGGGTTGGCCAGCAGGTACAACACTGAAAATCATGCAGAGAAGCAGAGCATAAGCACAGAAATGATGTGGATATTGTGGAGCATGCTCTTCAAAGTATCACATTTGATGGTGGTTGAAGATTAAGCGTTGGAGAATCAGAGGAAGCTTTGTATTACTACTTACCAAGCGATTCCCTCTTGTGGTACGAAGACATGTATGAGGCCAACTGAGCAGTGCCGTGAGAATTGCCATGAAGCGACCCACTGTCCAGGGACTCCAGATCACTTTCCGAGAAATCTCTCAGAAACAGATGCGCAGGAAAGGGCACAAGGTTCCCAGAACTGTTCGGGGTGTTCACATAAGTGGAATCAGTAGAGCATGTTGCTAACGCGTGCCATCGACTAGCCAAAGAAGCAATGTTTTGAGCTCTGTGGGAGATCTTAGCAGCAGCGTGCAAACAGAGGACGAGACCGACAACTTGAACAACTGAAGACACCTGTGGTGTAAGAGGAAATGTGCTTGTGACTCAATTTTCGCACCACATTATGCAGAAGGAAAAGATAATGTAAAAGCATGAGGTACTCACAGCAATGTCACCTCCATTGGTGAAATTGATTGGCCCGTTGTAAGCTGTCGTCTTGAAAAGAATGGCAAACTGGCTTGCTGTTACAGAAAAAAAGAGCAGCAAGAGGAACATGCGGAACCTGTGACTGATTTTGGAGAGGTTGTGGCGGAGCTGCAGGTGCTCTTTCAAATAGACCAGAGGATCCGCGTCTTGCTCCAGAAGCTTGCCATAGTCATCGAAGTGGATAACTTGCAGATTGCAGACCAAGTTGAAGAGCATGCAGGACGATAATATGATTGTTGTCAAATACATCCATGACATGATGGAAGCGAAAAATACAACGCAGGCTCTCCAAACTGACTCCTGGAAGATGTGGGCGAAGCGGAAGAATTCCCTAGTGACCTTCACAACTAAGCATGGCACTATCCACCATGTAAGAGTGCGGAAGAAGTCCTGTGGCAAGGGGTTGCAACACTTGTCAACAGAAAATTAAATACACCAAAGCTCTTAACATGATGCATGAATAATGGATGATATGATAGATGCCATATTAAACATGAAGTTTTCCAATTTAAAATTTTAAATTAATTTCCGCTAGAATTCACAAGGTAAATCTAGGAAGGGCAAGAGCCGTTCTTCAGCCAGACCACTTCAACACCACTTCAACAGGAAATGGAAATGTGTATTTCATTTAACAAAAAAATCATAATGGTAATAACAAAGCAAAGGAAATACTACACGTTCCTATTCCATACCCCCAAATCCTTGATCACATGCATTTCCGTGTATAAACAGTAAAGAAAGACAAATAGACATGTCGGCACAAACACAAACTGAGTACCACACGCACATGAGCTCCACTAACATGGTAACATAAAGGAGGCACATGTAGATCACATAGGTAACTGAAAGAATAAGCCACATCGATTCGTCCTTCAGTAAGGACAAAGCGAAGCATCCAAGTCGGCACAGATTAACAAGGAATTTTAGGATTTGTATAGTTCCATTCGTTATTATGGTAACATGACTAGACATCTATCATCTCACAGACATGTATGCCCTGGCTCCACATGTCAATGAAACATGGAAGTATGGAACAACAAATCCGGCAATCAACGATCAAGACGTGAGGTTTCAGTAGAAGGTGCTAGACAATGCAACACGCAAACATCCAAATAAATATTATAAGCACTAAATGACAGTCAAAGGCTCAATATTCTCCAAGTCTCCTAGTAACACAAATGGCACCTGAATTCAACAATTCCACCTTGACATGCATAAAGTTACACCAAATTCGGTAAAAATGGGACAAATTTGCACACAATTATGAATTATCCACTAGTGGAGCAGCAGTAAGTAGAAGTATTTGCTCTCACTATCCGATTTGGACACTACTCCATCCTAGCATTCGATTGTAACTGCTTCCCGTATTAATACAAATTCAAATAGTAAATCCGAAGCAGGACTGGATAGCGAGGAATCCCGACGAGATCGCGCGGGCAACACGACATCAGCTCACCTGGATCCTGGCGACGTACTCCTTCTGGAACCGGATCCTCATGCCGAGGTCCGGGTCGACGAAGAGGAACTTGCGGAGGCCGTACATGGCCATCTTCCGGGAGACGCAGACGAGCGCGACGGCGGCCGCGGCCGCCTGCGAGAGCAGGACGCAGACCTCGAACACCTCGACCTCGAAGTCGTCGCATCCGCCGCCGCGGCGGGCGCGGCACGGGGAGAGCGTGACGGCCGCGGCGGGGAGCGCCAGGCCCACCACGGCGAGCGCGGAGGCGGCCGCGGCCACGCCCAGCGGCGTGGACGCCGCCAGCCCCGCCGCCGACAGGAACGCCTCGAGCCGGCGCAGCCACCGCGAGAGCGGCGCGTCCGCGCCCGGCGCCGCGGGCTCCAGCAGCGGCGACGAGATCGCCGCGTGGTTCGGGGTCGGGGTCGGGGTCTCGGCCGGTGGCCGCGACGGCGACGGCGGCGGGCGAGGCGGCGGGGGCGGCCCGGCGAGGCCGTCGCCGGTGGAGGCCATGCAGGCCGGCCGCGGGCGGGAAGGAAAAGGAACTAGCCTCGCCGGAGGGTCAGGTCAGAGCTGTGAAATGCCGGCGGTTGAGGGGTCGACTGGTCTGGGGTGTGTTTAGATGGGGTGAGTTGGGGTGAAAAGTTACTGTAGCACTTTTCGTTGTTATTTGGTAAAATTTGTCCAATCATGGATTAATTAGACTCAAAAGATTTGTCTCGAACTTTACAGACAAACTATGTAATTAGTTTGTTTTTTTACCTACATTTAATATTTAATACATGTGTTTAAAGATTTGATGTGATGGGTGGAAGAGGAAATTTTTTGGGCTTGCATGAGAAAAGAACGCGGCCCGGTCGGGACGAGGAGGAAGTGAGCCTTTTAAGGCGCGCTCGTGGGGGCCACGGAGGCATGGTCCCACGAGTCAGTGGGCCCCGCGGTGGAGTGCCAGGTGGGTCGAGAGGCTCGAGGGATTTGTGCTTTGCTTGCGCCTCGGGGTCGGGGTCAGGGTCGGCGCGGCGAGTCCTGCGGCGTCGTGCGGCGTGGGGAGACAAGGACGTGGCGTGAGGGAGAGGGATGATGCTAGAAGGGTCCCGCGTGGCTGGCTGAGGTGTGCGCAGCTGCCAAAGGGCAGGCGCAAAGCAAGTGAAACTGTGAAAAGCAATTTTTATCCGGGCCATGATTAGTTCTCTAAATTTGTCTTTAAATTCCACTACTTGAGAAGAAGATTCACATCACATCAAAATATCAGCACATGTATAGAGTACGAAATGTAGATGAAATCAAAAACTAATTGCACAATTTTATTGCACTTTGCGAGACCAACGTTTTGATCCTAATTAATCAATATTTGGACAATTATTACCAAATAAAAACAAATGCTACAGTATACTACAGTGCCGCACAGTTATTCCGGCGGCGCCAATACCGGGCAACTAAGGGTGTGTTCAGTTGGTGAAAAGTTATTGTAGTATCTTTCATTGTTATTTAGCAAAAATTGTCCAACCATAGACTAACTAGGCTCAAAAGATTCGTCTCGACATTTACAAACAAACTATGCAATTAGTTATCTTTTTACCTATATTTAATGTTTCATACATGCGTCCAAAGATTCGATGTGATAGGTGAAAGAGGAAATATTTTGGATTTGCATGGAAAGTAAACACACCCTAAACAAGGCCCCGCTTGAAAGCAAATCAAGTGATGATTACACTGATGCACTCTTTAGCAATAACTAGGGCCTTGTTTAGATTCCTAAATTCACCCCTAAATTTCCCTATGCAAAAAGAAGATTCCCCGTCACATCAAAATGCTGGCACATGCATAGAGTACTACATGTAGATAAAATCAAAAACTAATTGCATAGTTTTATTGTACTTTGCGAGACGAACATTTTGAGCCTAATTAATCAAAATTTGGACAATTATTACTAAATAAAAACGAAATGCTACAGTGATTCGGCACAGTAGCTTTGTGCACCGAATCAACGATCTAAACATGACCTAGTATGTACTCCCTCCGTCCATAAAAACATGTAATTCTCGTTTTTCGAAAAGTCAAACGGTTTAAACTTTGACTAAATTTATATAAAAAATACTAATATTTATAATACAAAATAAGTATCATTAGATTAGTTATAGAATATATTTTTATAATAAATTTATTTGGAGATATAAATGTTAATATTATTTACTATAAATTTAGTTAAACTTGAGTCAGTTTGACTGGCACGTTTCCCATAATTGCAAGCTCTGTTGGACGGAGAGAGTACATTGATAATATACGAGGAGGCGTGGGGCAGGTTTGCTGGCCTCATCTGTCAGGCCAGGCCAGCCGTTTTGGCTCTCGCCTGCGGACGGAGAGAGTACATTGATAATATACGAGGAGGCGTGGGGCAGGTTTGCTGGCCTCATCTGTCAGGCCAGGCCAGCCGTTTTGGCTCTCGCCTGCACATGAATCATGACAGTAGGGTAAGAAATCCAGACCAGCATATGTACTGTATGACCTCGCTTGGCAAGGTTACATAGTACCTGGCAATGGATCCAAACATCGTTGTGGTCACTCTCACTCCTACCGTCGGCACTACTAACACATGGCAGCCAGCCGTTGATGGATACAATGCACATACTCCCTAGCTCCATCTCACAAAGATACCAATGCAGCTCGTAAATGGCCAAATGCATCTAAAAAAGCTAGCCTATAGTGTGTGTTTTCTTAGTGGGTTGGAGCAGAAAGTTCTACGTGTTTACCTACTGCGACACACATTTTGGGACAAAATTTGATGCTAGAATAGCACTTTTTATATAACGGAAATAATACTCATCTACCGAAAGATCGGCCGGACAAGTATGTGCTTGTCTTTTCACCGCCTTCGGATCAGCGTGGCATATCGCCTCTCGTTTATAAATGTTCAGTAAGTTTAGGCCTTATTTGTGCTGCGTATCTTGACAGTATGGCCATTTCTCTAACAACTTGTTTTGTCTGCATCCAAGTCATGGTTTCATTCTTGCGTATGGTATGGGACTATGGGTGCCCCAGTCAAAGGCTCAAAGCCGATGAAACACACAACCCAACAGAATTAGCACGTCAACATCCACAACGCGTGCGATTGCATGCGTTTGTCAGGTCGGGTTGGGTCCCTTCCTAAGACTAACCGCAGTGGTACTCTAAAACGATACTCTAAAATTTTAGAGCGTGAATATAGAGTAAAAATTGCTGCACTGAGTACTCTAAAACGATACTCTATCATTTCTCTCACTCTATATTTAGAGTGGTACAGTGTTTACTCTATACTCTATAGTGGCGGGCCCTACTAACTAAACAAAGAAAAAATGCTATAACTCATAAACCAAAAATCCAAATTAAATTTTAATTGCACCATTAAATTCGTCTCAATAAATCTTTCAAAACTAGATCACACATGGATATATTTAGATAAAGTGACAAGTGAGTCTCACAGTGGATAGAGAATGATATAGAGGATGGATGGGTGTGGAAGAATTGAGTATAGAGGAGAGAATCTTGCTGACCAGGACGTATAGAAGATGAATATAGAGGTCCATGAGTGCGGGCAGTCTAAACGCGCTACCCCATCGATCGTCGTTGCATTGCATTGCACGCCATATAAATATAAATATAATAATGTCTACAGAAAAATGGCTCACCGTTGTAAAAAAAAAAAGAGAGACCATTGTAAAAAAAAGAGAGAGATTTGATATTAAGCTTGTTCGGCCAACCAGCAGTGTTTTTCTCTAATATCAAATTAGCATCAGCCACTAGCCACCTGTCAGCTAACAATATTTTTCTCTCAGCACCGGCCACCGGCTGGCCGAACGAGACACCACGCAAACACGGAGGTCTCTACAATTGAGTGCGGTGACTTTGCCACTGACAGGTGGGTCCGAGCCCACCGGTCAATGGCGATAACGACGGCAGAAAGGATACGCCGGCACCGGGAAACGGTGTGGCCCGCGTTGCTCGACGCCGATGGGCGATGGGCGATGGCGAACAAACAAAAGTGGCAGCCTGCAGTTGCTTATGGTTCCCTTTTGTCAGGCACCAACAACACACCTCACCTAGATGCAGGGAGGCAGGGATATATATTCAGCAAAATACCCGTCCGTTTTGATAATATGGCACTGTCAGATTTACCAGAATACCCGTGCACTGCATGCATTTGCGGTGGGAGTTGGTGACCGTGCAGCTTGCCTGGCCGCAACAGCGACGGCTCATCGCCGGCCAGCCGCCCGGCCCGGTCGTCCATCCGCCACCGCCTGTTCAACAACTGATGATGACACTGATGGTGCCGAAAGCTCTTTCAGAATTCAGATTCACTAATTAAAGAAGACGGTGAGCTCAGGCTAGAGGCTCACGTGATTAGTCAGTGTTAAACATGACAGCCCCCTGTAAACGCCGGCAATGTTTATATTATAGTCACAAAGTTTATGGGTCGGGTCGAGGTACGGGGTCGCGGTACGTGATACGCTACTTGCGAGAGATTTTTACATTTCGGATCGAAAATAAACCCATGAATCTGGATCGGGGTCAACAAACCCAGATCGAAGGTCGAAGGCGCCTGTTTTATGTGACTATGGTTTATATGTGTGAGTCGCCATCATCCGGTGTGTGCGTCCTCTCCGATCCCCCAAACAGCTAAAGCTGGGCTGGATCCGCATCATCAGAAAGGAAAAAAAGCTATAAGAACTCATTATCGTTGTCACTACGGATCTGGTGATTATTATTCTTCATCTTGGAAAATCAGCTCTATCTTTTTTTGCACGCAAAAGATGTACTCCTACATGAGAAGAGAAAAAGATGCAATAATTGATAATATTTCAATGCAATTGCATTTGGGGAGAACATTTCTGCCCATAATGAATTCAGAAAACTGGACTTTTTTTTGTCATGGTCAGTGATGACAGAACAAAACTGTACAAACAAATGTCTAACGAACCCAGCTGTGACGGAGGATATAAATAAATAAATACTATCTGATATTGAACCTGATTAGTTTGTGGCGGCAAATATATAAAACTAAAAAGGAACGGTCTTTGCTGAGACATCCACCAGTGTACAATACAAGGCATCATGTTCAGGTCAATTTGTGAGAATACTACATTCAAAGCTAAATCAAATAGAAAAAAGGCAAGGGGAAAATCAAAAAGCTTTTTATCTGTACGGCCTTGGAAAAAAATAGTTCTTCCTTATGTGGCCTTTTTTTAAACTTAACTCTATGGTCCTAAAACGAACTTTCATTCCTTCTATGGCCTTCCGTCCATTTTTGTCACTTGACGGTGTTAAGTCAAAGGTAAAAAGACCGTTTTGCCCCTGGCGTAAAAAAATTGCAGAGTTTTGTTTGTTGTTTGTATATTTCAAGTAATAGTTCAGAAGAGTTGGGATCGACTTTTGACTTTTCCTGATTCGGACTGCGTAAATCAAAAGTTCTGGTAGGGGGTTAGAAGTTCTGATGTTCGCGCAAAGCCAGAACTCCCATACGAAACTCAGAAATTCTGGTAGGGGGTCAGAAGTTCTGATTTTCGCACAAAGTCAAAGGACAATTTACTCCTTCATCCAGACTCCGAATTAGGTGTTCCATATATGTTTTTTTGACCATCTCGATGAAAGGAACGCAATGGTGAAGTCCGTTTTATATTTTGACAACTTCACAAAATAAACAATTTTGGTTGTCAACAATTATGTGCTCTAAAAATGTTCACATATGCATTGTAATTAACCAAGTCTCAAATAAGGTTTCACATAAATCCACCATAGTTTCAGTCGCACATAAATAAGGTCTTACATACAACTAGCAAATTCAATAGGCATATCACAAATCAAGGACTGAGCCTTCTTTTGCTTCGCGTGCTCATAGCAGGGCTGCTAGGAAGTATTGACTTGCTTCTTGTACCCATGGATGGGCTGTCGAGTGGCACCTTCGGAATGTCTATGACTTTTTTCTTTGGAAGGCCTTGCTTTTTCTTGATGGGTGTCCACTTCCTTTTAATTTGAGCAGGTCGATCTTCGCGTGAAGCAATAGAAAGTGCTTCGGGCTGATTTGACCCACTTCTTGACCTATAAATGTTATACGTTGACAATGGTCTAGATAGAGAGGGAAAAAAATTGGATTCATGTAACTTAAATTAGAATTAGAAAACATACAATTTTGAACGTCCAGAGTAGGAGTTAGTGCGGTTTCCCTGTTTCTTACTTGAAACCTTCAAGCTGTAGCTATCATGGTAGTCAAATTATGATGTTTTCAAAGCAAGATGTGATGATAGAGAGATTTTAGCAATATATAAATGAAGGGACACAAGTAAAATTAATATGTAGACAGTAGAATGCTAGAGGTACCATATAACCTAGAATTAGATACTAGAGTGATTTGTTCAAGATGCCAAAGCATTGAAACCCTAAATATAAAAAAAAATAGAATCTCACCGTTCTTGCTGGTGCATTAACACCCATTGCAAATATCTCAGTGGAAAACAGTACCTACAATGAGTTCACTTTTCAGGAGCACTGTGATGTTATTAGGACTATCATTTTTCTGTTGGACTGTCCATTCAAGTTAAAGAACAACTGCGTATGGTGTAGGTTGCTAAAGTTAGAGTCTGCATGACTGCAATAACTTTGGACAGGATGGACTAAGCCAGTGGCCACTGGTCAGCATTTACAATCTATGACAAACAACGGCCTTGTTTAGATTGGTGAATTGGGGAGAAAAACACTGTATCAGAATTCCTGTAGCATTTCGTTTGTATTTGGTAAAAATTATCCAAATTTTGACTAACTAGGCTTAAAATGTTCGTCTCGCAAAGTACAACAAAACTGTGCAATTAGTTTTTGATTTCATCAACATTTAGTATTCCATGCATTTGCCGACATTTTGATGTGACGGGGAATCTTCTTTTTGCATAGTAGAATTTGAGGAGAGAATTAGGGAACTGAACAAGGCCAACAATACAATTCTTCCACCAAGGTTCGTACTAGGTACAGCAGCATCTATCATGTAATTAAATACAGTACATATACCATATGTTCAAAGCATAACCTTGATTACAACGCGACAGAATAGCATCTCAACAACTTCCTTCACAATAGGGAGAAGTCCAGCATGGCGTACTCCAATTCCTCTTCGCAGAAGGCTTTGTATCAAGGAGGTCAAAGTTTAAAGCACTGAACTGATTAACAGAAGCATAGGTTTACAAGGTGAGGTGTACAGGACTAAAATTTGCATGTCACTAGATCACCTGTGGAAGGTTCCTATCAGATCCTTTAAGACGTGAACCGGGCTGCCTGCAGGGGAGGTTGCCGAGGCCACCCTCGCCGGAGGTGGCGGCCGCACCGGCATGGCCGCGGCCAGGGACGCCTGGTGCCGCATGGACCAGGCCCGGGTGGGCGTGCTCCACGAGTCAAGCAGTGGCGCCTCCACCACGGCGGCCTAGGGTTGGAGCAGCGGCGCCTCCTCCACGAGTTGGAGTGGATTCCGGCGCACCTGGATCAGGAGATCCCGACGGACGCCCCTAGCCGGCGGCGGCGCCGCCCTCCCCCATCGGGTTGCGGCCCTGGCTCAATCTTCTTTTTTTTCCTAATACGCGCCGTCGGTCCAAGTCGCTCGGCTCGGTGCAGCCTCTTCAGAAACACAGAAGGGCAATTTCGTCTTTTCGCGGATCCACCAGTGGACAACCTAACGGAGTTCACTAACAGAAGGCCATACAAGGAATGAAAGTTCGTTTTAGAGCCATAGAGGTAAGTTCAAAAAAAAAAGGGTCATACAAGGAAGAGTCATTTTTTCCAGGGCCATAGAGGTAAAAAGCTCAAAATCAAAAGACCGGAACAATTCTATCCTCTCTGCAACAGCTAGGGAAGGAACACATGAGCAGATAGTGGCTCTCCTTTATTCCATGGCTTTGCATTTCACATTTCAAATAGAATAATCTTTTCACAAAGGTCGATAGTTGCTTAAAGTCTATTGGAGGGCAAGATTGCTTTATTAGGAACTTCAAATTCCAGACGTGTGGGAGTCAAAACAAGTAGACAGCATTAACAAGAAATCAGGAGGCTATGTTAGCATACAAAAAAGTGGGATGAATAACTGAGCCCTGGCTGCAAGAGAATGGAAACTGATGAAGATCTAGCTTAAAGTAAAAAGCCCTTTGCTTTCTTAAGTCAAAAAATCTCTGTTGGAAAAGGAGATAATTACAAGCTAGGTTTTGCTGTCAGTCCTTAGGTAATTTAGAAGCAATTAACCTAAATGTTAAAGCTAATCTATCTAATTAAAATAGATACTATGAATTTGAAGCCAAAAAATAGACTTTTGCTATTTATCTGTTGACAGATTTTTTTTTTACTAAATCTGTCAGATTTATATACATTTGATTGTGCTTTACGATTTATCCTACAACTGTGTCTACTAGGTCGCATTTATGAAAAATCTGACAGATTTGATCACATAAATATATCGACAAATAACTAGACACTCCCAAAAAAATACAGTAGTTAAAGTATGAGATAAAGACCTGTGGCCTGTGGGAGTTACAATACCAACCATGCGCATGAGCTTATTTAATTTGTTTAATGAAAATTGTACAAGAAACAATAGTGTTAAAGATAATGTTTTCATGTTGTTAGTAAACTCAACATGGTCCAATGCAGTGCAGATCTTGATAACGAGAAAATAAAGCATAGGTGCAGTGCACACCACCTTATGTGCCTCCGTATGCGATTTAAAACAGGTTATCCTGGTTTATCCGCACAATTTCTTTAAATTACAAATAGTTGATTTTAGAAATTTCATGTTGTCAATAGGCCATCTATATCACAACAAAGAATAAATAATAAGCAAAAGACCCTGCTCAAACTCCCTTCCCTACCTTTCTAAGGCGCTCCAACTGATTTATTTCCTAAATTTGATTTATTGTAATTATGCTCTATCCATAGCAAACAGGTTGGAGTCGTCCCCATATGCATCCACCATTGAGCGCACATGAGGATACATGTGCAACATGAGAGAGATCCCCTTAGGGGCAAAAACAACGGTACCCGACTTTTTTCACCAATTTTGCTAAAATGTTCAGCAACCTATCGATCATCTTCACAATGCTTGGCGCTCTAATTTTGGAAGAGAAGGTGACTGTTAGAGGGTAAGCTTATCTGTTTGTTTTGAAATTTTGTTTCCAACCGCCGCCGGCCACTCCGGCCTTGGCGTCCACCTCCTGCGTCGGTGGCCAGCCCACCCTCTTCGCCGACGGCCACTCCGGCCTCGGCGCCACCCTACATCACTTCCCCTTCCCTGGGTCGGCATTCTCCTCGAGCCATGGCGGACGACGGCTCCTCTGAATGGCGGAAGCTCAGGACACATTCGTATCGTCGCGTTCCATGACTGGAACCCGCCGCCGGAGTTCTATGATGATGACTTCAAGTCGCTAGTGATGACAGAAATGATTATGATTGGCCGGGCTTGGCGGAGGCTGTCATTCTGCGCGCCATGGCCGTATGTTTTGATGGAGATAGCGGTGCCGGTTGGCGCTGGTGGACACTCGCTGGGGCTTAGTTGGGGTCCCACTTTCAACTCTACGTCTGGTCAACGAGCATTCAAAACACGTTTGGCATGCCTGAACGCTGGTCTTTGGTCGGTCGCGGGTGGAGGATGCTGGGATGCAGGCAGGAGAAGACAAGTTTGGCATGCCTGAGAAGTCTGACAAAGCACGAGGCATGGGCATTGGCGTGGCAAAGCTGAGGTTCATGGAGACAAACGAGCCCGGACAGGGTTGGCTTTCAAATTCTTGCTCAACCAAAATCATGGCAAGCCAAAACCAAATCTCACATTAGACCAACCAAACCAAATCAACCATATCCAAACCTTTGGTCCATCGATTATTCAGGGTAAATTTAAGCAAGCAGGCATGGAACAAACCTGCAGCCATTGGGATTTGATAATAGCTCTGGATAATACTAATATAATAATGTTTCTTCAAAAAATACTAATATAATAATGGCACGATGACTCCATTATTATATACTTTGTAATGTAACTTATTACTGCATTACATTTGATGACGACCTTTCTTAGAGCAGCTGGTAGTAGAGTCTGACATCGACCTTGTAACGTTCGGACTTGTGCCTGACCACCTGGACGTCGCCACCGCCGCCGCCCTGCACCTCGACGCCGGTGATCACCGCATGGAGGTCCTCCTCCCTCTTGTACGAATGGTGGCTCTCCGGGCAGACGTACACCTTACCAGTGTAGAAGAACCTGACGATGCAGAACTTGGAGGAGCCCAAGTGCACCGCGTAGCACAACGCGGGGGTCCACTCAGGGCAGGGGCGGATCTACAGGGGCTCCAGCCCCCCTACATGCGGGGTCCACTCAATGGAAATATGAAGAGGGTGAGGGAGAAAAAGAGGCAAAGGAAAAAAAGAAAAATGAAGAGAAAGAGAGGGAGAAGAAAAAATCAGCATTTCCTGAGCCCCATAAAAGTTCTGTATTTGAAGCTTGGGAAGGAGGCATTGGACACTGAACAGAGGTTGAAGACGAAGGTTGAGCCAGCCGTAAAGTTCAGCCCCCCTAGATAAAACATACACTCGATCTCAGGCTTCCTGGATGTTACAAGCATATGTTTCAAGTGTTTCAGGTGTTTTATATGTATGTTACAAGTGTTTCATGTGGATATTGCAAAAATAGATCTGGATGTTGCATATGTTACAATGGCTATACACGTATATTGCAAGCGTTTGTTTCAAATGTTTCAGCTATTTCATACGGATGTTGCACATGTTTTATCTAGGTGTTACATATATTTCACACTTATGCTGCAAGTGTTTCATCCGGATGTTGTATATGTTTTTACACATATGCCACAAGTGTTTCATCTAGATGTTGCATATGTTTTGTAATGGCTACATACGTGTACGTATGTTGCAAGTGTTTCAATTGTTTTAGACATGTTGCAAATGTTTTTTTTTTCTAGATGTTGCAAAAGTAGATGTTATGTTGTACATGTTACATTGGACCCCATCTGCAGCAGCTGCCTGTTGCTGCTGTTGGGCTTGCCTGCATGCGCGTGGGTGTGGAGGAGGCACGAGCGGCAGGTGCAGGAAACCGTGCGGGCGTAGATCGAGATGGAGCGAGCGTGGGACATGGAGCGGCATGAGACCCCACATGAAGCAACCTTGTAGCGCGGGCATCCAGACGCTAGCTCCCATCTAGACGTCTGGGCACTAGCCTTTCCGAAACAACATTAATAAGAAATCAGGTTGACATGTTAGGATACAAAAAGTGGGATGAACACCTGGGGCCCCGGGCTGTCAGAAAATGGAAACAGATCCAGTCATGCAGATTTAGCTTAAGTCAGAAACCTTTGCTTTGTTTAGGCAAACCTCTGTTGGAAAAGGCGGTATTTACAAGGTTTTACTGCCAGTACTCATGGAATTTACAAGCTAATAGACTAAATGGTAAATTTAAAATATCTAGTGAAAATAGATAATATGCATCCGAAAGACAACAAAATACAGGATACAAGCAATTCTCTGAGATTGAGAGAGCCCTAGCTGTTTAACTAGAAATCAGATACAGATCTATAATTTTCAGAAAACCCCTGTCACAACTTCTACCATCACAAGTGTAGCCTCGTTCTCCACATACTTCCAACAACTTTCTTTGGAGCTGGATTATCAGGCCCACGATCTCGCTGCCCAGAAGTAAAATAGAGCCACCCCTCCCAGTACCCAGCTAAGGCTGTCTTCATTCGGAAAGGCATGCGCCCAATGACTGACCAGGTCTGCAAGGATGGCATAGAGACTTTTAATTCATTCAGTTGGACCCTCAAAATTCAGAGGAAAGTGTCATGTAAAACTAAATATTACCATAAGAAAAAAAAATGGCTCGGAAATAACCTACCAATGCTTCCAAATCAAAACGGAAGACTTCACCAACAAGAATCATCTTTTTGGTGATAGGATGCTTCTCTGTAGTTCCACCAACAATTACTATGGAGTTGTTAACAACAACCCATGCAAATTCAATGTGGGAATCTGGCTTTGGCATTGGAGACAGTTGCTTCCACTTGGCACCATCATCTAGCATATACACATCACCATACACAACCTGCAAGAGTGCAATTTTGAACATATAAGAATTAAGCTGCAGCAAAATGTTCACACAAAAGAGGAATTTGGACATCGGGGCTGATATTGAAAGTATAGGTTTTTGTTTGAGATTCAAGTTGAAGCAATCATCAGGAAGTGATATCCCAACTGCAGGAGCTTATTTGTTTAAAGAAATTATGAACACAAAAAGAAGTGTTAAAGATACCATGTTTTCATGAGTACAACTCAACATGGTCCAATGCAGGTCTTGATGACGAGAAAATAAACCACAGGTGCATGAATAAGCGTCACCGGAACCACATACACACCTCATGCCTCCGTACACATTTAAAAATAGGTGATCCTGGTTTAGGCATAAAGTCTCCCTCTTGTCCGCCAATCACAAATAGTTTATCATTAGCTACAACACATGCCCTGCAAAAAGTTGGAAGTCAGAAATTACAAAGTATTGTTCATTTACAAAATGTATAGTTGTATACAACCAACAGAACATCTGTACCACTACAAAGGATAAACAATATGTGTCTAAGCATTAGATACCAACAATCACCCCTCAAAGAGGCATGACCTCATGGTGACTGCATGCAAATGACACAAGTCCAATGCGACATACCTATGAGGTCCACCACGTGGTATGGGTACTTCAGTTTGCCAATCGTTCTCCAGTGCCTTGCCATCCTTGACAGCAAGGCTCCAATGCTCCAATCCAGGTTCATGACGATCCTCTTTGCCTCCACCCATCACATGGAGCCGCCCACGCCAAAGCTGAGTAGCTGGTGCATACCTGAAAACTTTTCCAAAATAAGTCTTTTTTGTCCTATGTGACAGCAACAATTAGAGCAATACACAATGCAAGCAACACACAATTTCAGCAGATTTTGAAAATAAATATTGGCAAGTATATAGAGGGGCTTAAAATACAATAATTACATGTATTGCTAAAAGGTCAATCTCATTTTGTAGGATTAGGCCGATCAAGTGACATACTAAAAGATTATTTTCCATACAAAATACTACAATTCGATTCTTAGTTAACTGCTCAGACATTAGAAAATGCAAAATTAGAAGCAAAATTATAACAAGCAGATGCCTGGCATTATGCGTTTAACGTATTTCTTGGGTAGTAGCAAGAATTGGTAAAGCTAACGGACTAGAGCAAAATTTGAACAAGCGTGCAAATGATAATAAATGATAGAAGCAGAAAATGAATAACATAGAAAAGACATAAGCATCACTCCATGAACGGGTTATGGCTAATAAACTAAGTGCACTGTACCATACATACCTAGGAAGTGGTAAAGGGGGCAACTCATGCCACTCTCTAGTCTCTGTGTCAAATGCAAAGTTACGATTGATCGAGGCGCGGCACTGTGGTCCATACTGTCCTGAAACTGCATAGATGTATCTACCATCTGAGGCCATTCCTAAATGAGAATGTGCCATCTCCTTGGGCATATCAAACCTTTGGGCCCAAGTGTTAGAAGTGAAATTGTAAACATCGACATGAGAATGGACCTGAAAAGCAAGGAACAAAGCAATATATTAGAAAGGAAGGATACTGCCAAGATTTTGCAATAGTAATCATTCGCCAAGTAAGAAATGTTTCATCTTGCTCATTTACTACAGATCCTACTATTTGAAATCCTAAACATTACGAACGGTTCCTGGAGAAGTTGAAACATCACAGCCAGATACAATCAGTGATACACGTGCATGATTAGTTTTGCTATTACCTTTTTCCCGCATTCTATGCTAATCCTAAAAACTCAAACCTAGCTGCTAAACAAATGAAGCTAATACTACACAGGTTGCTTCGATGTAATGGAATTAGCTCATAATTCGGTTGGTGACTTATTTACCAGCACAGCCGAGCACTAGCCGTTCAATCTTTCAAGTGAAGCGTGAAAAGTGAATACATTGCGAGAAGGGAATCATCCAGAGGAACAACGCGATAGTAAGCAAAAGTGTCTCACATGGTCGATGTTCCCGTACCCGGCGAAGACGTAGAGGAGATCCCCAATCTGCACCGACGCCCCGTCGAGGCGTGGCACGGGCGCCGCGGGCATCTCCTCCCAGTCCCAGTGCGGCGCCGGCAGGTCTGCGTACGTCGCGTTCAGGTGCCCCACCGCCTTGGCGCGCTTCCGCATCACCTGCGAGAGAAGCAATGGTTAGAGTAGATAGAGCGATGAAATTTGCTCAGAGCATGTGGCTGGTTCGTGGAGAACAATGCGGCGTGGTTACCGTTCTGGAAGAGGAGGCCGAGAGGGGGGAGACTCGTCGAGAGGAGGAGGCCCAGAGGAAGTTAGCGACGAGGGCGAAAGCGAGGAGGAGGGCGAGGGCAAGCGGCGCCGCGAGGCGGAGCGGCAGGGGCTTGGAGGCGGCCATGGCGGGTCCGAACGAGGGGAGGAGGAGGAGGAGGAGCGGGGGGAGAGACGAAGAAGAAGAGGACGACGCGTCGGCGGCGACGGCATGGGCGAAGCTTTTCCGTGGGGGTGGGGCGCAGAAATGGTGGGCGGCCGCGCGAAGGCGAAACCGCGGCGGTTTGGGCGGCGACGGCACCGGCGTGACGGCGTCCGGTTTCGGCGCGCACGTGCCAAAGGGAAAGCGTGTGGCTCCCGGACCCACGTGTCCGCGAGATAGTACGAGCCCAATGCCCATCCGGCCCGCAAGTAGCGGCCCGGTTCAGTCGGTGTCGGCCCACATCGTGGCCGTCAGCCCGAGTCATGCATCCTGAGCTTGCTCAAAAAAAAAATGTTCATGCATCCTGAGTAGGGCTAGATATCGAGCTAACTCGGCTTGTTTAGGCTCGGCTCGTTATACAAACGAGCCAGCCCGCTCGGCTTGTTAACGAGCTCGAGCTAGCTCGTGAGCCAAAGCATAAAAACACATCACATGCATGTTTAAAATGAAACAAACAAAATACATATGAATTTTACAATGAAAAGTTTGCTATTATCCAAGACGATGATCCATCATCTTCCACTAATAGATTCGATTCAACCATAAAATATTTAAGAATGAAGCAAAATAAATAAGTAACAACCAGACTAATTAGGTTTGTTCTAGTTGTAGCCTTATAGGCTTGCAGTTGCAGCGGGTTTAAATTCAAGGGCTAAAATTTATGGGTATCACATCGGATGTCACATGTTGTGTCATATGGGAGTGTTCGGATAGTAATAATAAAACAAATTACAGAAGTCCTCAGGAATCCACGAAACAAATTTATTAAGCCTAATTAATCCGTCATTAGCACATGTTTACTGTAGCACCACATTGTCAAATCATGGACTAATTAGACTTAAAAAATTCGTCTCGTAAAGTAGTCACAATCTGTGCAATTAATTATTTTTTAGTTTATATTTAATGCTCCATAACAAGAAATGGGTTGATTGTAGCTGCTGTCATGTGATTATCTTGGCTCGTTTTGACTTGCGAGCAGCTTACGAGCTGACTTGTTAATTAACCGAACTGGCTCGAGCCTCGTTAATTAAAAAATCAAACGAGCCAAGCTCGAGCCGAGCCACTAGTGAGCGAATCGAGTGAGCTAGCGAGTTTCGAGTTTAGGGTCTAGGGTAATTCAGAAAGGCTTGTTAATATAGTTTGGTGTGATTGATTTAACAATTCTCAAAACCTGATTACCGGTTTGGGAACATTCACATGGCGATTTTGAAATAATGAAGTAGAAAATATTTAGTATATTTAAAATTTGGAACTACTAGTCAACATTTCAAAATACTAAATTTAGGGCACTTTGGAATGCATGAGTTTTATATGGAATGTACAGGATTATCACAGAATTAGTTTATTTTTATAGAAAAACATAGGAAATAGAAAAATTCCTGTATCCTAAAGGGGGTCTCAACATTTCTTCAAATCTTATTAAACACTTTGCAAAAAGCATTTCAATGCCATAAGGTAAAATATAAGAATAATGCCTTTAAAATGTTGAAACAGAGGATTTAAACTCCAATCTGCAGAACACCCCACCAATGTTTTCGTAGCATGGCAAGCTACTTCAGATTGATTAAAGACTGCAAAAGAATGTGTATGAAAGCACAGCAATCTGAAAAGCACGCACCAAAATTGAGGAGAGCAAGCATCTGAAACAACCCATTGCATTGCAGCTTTTTACAACTTAAATTAAATGTAAATTCTATAAACTGAAGTGAACAAAGTTCTAAACAGAATCAATAAAGTACCTCAATAGGGTAATCATATTGAAAATGTTCTGCAGAAGACTATTCCACCAATATATATAGCACGTGAAACATTCGAAATAAAACACAAAATCACACGTTGGAAACAAATACCTCACTATTAGACCCTTCTCTGGTCCTACTGCGCATATATGAAAGGGGAAACAAAAAGGAGCGAAGCCGAAGCAAGTGCATTCAAGTTCCAGTAATCAGCCCTAGTCAGTACTCAGTAGTCACATATATCGAAAGGCCTTACAATCCAAATCACCTAAACAGTGAAACGATGATGAAATGAAATATACATAACTAGCCTGCTGAATTTGAAAAACACAAGTAAATTCAAAATCATTTTCCTCACAAAGGAAGATGTTATGAAAGACCCAAACGCATTTGTCAAGGTGATACAAGACTTTACGATAATATTTCCGACCTCCTTTTAGAAGGCATTTCCTGCCTCTACAAGTCCACGTAACCAGAGTACTTCTAGCACTTGCCAACATCATAATCATGAGTCGGTTTCCATAATTTTTGCTTTCCACAAATTTTCTTGTTCGTGGTTTTTGTTGACAATCGACAGATAGATATCAACATCACGCAAGTGACAGCAGGAGTCAATAAGAAAAAAAAAAACACGCCAAGTCTGGGGATCACAATGGCTGTACTGAAGAGCCTCACAATCTTTTGACCAACAACAGTTCCTCCAAGGAAGCCGGCAACCAAAGAAAAAAGAGAACTTGTGGTAAGGCATCATGATAACATGGATCCGATTCATACTGGTGCCGCCTGCTCCAGATTCCATAACATATATTATATTATGCAGGGAGATTATACCTGATTTTCTTGCATTAGAATGTTCTGATGTGGAACTCTTATGTGCTGCCATGTCAAACCAAAGAAAGAAAAGCGAGCAAAGAACATATGTACAGATCCAAGACTGAACGCAAGTCAGGAACAGAACATACTTTATTTCAAGCTGACTGACCAAAACATTTTATTTTTGCGAGTATAGATCAGTTGGTTCTGGAATGCATCACTGGATGGAGGAAACACGTCTCTTCAAGGGGATCATTGTTGATCATTGCACACACTTTCCATGGAGAAACCAAGCTAAAAGGTATGAAAACTGGAATTTACAACAGTTTGAACAATGGACAGGGTTCAGATTACTCTGATGATTGACTCAGCCTGTTGCCTTTGGAATTGGACAAAGCTGCAACAACCTTATTCAGTTTTATGTAATGTTATAAACATAGATAAGAGTAGAAGAAAACGATTACAAATCTGAATTACCCAGATTGCACACACATATGTACATTGCTGACAGAATTTCTGCAGTTCACTGATCACATTTGTAGCAGAAGACGTAGATTATATCTGTTCTTCAGGTTGAAACCACAAGAAGTTACCTGACAAACCAGATGTGCGGCAGAAATATATCTACTGCACAAACTTATACAAAGATCTAGAGAAACTCAAGCTTTAAAACTCAAATGCTGAGAACCTGACAGCTGACAAGTTCAGCAGCTGTGATACTCTTCGACGCGATGGCTTTCCAAACATCTGCCTGCTCCAAGGAGACATCTGGGACTTGGCATGTTGTCCCAGCCGAAAGGGCTGGTGAATCCATTGGCTCCAGAGAGTCCGTTTGCATGACATCGATTCTGCTACCCACATCCTTGATGATCAAATGGAGCTTTCCAAGAAATCCAACAAGCAAGTAAGGACTGTCTGACTCGGCAAAGGCCCCAACAGGTACCTGGCTTACAGCAACCTTCCAAGTATCCTCTTGAGCATCGTACATCTTTATCTTCGCACTGCCAGAAGAAGTTGCTGGCTCCAAGGCATACAGATTGCCATCTACAACAGCGCTCAATTTCGTTCCAGCCTGCCTTGCAGGCCAACCTTCACCCATGCCCGTAGGCATTTGTTCCCATGAATTTGTCTCCGGATCAAAGATCTCTCCACCAACATCAACAGCGAAGGGCCAAGAATAAAGGCTCTGAGGAACATATAGCTTCCCTCTGTATGAGGTCACTCCGGTAGCAATAGGCTTCAGTAGATCGGCTAAGGCCGTCGGTAGAACTTGCGATTTGGAGAATAACATATCTGGCACCTCAGCCCAAACCCCAGTTGCCGGGTCAAACACTTCAGCGGATTTTAGTGGAGCTAACCCATTCTTGCCTTTGCTGACACCGCCAACAACATACAGCTTGTTGTTCAACAGGCTAGTCTTGCAAAAGGCACGCCCAGTGCTCATCGGGCTCACCTCCTTCCATGAATTGACAGAAGGATCATACCTCCACACGCATTTCATCGTGGAAGCTCTAGAGAACCCACCCAAAACATAGAGGCAGCCATCAGCAGCGCCGACAGCACAGCCACAAAATGGTATACTGCCTAGCAATTCCTTCTGACCAAGCCAGCCTCTGATAATGTCAAAGATACTTATGCCAGCGCTCACCAGATCGCCCAAGCCCAACCCATAGACTCTACTATGACTGATCCCAGGCATGAGTGGCAGCCTCTGCCATTGGTTGCTAACCGGATCGAAAGCGTGCCAAACCAGCTTCTGATCATCTGCCGTCTTCATCAGTATGTACAGCCACTCTTCGGCCACGCCGAGCTCCTTCCTCAGCCGGTACAGCTCCGCGCCAGTTATCGCCGCCTTCCAGCTCCGGGAGACCATCTTGGCCTTGAGGTACCCCATCCGCGGCATCCTCGCAAGGATTTGCAGAGAGATCTCATCCGGGAGCCCCGGGATCAGCCTCGGGTGGCCGTTGCCGCAGAGAGGGGTCGAAAGCCGCATCTTCTTGGAGGAATCTGGTCGCGGAGCTTCGCCGTGCTCCCACTGCTGGTCCTTGCTGGCGGCGGAGCTCAAGAACGCCCCCATTAGGTGTCTTCTTGGCTGGCTACTTGTATCTACAGAAATTTAATAGAGTAATTAACCAGCGGACGGACCAATGGGCAAAGGCATAATTTGAGCAGTAAAAATGGAAGAAAAGATGGGAAAACCTAAATATAATTCATGGATAATTTGGAAGAAAAGAATCAAACATCATGACAAGAAAAATCTAATTCTTTGGTTCCAAATCTGAAAATACAAAAGACAGTTCACTGTAACTCAAAACATCGCCAAATCCCTCAGGAAATAGCCAAATAAAAACAGCGGCCATGCTTGGATCGGTGGCTTTTCAAAGGAATTACAAAGGGATCCAAGTCCCATGTTTGTTGGCTGACACCACATGGTGTTTGAACGGAGGAAATGAAATCTGCCTTAAAGCCCCTGCTTCCTTATCCAAAAATCGAAATGGAGGAGCCAAAACATCCACATCCACATCCATTACGAGCTGCTGGGAAAAATAAAATCATGTACGTGGAGAAAGAGCTAACCAGTTTGGCAATCCCATCGTGGCGCTACAGCACAGCTCCGCCGTCTGAGTTTCCGCCGCACGCATCTTTCATCTCGCGCTTGGGAAGCTCTGTAGTAGCTCTTTCCGGCGTTCGAGACGAGGACAAGCCCTCGCCCTGGAGAACAGTACGATGAGGAAGAGGAGTTGGGAGAGATATTTATCGCGCGGGCAGGCCAGCGGTAGGAGAAAAGGACGCCGCCGCCTCCGGCGTGCACTGGAGGCTGAAGCTGTTCTGCTCGGAATGCTGCGAGGTGTTTTTTTTTCTTGGGGTGGGCAGACAGGGCACTCAAGTCACTGACCACTTGAGTGAGCGGCATGATGCGGCTGCAACTGCAAGCTTCTCCCAAGTCCTTTAATCAGTGGGCCCACTTGTCAGTTCCTGTTAACACATTCTAATTCTAGAACAAGAAATTGTTCGCGGCTCTCCTCCGATTCCTTGCACACTAAGGCCGTTCCCACTCAAAAACTTTTCAATTCAACACATCAAATATTTATACATAGGCTCCGTTCGGTTGGATTGATAAGTCGGCTGAAAAACACTGTTGGCTGATTTATTGTGAGAGAAAAATACTGTTTTGGCTGAAAAAACAAGCTAAAAAAGACGGATTATAAGCCGGGTGAACAGTCTCATATACATAAAGCGTTAATTATACATAAAAAACTAATTACACAGTTTATATAGAAACTGCGAGACGAATCTTTTAAACCTAATTAGTCCATGATTAGCCATAATTGCTACAGTAACACACATGTGCGAATTAATTAAGCTTAATAAATTCATCTCACGGCTTCCAGACGAGTTATGTAATTAGTTTTTTTATTAGTACCCGAACATTCTTTTCAACATCTCATAAAACATCCGATGTGACACCTAAAAACTTTTTACCCACGAACTAAACACGGCCTTAAATAAACTTATGCTTCACGGTGAAGCTGATGGTTTCCAAAAAAGAATAAGAATGAAGATGCAGAAGCACCACTTGCATTCTGTTCAGAGATAAAAAAAAGGATCAGATAACTTATGTCTCTGTTATCCTCGAAAAAAAACTTATATCTCTGTTCCATTTTCTATATGTTTATTGTGCTTATTTTAGAATTTGTGGTAAGAATACGGAAATTGAACGGGAGGCGTGTGCGGGAGGAGATGTTTCCGTTTATTTATGTGGAATCATGTTTTTAGGCGGAATAGACATGTATTCATCCTATATCTATGAAATATGTGATAAATTTTAGTAGCTATTACTATAGCAACCTTTGAATATTACTTCCTCTGTCTCAAAAATAGAGTCGCTATGGGAATCGCGTTGGTCAAACTTTCTCAACTTTGACTGGTTTATAAAAAATACATGCAACATTTATATCTCCAAATAAGTTTATTATGAAAGTATATTCAACGATCTACCTAATGATACTAATTATGTACCATAAATATTAATATTTTGTTAAATATATTTGGTTAAAGTTAAAAGTTATTGACTTTTTGGGAAGCGTGAATAACTCTTTTGTTGGAACAGAGGGAGTAGATCTTTACGTCAAATATTAGTTCTAAGAATTTAGAAAGTTCTCTTGACAGGCATCAAGAGCGTGACTGGTTCAAAGAAAGGTTGAGCCCGGCTCATACCATCAAGCCTCCCTAACCCACCAGTTTCATCTCATGTAAGAGCATTCTGTTAGGTTGACCAAATGAACGGAGATGGGTTAGAGAGAGATATTGTTTGGTTTTATGGATGAATTAGGTTTACAGAGAAAAAAATGTCCATGGGCGCGAGCCAGACTCACCAATCTCATTTCGTTTCCCGGCAACCAGGATGGGTGGGCTAGTTTGCACCTGTCGGTTGAAGCCTCCATCTAGCCAATCAATGACCAAAGACATGCATGGCTAGGTCCCGGCTTCTCCAGGAACCAATCAATGATTTAAAAACCAAAAATCAAAGTAAAAAACTGAAACCGAAGTAGTCGGTTTTGCATTCTTTATTAAATCGATCGATTCTTGATTCTTGAAATCCGAAATTTCAAAAAGCCAGATAAGCCGAACCAAAGTTTCGGTTTAAACCGAATGCCCAACCTGACCAATGACGCCCCAAGAAACACATGAGGCACTCGTAACATCCCCGCCTGGGTGAGTTAGGATGAATTGAATAGCGTTGGGCCACGGGGGTACTTTAGTCGCAAGTACTGTAGCACCAAATTGGGTCGGGCGAAATGAGGTATTTGTTGCTCAGGGGGTACTGTACATGTGGGTACTGTAGCGTCCCGGAGCACTGTTTGCCTGAGATTTAGTGCTATACTTGAATCTCAGATACGGCCAGACCAACTTAAATAGCCAGGCCAAGAACATGTAGTAACCTTCGGTTAACCGTTTTACGCGAAGCGAGAATGAAAACGCAAGCGGGTTTGCTACGTAGGTGGGGCTCACCCCTCGGCATAGTGGGCCCAGGCCATGTGCCGGACCTGGGGCATTACATTTGGTATCAGAGTCGGTACGACCAAGAGAGGGTATCCTGGTCAGCCGAGTTGGGCCGAATTGAATAGTGCTGGGGCACGGGGGTACTGTAGGGCGAGTACTGTAGCACCAAGTTGGGACGGGCCGGGCTACTTTTGCTAGGGGTACTGTACATGTGGGGGTACTGTAGTACAATACTACATGTGCTGCCTGTGGGGGTTACTGTAGCATCACGGAGCATTGTTTACCTGAGATTTAGTACAATACTGGAATCTTGGAGACGGCCCGACCGACTTAAATAGCCAGGGCAAGGACGTGTAGTAACCTTCGGTTAACTGTTTTGCGCGAAGCACGGATGAAAACGCAAGCGGATTGTTACGCAGGTGGGGCTCACCCCTCGACAGAGTAAGCCTGGGCCGTGGTGTGCTAGGCCTGGGACGTTACATACTTCAATGATGCTAACTCCTAACATGTCAAAAAGAAATATGCCATGATCCAATTCTCGTATGTATTTGTTCATTTTCATATTCCCGTTTCTGTTTTCGTTCCTAGCTATATCGGTCCCACTCCCGTTTCCGATGATCCAAATATGAAACATAAATGAAAACAGTTGTATGGTTTTTCCACCCTGTTTCATCCCTAATTATAGCACACGTTCTAATCAATCATAATAAAAAAAATACAAAAGCTACTCTCCCTGCTTGGGATAGGTGGCATTTTTTTACATACGGTTGGCTAAATGCATGTGGTTGCTATCCACCTGTAAAAATGATTTTCATATCAATAGCAGTGTCCTAGCTAAAGATGGGTTTAAAAAGGTCAAGCATTCTCCCAAGTCCCAACCCAACGTTCGTTAGAAAGGAAAAGGAGGAGACGAGCTGGAAGGATAAAATCAAGGACGTCAACCGAAAAACTTTGGGACTAAGCTATGAGGCTGCTCATACATATTTATATTGAATAAAAAATTCTGCTTTCGATGTTCACCAATAATACATGCTTACCTGGATTCTAGAAAGTCAAGCAGCCACAGAGGCATACATTAGGCAGGGCATTATATATGTAAATCGTCATCTTAGTGACGTAAGCCTCGAACGTGTACCAAGGGCAAGCATAGCCATTTTAAACAATACTCCTAGTGTAATGATTTTAAAAGAAGGTACTAGTACTACCTCTTCTTTTTAAATTAATTCAGAAAATTTTGATTACTTTTATTTTAAGAGAGCCGTCGGAATCTCAAGTAATATAGCCTGAATCTTTGTTGATATGGATGTAAACAAACATAAGTGTCAGAGCTACTACGTACCTCTATCTCAGATAAATTAAGTGCTAGAGTTGTTCTAAATTTAATTATAACTTTACACAGGGAAGAGAGAATCACTATTTCTATCTGTAAAAATATATTTCATGGCACATCCAATGATACTAGTTTGATGTTATAAAAGTTAGCGGTCTTTTTTCTATAAATTTTTTGAATCAAAAAAACATTGATTAAGACACAAATCTTAAGATATTCTGTATGAATTAATGGAGGATCTAAATTCCAGCGCGATGTGTTTGCACGGTTGAGTCGTCGTCGTCGTCTTACAATTCAACAGATAGTGGCATGTTGCTTTCACCCGTCCATCTCAATCGACTCATCAAGATGTTGTCCATCAATCATCCCAAGTAGCACGCACTCCGTTGATTTAATTATCCTAGTCAAGTCCTACGCCAAGTGATAATAGATGGAGACAGGCCCCTCTCGCTACAACTACAAGAATACACTCACTTCGTCCCAAACAAGGCCCTTGTTTAGATTGAAAAAAAATTCAACCCGATGAATAGTACCACTTTCGTCTTATTTGACAAATATTGTCCAATCATGGACCAACTAGGCTCAAAAGATTCATCTCGTGATTTCCAACTAAACTGTGTAATTAGTTATTTTTTGTACCTATATTTAATACTCCATGCAAGCGATTAAAAATTGATGTGATGGAGAGAGAGTCAAAAAAAACTTGGAACTTTGAGGCAAACTAAACAAGGCGAAAATGTAATTCTAGGTACGAATATAGACAAGCACATTCGTACAAAGAATTGCATATACCTAGCTAGAATTCATATATCTTCTTATGAAGCACTCGTTTGGTACGACTTTAAACAGCTCTGGCTCTAGACTACTACAGTGCACAAAAAAGTTGGAGCCGGTGAAAAAAAATCATAGCTTCTAGTTTATTTTAAGAAAACATACGTTCTTAATTAATTTGCAAGTTAGCTTTTGGCTTGTGTAGCAAGTTAGATCGTCTCAGCTGTTGGCCGAAATCATTAATGCCCAACGTAGCTTGTTCTTTGCCTTTGCGATCGAGAGCTATTGTAAATTAATACAGTAATTTGGATGGGTAGGCCGATTTCTTAAATATCTTTCGGATCAGCTAGCTTCGTAGTGAATCTTATGTCCTGGTTAATTAAGGATCGATCTGGATATATATCAATTAACTTTGTTGAAATAAATACACTATATATAAATACAACATATCAGGTGAAAACCGGACTACCCGTGCAAACTTGAATACTTTTAATCTGGGTCATACGATGTTGATCCAATGGAGCATACGGGAGAGTGGGAGGGAGGATTTGCAAAAGTGTGATTAGAAGCGGATGGTTAAGCGCTAAATTACCCAATCCTCCTGCGCCCCTTGGATCAACATCCTGTGGTCTTAATTCAAAGTTTCCAAGTTTACACAGGTGATCCGGTTTCCACCTGATACATTACCATATATAAAACACATATATGTATAATGGAGCATCCATACCTTTTTGTGCATATATGGAACGACTGCAGTATTATATTATACTAGTAAAAATGCCCGTGCGTTGCTACGGGGACGCATGGTTTATTGTATGATTCTCGGATATCACTATCTATCTTTATCGAATTTATTAATTAGGCTTAATCCAAGCTTAAGCGGCAAGGCTTGGGATCGGCCAGCATGGCGGCCACATAGCCCGTGCCTCGCCACGACAATGCCGCCCACCACTGTGACAACTGTAGCCACCGTCACATCCACCACCACCAGAACCATTGCGCGGCCCCGACCTCGCCTTTCTCTGCTGCCATGGCTATTCACAATGAGGATGCTTCTGCGACACAACCTCGTGGTGCTGACTCTCTTTATCAACTAAACCAAACACAAACCACGATGACCCTCTTTACCTGCTAATAGTAGTAACAATGGTACATCTCTCTAGAACAAGAAATATATTTTTCTTTCTTCCAGAGATATTAGATTTTTTTACGGTACAGTTTTTGTCAATGGTCCCACCGAGTGCTTTCCAGAATGTATTGCGTATGATTGGGAGTCGAGTGTTTTTTTTACCGGAGATTTTTAGTTTATTTTTTTTTCTGATAGAGTATTTTTTTATCTGGTTCAATCTGTACTTTCCAGAATCTATGTACGAGTCTAATACTATTTTTTTAAAATCTATGTACGAGTTCAATCCTTTTTCTTTACTGGTGATTTTTTAGATTTTTTTACAGAGATTTTTTTCTTCCAATTTTCTCCTTTGTTTTTTCTAGAGTCCCATCCTATGTTTTTCTTCGGTAGTTTTCTTTTTTGGGTCTACCATGTTTTCCATAGTCAGATCGTATATTTTTTGGCGGTAGTTTCTTTTTCTGTCGTCTCTGTTCTTATTTAGTTTAGAATTTCTATTCAGGTTATTTAAAATTAGAATTTATTTGGAGCAGGAGTCCTTACCCAAGAAGTCTTCCATATGTTCTATAAAATTAGGAGGACATGTTAGATAGATGGAGGAGGATAGTTTTCGTGTTGGGAGTTAGTTCGGAAGATGTGGACCAAGCAAATGGATGGACGAAAAAAAGAGCCTAAAATTTTGTCTCTTTAGGCAGCCTGGGCTGCACGCTGCTCTTCCTCACAAAAACAGAGCTCAGTGCCCGCCGACGATGACGTGGATGGGGTAGGCCAAGTCATGGTCGATGTGGACGTACTGGCCGAGTTGGAGCTTGTTGGAGAGCACGTGATCGGCTTGCGCAGGCGGGTGCATGACGTACATGGAGTGAGAGGCGTCGAAGATCCTGACGTAGAACTTGTCATGCATGGGCAACATGTCCTTCTCATCTAGCTCCACCGGAAAAATGTTCATCACCTGCTGCACCACTGTCCGGTACTCGCTCACGGGATTGGCGAAACAGGTCTTCATGCCGTCCAGGAGCTTCACGAGGACGCCGGACGATAGCGGCGTCATGTTTACACTTTGATTCACAACTGGTAGTCACCCCTGTGCGGCGAGGCGAGCTTGGCCCTCGTGGACGGATCAGGCGTGCGGGTGATGAGCGGGTGGTGGCCCAGGAGCAGCCTGGTGCCGACGATGACACCGGTCTTCATGCTATCCAGGAGCTTCATGAGGACGCCAGACGACAGCAGTGTCATGTTTACACTTGGATTCGCAGCCGGCAGTCACAATCTAGTCATGCACAGTGATTATTCAGAACTTGAAATCAAATGAAAGAGAGGAAATATTTGTGCTTTGAGGAGTATATTTGATTTCATTATATAGTGCATGATAGAATCGAGTCTTAATTGGATCGGGATTGTTAGAGCTACCAACAAACAAGGCAAGGAATAAAAGAATACAGTAGTGCATGACCGTACATGTAGAAGGCAAGCTTGGGCCGGACATACACACAAAGTACGAAAGATTTAAGGAGCTGCCATGTTCTATTAGGACTCTAATTGGTGTGGTCGCCGTTACTTAAAACGTAGACAAAAAAGTTTAGATGTTGGATATGTACAAGCAAGGAAGACAAGCTTGGGCTGCACATACACACAACGCACGACAAGATTTATGTTGCTGCCGTGTTGTATTTGGACTCTAATTGGTGCGGTTGCCTGCACTAAAAATCATGTTTTGGTCTCTTGTACGCGGATAGATATAAATAAAAAAGTTTAGATGTCGGATTAGAATTATGAGTCCATGTCACATACATGACCCTGTATATTTTGAAATCGGATTCCATATCGCGCTAAACAGGAGCTATTCTAACTCATATGAGCACGAGTTATATATATAAGTCTAGACGGAAGAAACTCTCCATCATCCGGTAGTTAAAGGGAGACAGACCAAACAAATGGATGGACGAAAAAAAAGAGCCTGAAATTTTGCCTCTTTATTATTATTATATATAGCAAATATGCCCGTGCATTGTGAAAGGATCAAGATGCCCAAGAGGGGGGGTGAATTGGGCTTTTCTAAAATTAATTGCAAGAATTAAATCCTACAAGCCGGAATTCACCCCTAGTGCCTACTAGTGTTCCTAGAGAGTCTACCGTTAAAAAGTTTTGCACCCTAGTTTCCAATCCTAGTCTAGCATGGCAATTCTAGGAATGTAAAGCAAGCAATGAAAGTAAATACGAGAAAGTAATTGCTTGAATGTAAAGGGGCAAGGAACACGGCGATGTTTTTCCGAGGTATCGGAGAGTCGCCACTCCCCACTAGTCCTCGTTGGAGCACCCGCGTAAGGGTGTCGCTCCCCCTTGATCCGCGCAAGGATCAAGTGCTCTCTACGGGTTGATTCTTCGACACTCCGTCGCGGCGAATCACCCAAAACCGCTCACAACTTGAGTTGGGTCATCCACAAGCTCCGCCGGATGATCACCAAACTCCCAATCACCACCAAGCCGTCTAGGTGATGGCGATCACCAAGAGTAACAAGCTAGAACTCTCACTTGACCACAACGAGCCCAAATGAGGAGGTGGATGCACACTTGCTACTCTCGAATCACTAGTGAGGAATCACAAACTTTGATTCTCAAATCTCTATCCTCACTAGAGCTCTTGCACTCCCTTGCACTCTAAAGGGTTTTCTCAGATGTTTGAATGAGCAAGAGACCTCTAAAAGAGGTGGAGGGGTTGTATTTATACACCCCTCAAAGAAAACGAACCGTTACTTTCTGACACGGGGTCACCGGACGCGCCGGTGCAACACACCGGACGCGCCGGTCCCCTGTAACGGTCAAAACGTGATTTTGAAAACGAACCACCGGACGCACCGGTCAGGGGTGACCGGACGCGTCCGACGTGCAAGGGTGCTTACTGGACTTACACCGGACGCGAGGCCGCGTCCGATGCCTGAAGACCGGACGCGTCCGGTCCTCTCTGGACCTTACTGGACTCGCACCGGACTCGCCGATCAAGTCCAGTATCGCGTCCGACGGGTGTTCTCCCACAGTGACACGTGTCAGCCACTGACCACTGCGTCCGGTCCTAGCGAGGACCGCGTCCGGTGGTCAGGGCCAAAACCCTAACGCAGAGCGTACTCACCGGACGCGTCCGGTGCTCCCGAAGAGCGCGTCCGGTGCCTGGAAAACAGCCCGAAACTCATCGAAACGCGTCGCAACTTCAACCAAGTTGCTTCTAACTGAACCTTGAGCTAATCTAGGGTTGCCTAGCGCCAAGTTTAACAAGTGTGCACCACACCTAAACATAGGACTCGCCTAGGTCAAGCTACCCATTCATGCCCCCCTTTATAGTACGGCCAAAAGAGAAAAACGAAGATCCTAACGACTATTCCGAATGTGTCTCAACACCTCGTCATCCGGAAGTAACCGTCCTTAATCTTGACGTCACTCTTTTGAAAACCGAAATGATTTCTGTCGGTACCAATAGTATAGGGGTACCCACATTTAACGATAATAAAAACTAAAACGATTAAGTCACGATAAAGCACAACCCATTACGTGCGACAGGTCCGCCTCGTACGAGGCCGGCTCGACGAAATGCCTCGACCGCGTCCTGTCTCCGGCTCGTACGAGGCCCCCTCGACGGGAGGCCTCGACCGAGCTCCGACCCGCGCGGGGCTCGACCGCCCCCCAGGAGCGTTACGACTCGCGTGAGCCCGGGTCGAGGCGCTCGACCCCATCAGTCTCTACCTACCACGGGACGAAAAGTCAGAGCATTTAATGCAACCTACCAACCGTCACCTACCGGCATGGCCACGGTCTGGATCGGCGTGGGAACAATACCTGTGTCAGTTTTCACTGTTTTACCGCCCATCCCGTGATGGGAGGTGAAAAACGTCACTATACCCACCATACCTCGTCCTGTGCGTCACTATTAACCCTCGAGGGAGAGTACGACAAGGTCCGTATGCCGTAATTCCGGGGATTCGGACTTATCCGTTCGGCCTCGACCCTACCTCGACCCGACCTCGACCACCGACACGGCGCAACAGGGAAGAAAGGACGGTATGGCACGGCGCTCCGGGTCATTTCGGCACCTCACCTTCTACGACATCACGTGCCCAGGGATGGCCTCCCACTCCTAGGGTACGTCGCTACAGTTATCTCAAACAGGGATCGACAAAACATCGTTTCAAGGCCCCCGTTGTCTTGGTCTCCTCACGTCCTATAAAAGGGAAGGCCGGGGCTCTACAAGGGGGGGAGAATCAGACGAACAGCTACACACACACCACGTAGCGACCAACATCTCAAGCAATCATCTTGTACTCTTTCTTTTCCCCTTTTGAGACTTGGGCTCGACACCCTCTCTCGCAAGCTTGTAACCCCTACGCAAGCACCTCGGTGCAAGGAAATACAAATCTCTCTCACCCCCGCTGGACGTAGGGCCTTCTTTTGCCCGAACCAGGATAAACCCCCGTGTGTTCTCCTTGCATCACCATCCAGGAAAGGGACACGCAGCATTTTACTCGTTGGTTTAGGACCCCCTTGGGTCTGGACACCGACAGTTGGCGCGCCAGGTAGGGGGCGCTGCGTGCTAACGTCGCTTTCCCGCCTTTTCCCTGGATGGCTGACCCCGGACGCCCTATCCCGTTGGCCACGGTGATCTGGTTCGGGAGTTTGGAGTTCATGTCGCTCGGCTATGGCTACGATATGGTCCTGCTCCCGCCAAGACACCCTACCGACGAGGATTACGAGCTCTCCCAGCCTGGGGGAGCAATCCGCCGGTACCGTCGCTCCAGGCTGGCGCGAGCCGCTCGGCGGCGGCGAGCCCGGCGCAACCATCGTCTCCACCTGACGGAGGGCAATGGGATTCCCCGGTTCGGCGCTTTCCAGTCAGACGCCGGCCCGGATTTTCTCGCGGAAAGTCTGGGCAGGATGGGCCTGGCCGAGGACAGCATGCCAGCGGAGAACCCCGCCACTCCTCCGCCTGGTGCGACGTCGCTGCCCCGTGCCTCCCTCCCGGCGAGGGCGGCAACATCACCTCCGCCGTTTCCGTTCGGGCTAGTTCCGGTTGCCCAGACGTACGCTTCCTCTGTGGGCACTTGCATGAGTGCTTATGAGGAACTCCCTGGGCACCACCTGCGCTCCGCCCTTGACCTCGTCGCGTCCACGCCGGCTTCTGATTACCTGGACTCTACTGAGGCGCCAGGAACAGAACCCCGTGTGGCCGCTTCCCCACGCCGCAACCCCGGTAACGGCCCACAACGACCATATATCCCCCCGTCGTACTATTATTTCGGCGCCCCTGACTCCGACTCGGCTGATGACACCTACGATCCGACCCGCGAGTGCTTCAACGTCGATGTTGAAGGCGCGTCGGATTCGCAGGAAGAACAGCCGGTCGGAGGAAGGCACACGCCCCCTCATGACGGGCACCCTGCCGGGCAAGGCGAGGCTCAGCTCCTTGCGGATCAGGGGGCGCAGCTCGACCAAATCCGCGAGTTGCGGGAGAGGCTCGACGAAGAACAAGAAAATCTGCGTCTACTCCAACAAACTCTCGAGCATAAGCGTGCGGAACGCGTACTTGGCGGGAGAGCTCGCGAAAGAGCTCGCGACGTCAACCGCCGCATCGACGAGGACCGGATGACCGATCCCCCGGTCTTCGCTCGAGCCAGCCAGAATGTCGTCGCCGCCGCCATGCTCCTCCGCAACATGCCCGAGCCATCGAATTCGGAAGCGCGCCGGGCTCGAGATGAGATCCGAGAACTCCTGGAGACCGCTGCCCTGCAGCAGGCCGAGAGCTCTGCCTCGAGGCGACGCGAGCCCGCCTCGGAGCGGCTCGCGGAGCCCTCTCGGCGAGAGAGAGAGGCCTCGCTTCATCCCGAGCCTGCCCGACGGATCCGGATGGTTCCCGCCCCTGAGCCCGTCGCTCATGACCAAGCGCCTCGAGACACCCGTGGCAACATCGTCGAACGCCGCACGCGCAAGCACGGTGACGGTGTGGCTCGGGGCTACCACGTGCACAGGGGCGGGCGCTATGACAGCTCGGAGGACCGCAGCCCTTCACCCGAGCCTCCGGGCCCTCGGGTCTTCAGCAAGGCAATCCGTGAGACGTTACTCCCGGCGCGGTTCCGCCCTCCTACGACTCTTGCCAAGTACAACGGCGAGACCAAACCCGAACTTTGGCTCGCCGACTTCCGCTTGGCATGTCAGTTGGGCGGGGCCACCGACGACCGAGTCATCATCCGCCAACTCCCCCTGTTCCTCTCCGACACCGCTCGAGCCTGGCTCGAGGACCTGCCACCCCAACAGATCCACGATTGGGGTGATCTCGTAAGGGTGTTCGAAGGAAACTTCAAGGGAACTTACATGCGCCCCGGCAACTCGTGGGACCTCCGGAGTTGCAAGCAGAAGCCAGGTGAATCCCTCCGGGATTACATTCGGCGTTTCTCCAGGCAACGCACGGAGCTCCCCAATGTCACCGACTCTGATGTGATCATGGCCTTCCTCTCGGGCACCTCTTGCAAGGAGTTGGTCCGAGAGTTAGGCCGTCACACCCCACTCACTACCAACGGGCTGATGGACATCGTCACCAACTTCGCCGCCGGCGAGGAGGCAGTTGGTGCCATCTTTGGCGGCGAGCAGGACACTGGGAAGCAGAAAGTCGACGATCCCGTGAGCTCCACCCGGGGCTCCAAAAGGAACAACCGCAAGAAGAAGAAGGGCCAGCAGGGCAAGCTCGAGGCCCCGGCCGACGAGCTTGTCGCTGCTACCGAACGCAAAAAGCCTCGAGGCCCCCCCGGCGGGGGCATCTTCGACAAAATGCTTAAAGAGCCGTGCCCTTACCACAAGGGGCCCACTAACCATAACCTCGAGGATTGTCATATGCTCCGCAGGTACTTCGAGGGCGCTGGCAACAAGACCACCGACAAGAAGGAAGACCCAAAGGGTGATGGCAAGGAGGAGGGATTCCCCGAGATCCACGACTGCTTCATGATCTACGGAGGACCCTCAACCCGCCTCTCAGCGCGCCAGCGCAAGCGAGAACGGCGTGAGGTCTTCTCCGTACAAACGGCGGTCCCTCGTTTCCTTGACTGGTCCGCGGTGGCCATCACTTTTGACCGTGATGATCATCCGGACTACATCCCCAATCCGGGAGTCTACCCACTTGTCGTTGATCCCGTCATCGCCAACACGCGCCTCACCAAGGTACTCATGGACGGCGGGAGCAGCCTCAACATCATCTACTCCCAGACCCTCGACCTCCTGGGGGTCGAGAGGGCGCGCTTGCAACCTAGCGTCGGGGGCTTCCACGGAGTCGTGCCAGGGAAGCGGGCAGAACCCCTCGGACGGGTCGATCTGCCCGTTTGTTTTGGCACACCGGCCAACTTCAGGAAGGAGACCCTCACCTTCGAAGTGGTCGGGTTCCGTGGGACATACCACGCCATCCTCGGGCGCCCGTGCTACGCCAAATTCATGGCCGTACCGAACTACACCTACCTCAAGCTCAAGATGCCCGGCCCAAACGGCGTCATCACTGTGGGGCCCTCATACGAACATGCCTACGAGTGCGACGTCGAGTGCGTCGAACACGGCGAGGCGGTTTTGGAATCGGCAACCTTGGCCGCAGACCTCGACGGTCTCGCCAACGAGATTCCCGATCCGAAACGCCACGCCGGCAGCTTCGAGCCCGCGGAGGACGTCAAGCTCGTGCCCCTCGACCCCGCTGAGCCCAACGGAAAGGCGCTGAACGTCAGCGCCACCCTCGACCCAAAATAGGAAGCCGTGCTCGTCGACTTTCTCCGCGCAAATGTCGACATTTTTGCGTGGAGTCCCTCGGATATGCCGGGCATACCCAGGGAAGTCGCCGAGCACGCCTTGGAGATCCGGGCCGGGTCCAAACCGGTGAAGCAACGCCTGCGCCGCTTCGACGAGGAGAAGCGCAGGGTCATCGGCGAAGAGATCCACAAGCTACTAGAGGCCGGGTTCATCAAGGAGGTTCACCATCCCGAGTGGCTAGCTAATCCTGTATTAGTTAAGAAAAAGAGTGGGAAGTGGAGGATGTGTGTAGACTATACTAGTTTGAATAAAGCATGTCCGAAAGTTCCCTTTCCTTTGCCACGCATTGATCAAATCGTTGATTCAACTGCGGGATGTGAAACTCTTTCGTTCTTAGACGCTTACTCCGGTTACCATCAGATAAAAATGAAGGAGTCCGATCAGCTCGCGACTTCATTCATCACTCCTTTCGGCATGTATTGCTACGTCACGATGCCCTTCGGTCTCCGGAACGCAGGGGCAACGTACCAGCGATGCATGCAGCACGTTTTCGGAGAACATATCGGACCAACCGTCGAGGCATACGTCGATGACATCGTAGTCAAGACCAAACGAGCCGACAATCTAGTGGACGACCTCGACGTCGCCTTCAAATGCCTTCGAGCAAAGAATATCAAGCTCAATCCAGAAAAGTGCGTTTTTGGCGTCCCCCGGGGGATGCTTCTGGGGTTCATCGTGTCCAAGCGGGGCATCGAGGCCAATCCAGAAAAAATCTCTGCGATAACCAAGATGGCCCCCATCCGAGATTTGAAAGGCGTACAGAGGGTCACGGGCTGCTTAGCGGCGCTCAGCCGTTTCATTTCGCGCCTCGGCGAAAAAGCGCTCCCTCTGTACCGCCTCTTAAAGAAATCGGAGCATTTTTCCTGGACCCTCGAGGCTGAGGAAGCCCTCACCAAACTCAAGGTCGCACTCACTAACTCGCCAATTCTCGTCCCTCCGACCCCAGGAGAGCCGCTCCTACTTTATGTCGCTGCGACATCACAAGTAGTCAGCGCAGTCCTGGTCGTCGAACGGGCCGAAGAAGCTCATGCCTCACCCGTCCAAAGGCCGGTCTATTTCATTAGTGAAGTGCTCTCAGAAACCAAGGTCCGTTACCCCCAAATCCAGAAACTGCTTTATGCTGTCATCTTGACACGGCGTAAGCTCCGACACTACTTTGAGGGCCACCCGGTTACTGTGGTTTCTTCTTTCCCCCTGGGAGAGATAGCCCAGAACCGGGAAGCTACGGGTAGGATCGCCAAGTGGGCGGTCGAGCTCATGGGCGAGACCCTATCCTATGCGCCGCGCAAAGCCATAAAGTCACAAGTGTTGGCAGATTTCTTGGCCGAATGGACCGACACCCAGCTCCCTCCCGCGCAGCTCCAGGCCGAGCTCTGGACCATGTACTTCGATGGGTCTTTGATGAAAACAGGAGCAGGCGCGGGCTTGCTCTTCATCTCACCCCTCGGGGTTCACATGCGCTACGTCATCCGGCTCCATTTCCCCGCATCCAACAACGTCGCCGAATACGAGGCACTCGTCGCGGGGCTAAGGATCGCCATCGAGCTCGGGGTCCGACACCTTGATGTTCGAGGCGATTCCCAGCTAGTGATCGACCAAGTCATGAAGAGCTCGAGCTGCCGCGACCCCAAAATGGAAGCCTACTGCCAAGAGGTACGACGCCTCGAGGACAAATTTCATGGCCTCGAGCTCAACCACATAGCACGCAAATATAATGAGGCCGCCGATGAACTCGCAAAAATCGCGTCAAGTCGAACTACGGTCCCACCCGACGTTTTCGCAAAAGATCTCCAACGGCCATCCGTCGACCTTGGGTTGGACGGAGGGGTCGACGGGTCGTCACTCGACCCCCCACCAGAGGCAGGGGCCCCCTCGGCCGGGGCCGAGGCCATGCAGGTGGAGAGATCGACCCCACCATCTGACATCGAGACTGATTGGCGCTCACAATACCTCGACTATCTTATCCAAGGGGACCTCCCCTCGAGTAAGACCGAGGCCCGACGGATCGCTCGACGGGCCAAAACCTTTGTGATCATTGGTGACAGTAGGGAGCTGTACCGCCGCAGCCCTACGGGCATTCTCCAACGTTGCATCACAAACAAGGAAGGCAGGGACCTGCTCAACGACCTGCACTCGGGGGCTTGCGGTCACCACGCTGCGCCTCGAACCCTCGTCGGGAACGCCTTTAGACAAGGGTTCTATTGGCCGACCGCGGTCTCCGACGCCGTCAAGCTAGTACGCTCCTGCGAAGGTTGTCAGTACTATGCAAGGCAGACTCACCTCCCGGCACATGCTCTACAAACCATTCCCATCACGTGGCCGTTTGCCGTTTGGGGGCTCGACCTCGTCGGACCGCTGAAAAGAACTACTGGTGGCTTCACCCATTTGCTTGTCGCAATCGACAAGTTTTCCAAGTGGATCGAGGCTCGTCCCATCACCAGTATTAGGTCCGAACAAGCTGTGATTTTCTTTACCGATATCGTCCATCGATTTGGGGTTCCGAACTGCATTATCACTGACAACGGCACCCAGTTCACTGGTAAAAAGTTTCTGGATTTCTGTGACCACCATCACATTCGCGTCCTCTGGTCGGCCGTAGCTCATCCAAAAACGAACGGCCAAGTAGAGCGTGCCAATGGCATGCTCCTGCAAGGCCTGAAACCCAGAATTTTCGACAAGCTAAACAAACACGGCAAAAGATGGGCCACCGAGCTACCCTCGGTCCTGTGGAGCCTGAGAACAACGCCGAGTCGAGCCACGGGGTTCACTCCGTTCTTCTTAGTCTACGGGTCCGAGGCTATGCTTCCGACTGAGATAGAATACGGATCCCCAAGGTTAAAAGCCTACAACGAAAGAAATAACGACGCCGCAAGAGAGGACGCCCTCGACCAGCTCGAGGAAGCCCGAGATGTGGCTTTGTTGCATTCTGCCAGGTACCAGCAGGGTCTCCGACGCTACCACGACAGACACATACGCAGGCGTGACCTCAATGTCGGCGATTTGGTGCTACGTCGGAACCAGAACACCAAGGGACGCCACAAGCTCACGCCACCATGGGAAGGACCGTACATCATCGCAGAAGTACTAAAGCCGGGCACTTACAAGCTATCCAACGAGAAAGGCGAAATCTTCACCAACGCTTGGAACATTGAACAGCTACGTCGCTTTTTTCCTTAGAAAGCCTCGAGGCCTTGTATTTCCTTTTTCATCAATAAAGAATACAGCAATGTTCAAACTTTCGTTTCACAATGAGGAAGGATCGACTCTGCACTCCCAGAATCGACCCTCCCTCGGAGGCTACAAGGGGGGAACACCCCAGTCCCTGAAAAAAACGTGTACTCTCCTTTAAATTTAAGAACCACTTTTCCGATCGACTTCGCTGCAAGAGCACCCTAAGGTGCGAGAGGGCCCTCGAGCCAGGAATATCACCTAAGCCTCCGGGGCTACGGTACCTCCACTCACCCCTCTATGCCTTCTAGGGGCGCGACCGCACGCTAAGTAGGTCTTATAACCGTTCCTAACTTTGAAAGAGAGCAGCACACTCCCTGCCGCTTAGGTCAGTTTCTCACGCGATCTACGAGGCCGCGAGAGCACCCTGGAGCTCGAGGGTAGTCGAGCCGCGAGATCACTTACGCCCCCGAGGCTACGGTACCTCCACTCGCTCCCTACGCCAAAGGGCGCGGCTGCGTGTTAAGTAAATCGTACGAGAACACAACCCAAGCCGAAAGGGAAAAAAGGCTCGAATAAAACTAGATCCGTCACGAACTAGTTTAAGTTTTGAGTTCTTAAGGGCCCCTGAGGCCACCACGACCAAAATTCAAAATAACTAACTTATTACACGGGCCCCCATGCCCAGATTTGGCTCACAGGCCTTCGTCGTCAGCGGGCGGCACCACCTCGGGCTCAAAGAGCGAGGCCAGACGGCTCCCAGGCCCCTCCGCGGCTTCGATCAGATCCAAGCAAGCGTCCGCGTTCTCCGCGTCCGTCCGCTCCGGGTCTGTGATGAAGCCGTCGGCGACGAGCTCCATGTCGAACACAAAGCCCGAGCGAACGACGGCCAGCGCCCTCTTCACGCCGTGGTGGAGGCTGTCCCGTATCTTCTCCCGGGCGAGGTGACCTAGCGCCGCTACCCCGACGGACGAAGGAGTTCCCCGGAGCATCTTCTCCGGTGTCGACGTCGGGCTCGACCCCCAGACCGTCACACACCGAGGTGATCGCGCCCTGGAGCAGCTGGGTCCTCTGCGTCTCGGCTTCCAGGAGGCTCTGCAGGGAGTTCGCGGTCGAGTGGGCCTCCTGGTTCTCGCGCTCCAGCTCTGAAATACAACAAGGCAGATTAGCACCTGACACGCCGCCTCAGCCACATAGCTGCTACGAGCTACTTACCTCCAACATGGGTCTTCAAACCCACGACCTCGTCGCGGAGCCCCCCGCACGTCCGCTCGAGCCCCAGGAGGGCGCTGTCCTTCTCACGAACGGCCGCCTTCAGGGCCTCGATCTCTTGGAGGGCGGTCTGGAGCGCCGCGTCCTTCTCCTGGACGGCCCCATTCAGCACCGAGACCTCGCCCTTCAGCGCCCCAAGCTGGGCTGTCACCTGCCCGATTTGGACGTTGAGGGCGTCCCGCTGACGGCCAGCCTGGGAGACGTCCTCCTCGAGCTCCTTGACCCGCGCCGACAGGGGCTCGAGGTCTCGGCGGACCTGGGCAGCCTCTTCCCGGGCCTTGTCCACCTCGGTGCGCATCGAGGCTTCCGCCGCCCATTGCCTGGATCGCCTCTTCCTTCACCGTCGAGTAGGCGGTGCGCAGTTCCGCCATCTCAGCGGACCGATCGGCGAGCCTCTTCTGAGTCTCCTCGACCAGGGCCCGTTGCCGAGACAGCGACGCCCACACACCACTCTCACCCCGGATGAAGAGTGACTTTCGGCGGGAGGCCTCTTTGAGTTCCTAATTCAAGAAAAATCAAAAAACGTAATGAGTCCAAGGGAAAAAGACACGAAGACCCACGGAGTAAGCCGGCGACTTGGTCATACCTCCGTGGCGTCCAGCATGCCCCGCGTAACAGCGTCGGACGCCACGCTGAGCAGCCGAGCGAGGTGTTGGCGGACGCCCTCGAGGTACTGCCAGCGGTGGACCTCATCCCTGTCGTTCAGGACGAGGATGGGCTCGCCGTCGAGGTTTGCGGCATCCTTGAACGCAAGGGGCGGCCCTCCCCACCTCGGGATCTCCTCCTCGGCCCGCGCTATCGCCAGCGCGGCGAAGTCCGGCCACGACGATGACGCCCCAGCCGGGGCACCTCCCGGCCCGGAAGAAGGGCCGGCTTCGCTCGCACACCCCCGGCAGGGGCCGAGGCTTCCACCCGGCTTGTGGTCTCGCCCTCCTCGGCCCCCACGATCTCCTTTGCCTTGTCCAGGGGGGGCGTCGTCGAGGACGATGACCACGGGCGCCTGTCCCTCGGCAGTGACCGGCCCCTCGGCAGCCAGTGCCTCCGGAGCCGGCACTTCTGCCGTGGACGCCCCTGCGGCCGGTATCTCGCCCCGACGGCGGCTCGGACGCCGGCGCTCCCACCGCCGGTACCCCCCCGCGACCGGCGCCTCAACTTCCGGCGCCGCCGCCTCCGGGGCTCCGGCAGAAGGCCCGACGGCCCCCACCTTCCGTCATGCCCACCAGCCGCACCAGTAGGTCCTGCCGCGGCTGCGGCTCCCTCGCCGGCGCCACCTCCTGCTCCGGCGCTGGTGCAGCCCCCTCCGCGGTCGCCTCTGCGGCCGCCTCCTCCGTGGCCACCTCGACGGTGGCCTCAGCCGAGGGCAGCGCCTTGGGCTCCGCCTCGACCGGGCCGGGCGCCACCATCCTTGCCGGCCTCCGACCCCCGCCACCGCAGGATCGGGGCCGACAGCCGTCGAGGCACCCGCGGCCTCCCGTTGCCGACGGCGCTCCTTCGCCGCCTCGACTTCGCGGACCCAGGCAGCGTCCTGTGCCGCCGACCGGTTAAGGACGGAGGCGCTGGCTCGAAGGGACTTCACGGGGGTGGGCCCCATGGTCTCCGCCTTCCGCTTCAGCCTGAAAAATAAAGGATGAGTCGATCGACGAAATCAGGAAATAAGACGGGTCCCTTTCTGTTCAGAAGCTTACCCAGAAATCGGCACCAGGGGCCTCGACCCCCCACGGTCCGAGCCGCTCGAGGTCGCGGGCGGCGGCCTCGCGGCAGCCCCACCCACGGGCCGGGCGCTCCTCGGGGCTCTCACCGGTGCGCCGCTACGCGCTTTCTGCGCCTCCGAGGCCAACTGGCCTCGGGTCTTCACGCCCGATGAAGGCGCCGCCGACGACGATGTCGGCACCCCCCACCCCCGTCCCCGCCTGAGCTTGCGGGGCCTGGGCTGGGGGCAGGCGCCCCTGTCGACCCCCCCTGGCTGGGTCCGGGGCGAGGCGACCCCTCCCGCCGAGGGGGCCCGCCTCCCTCTTTTCCTCCTCCTTCTTCTTCTTCCTCTTCTCCTCTTCCTCGTCGTCCTCCTCGACCTCCTCGACCACAACAACCGAGGAGGATGGCCCCCGCGAGGGGCTCCAGCAGAGGGCGGATGTCGGGGAGGTTCCCCAGCCCGGTCGCGGCCTCGTACCGCGACAAGGCGTCGTCATCCTCGCCGCTGCTGCCGTCGCCCTCTCCTGACATGGTCTCGGAGGGCGACGGCTCTAAAGGGAGCCCGTCGAGGGCCTGTTGGCGCCGGAGTTTTCTCCGCGCCTCCTTCTCCCTGGACTTCCGGGCCGCCCGCTTCTTGGTCGACTCCTTGGCCGCCTTCTGCTTCGAGGCGCGCTCCCGTCGAGCGTCCCGAGCAGGTTGGTCCTCCGGAACCGGCGGTCGAGTCTCCCGCAACGCCGATAAGTCCTGCGCAATGGCGCCGACCGGATCAGGGGAAGGTCTCAGACGCGAATCGAACTAAAAAGACGAGCGTACTAAGGAGCTTACCACGGGCTCGAACCCCTCAGTGGGCCTCATGGGGAGCCGGTCGGCTTCCTCCGCCTTGAAGGTCCCCACCATCCGGCGGGCTCGGCGAAGCCCCTCCTCGGGGGTGAGGGTCTCATGCGACATCCGGCTCCCCTCCAAAGACGCCTCCGGGGTCATCTGGTCGAGGCGCAGGCGGCGTCGGCACAGCGGCATCACCCGACGACGGTGGAACGCCGTCGCTACTGCCCGCCGCCGTCAGGCCTCGAGCACGAAGCTGCTGCAGCGCCGCCAGCAACGGGTTCAGGCGCGGCTTCTCGACGTCCGGCACGCCGTACACCCAGTTGTCCTCCCGGGCGGTCAGCACGCGGCCGGTATACCTCGGCAGCTGGTTCTCGTCGTTGCGGAGGTAGAACCAGCCCGTATGCCACCCGCTGTTCGAAGAGATGAGGCGCGCCGGGATGTACTGTTCCGTCCGACTCGACCTCAACTGGAGGACGCAGCTCCCTACTCGCACGGCATAGAAGGCGCCCTTCGCTCCCGCGTTCCGCGCGAAAAGCTCAGCCTTGAAAAGGTGGAGCCACAGGTTCCACTGCGGCTCCACCCCGAGGTATCCCTCGCAGACCGCCGCGAAGATGGCGGCCTGCGCAATGGCGTTGGGGGCGAGGTGGTGGAGCTCCACCCGGTAGTAGTGGAGGAGCGCCCGCATGAAGGCTGACGACGGGATACCGAACCCCCGTTCGTGGAAGCTTACGAAGCTCACCACGTAGCCTTCCGGGGGGGGCCGGCTCCCGATGGGTCGACGGCGGCGCGATCCACTCCGGCCGCGACCGGCTCGTCCTCGGCCGCAGCAACCCATCCGCGACCAGCTCCTCCAGCTTCTTCTCCGTCACGGAAGAGGAGGCCCAGCCGTCGGTAGCGAGGAACTGGCTCTTTCCAGCCATCAGCGCCGGCGGGGAGGAAAGGTGTGGGGAAAAAACGGCGGCGGCGGCGGTGATGCGGACGGAAAGCGCAAGGGGGGCTAGGGTTTCCTAAGGCAAAAGATGGCAAGAACGCAAAGAACCGGAGGGGAACACAGACCCCCGGGCCTCGTTTTTATAGACCGGGAAGAAGTTCAACGGCCGCGCGAAAAGGTAGGAATAGTTTCCCGTAATAAATGCGCCCACCTAACCGTCCTTCTTGCCTTACAGGAGCGGGGCACGTGGCCGTCCCCACGCAGTAAACGAACGCCACGCCGCCCACTACCGCGCCGATCTCGCCCTAAAAAGGCGCGCCTGGCTAAACGGGCGGGACGAGATCCGCGGACGGATATTCCGAGATTCC
>CM039605.1:5530213-5550921 GCA_022457205.1 Saccharum spontaneum | reverse complement strand
TTTGAGGGGTGTATAAATACAAACCCCTCCACCTCTTTTAGAGGTCTCTTGCTCATTCAAACATCTGAGAAAACCCTTTAGAGTGCAAGGGAGTGCAAGAGCTCTAGTGAGGATAGAGATTTGAGAATCAAAGTTTGTGATTCCTCACTAGTGATTCGAGAGTAGCAAGTGTGCATCCACCTCCTCATTTGGGCTCGTTGTGGTCAAGTGAGAGTTCTAGCTTGTTACTCTTGGTGATCGCCATCACCTAGACGGCTTGGTGGTGATTGGGAGTTTGGTGATCATCCGGCGGAGCTTGTGGATGACCCAACTCAAGTTGTGAGCGGTTTTGGGTGATTCGCCGCGACGGAGTGTCGAAGAATCAACCCGTAGAGAGCACTTGATCCTTGCGCGGATCAAGGGGGAGCGACACCCTTGCGCGGGTGCTCCAACGAGGACTAGTGGGGAGTGGCGACTCTCCGATACCTCGGAAAAACATCGCCGTGTTCCTTGCCCCTTTACATTCAAGCAATTACTTTCTCGTATTTACTTTCATTGCTTGCTTTACATTCCTAGAATTGCCATGCTAGACTAGGATTGGAAACTAGGGTGCAAAACTTTTTAACGGTAGACTCTCTAGGAACATTAGTAGGCACTAGGGGTGAATTCCGGCTTGTAGGATTTAATTCTTGCAATTAATTTTAGAAAAGCCCAATTCACCCCCCCTCTTGGGCATCTTGATCCTTTCAATTGGTATCGGAGCCGTGTTGCTCCTAATTTAGGCTTTACCGCCTAGAGCAAGATGTCTAACGGGGAAGGACCACCTCCCACCTTTGAGGGGGATGATTTTCCATATTGGAAAATCCGCATGGAGGCGTACCTCGAAGCCATAGATGCCGGGTGTCTTAGAGCCGCAAACCGAAGGGCTTCCCGCTATCAAGGATCCCGCAAACCCCACGGGTGACGAGGAGAAGTACGACCGGTGGAATGCAAAGGCCAAAAATGCACTCTACCGGGGCTTAGGCAAAGATATCTTCAATCGTGTGCGTAATGCAAAGAACGCTCATGATTTGTGGCAAAATCTTTGTGCTCTCCATGAGGGAACTAAGAGTGAGCGTGAGGAACGCTATCATATTGCTTTAAAGAAAATTAATTCTTTTGAGATGCTTCCCAAAGAAAGTGCTAATGAAATGTACACTCGCTTGAATGTTCTTGTAGAGGACCTCAATGCTCTTGGGCTCACTCAAATGAGTCAATCGGATGTTGCAAGGAGGATCTTGAGTGTTCTTCCCGTTGAGAAGTATGGTCACATGTCACCGTGCTTCACCAAAGTGATCTCTCCACCGCAACACCGACTCAAGTATTGGGGAAGATCAACGCTCATGAGATGTACATGCACATCACTCCGGAAGAGGGCTCATCATCTTCCAAGAAGAAAGACTTGGCCTTCAAAGCTAGCCATGACAAGAAGAAGAAGAAGGGCCAAGCCATGATCGTGCAAGAAAGCTCAAGTGAAAGTGATATCGATGATGAATCACTTGCACTCATGGTGAGGAAGACCACCAAGATGCTAAAGAAGCTTAACAAGAGTGGCATCAAGTTCGATGGCAAGAAAAAGAAATTCTTCACAAGTAGCAAGAGAAAGCCCATCTCGGAGATGGATTGCTACAATTGTGGTGAACTTGGCCACCTAGCTCATCAATGCCCTAGACCACCAAAAGACAAGTTCAAGAACAAGAACAAGGGCAAGAAAAATGATTCAAGTGATGAAGAAGATGAGAAGAGGAAGAACAAGCCATACAAGAAGAAGGATGGCAAGAAGAAGGAGTTCTACAAGAAGAAGAAGGGTGGAAAGGCTTATATTGTTGGTGATTGGCTCACCGACATTGAATCATCTTGTGGCTCCTCCGAAGATGAGAGCGATGATGAGAAAGAGAAGGTTGCCGCATTTGTGATGGGGCCATCATCTTCACCGACATCTTCACCACCACCTTCACCGCCTTCCTCACCATCTTCGTCCACTACTCACCTATGCCTTATGGCCAAGGGTGAACGTAAGGTACAAAATCATGATAGTGATGATGATGATGATAGTGATAGTGATGATGAATTTGATGCACCTTCTTATGATGAACTTGTAAAATTGCTAAACAAATACACTAAAATCATAAGAAGGACAAGAAGTGAAAATGATGATCTTCAAAATGAAAATGAATCACTCTCATCTAAGCTTGAAAATGCTCAAAAGACTAGTGGTGAGCTTAGAGATCAAAATGAAATTATGTCTTCCACTCTCAAGGAGCTCAAAACCTCTAACAAAGAGCTTAAAGATCAATATGATAAACTTGAGAGGAAGCATGATGAGCTCATCACTAGACATAGCTCTCTAAAAGACAAGTACACCACATTAAAAATTGACTATGATAGTCTTGTGGTTGCTAATGAACTTGCTCTTGAAACACATGATGCTACTAACCATGTTGTTAAGTGTGATATAGCTACATCATGTGATGATTTGATCATTGAAAGCATTGAGCAAGGTTCTAGTAGCAAAGGCAAGAGTGTGGTTGAGTCATGCAACCATGATGATTATGCCAGGATCAAGTGTGAGAATGAGAAGCTTGCAAATGAGAACAAGAAGCTCAAAGGTTTGATGGCTCTTGAGAAGCAAACAACAAATGAGTCACTCATTGAAGAGAACAAGAAGCTCAAGTAAGAAAAAGAGCATCTCAAGACCGGCCTAAGCAAGTTCACAAGAGGCCAATATTTGCAAAGTGAGCTCCTCATGAACACCGTGATGAAAATGGATAGAAGTGGTATTGGGTACTTGGCAAATCAAGAGAAGAAGGCAAAAGCTCAACAACAAAGCAAATCAAGGCCCAAGCCAAAGAGATGTGTTGAGTGTGGTCAAGAAGGTCATTTTGCTCATGAATGCAAAACTCCACCACCACAACCCTTGCCCAAGCATGCTAGACCCTTTGCCTTCAATGCTCATTACATGCTAAGAAAAGATTCAAATGGAAAGATGAAAGTCATGTTTTTGGGTCCTCCAAACAAGAATAGGCCAAAGAAAATATGGGTTGCCAAGTCACTAGTTGAGAAAGTCAAGGGCCCCTCTCAAGTTTGGGTCCCTAAACAAAAAGTTTAATCTCTTGTGTGTAGGTGAACTACAAGACCGGTGGATCTCATTGGGTTATTGATAGTGGTTGCACTCAACATATGACCGGTGATCCTCGTATGTTCACCTCAATTGAAGAGAATGGGATATGCCAAGAGAAGATCACATTTGGAGATAATTCAAAGAGCAAAGTCAAGGGTATAGGAAAGATTGCAATATCAAATGATCACTCACTCTCAAATGTGCTCTATGTTGCTTCATTGAGTTTTAACTTGTTATCCGTTGGGCAACTTTGTGATCTTGGCTTCCAATGCTTGTTCACACCAAATGAAGTTGAAGTTTCAAAGATAGATGACAAGCAAGTGATATTCAAAGGCTTTAGATATAACAATCTTTATCTTGTTGACTTCACCTCCGAAGATGTAAATTTGATGACATGTTTGTTCACCAAGACCTCACTTGGTTGGCTTTGGCATAGGAGGCTTGCACACGTTGGAATGAGCACTCTCAACAAGCTATTGAAGAAAGAACTAGTAAGAGGATTGAAGGATGTGAAGTTCGAAAAGGACAAACCTTGTAGTGCATGTCAAGCGGGCAAACAAGTTGCAAACACTCATCCCACCAAGGCTTTCATGTCAACCTCAAGAGTGCTAGAACTTCTACACATGGATTTGTTCGGGCCTACAACATACAAGAGCTTGGGTGGTAATCTCTATTGTCTTGTGATAGTGGATGACTACTCAAGATATACATGGACCTTCTTCCTTCATGACAAATCCGAAGTGGCAAGTTGCTTCAAGAAGTTTGCAAAGAGAGCTCAAAATGAATTTGAAGTCAAGATAAAGAAGATTAGAAGTGACAATGGGAAAGAGTTTGACAACACCAACATTGAAGCTTATTGTGATGAAATTGGAATCAAGCATGAAGTTTCTTCAACCTACACTCCTCAACAAAATGGTGTAGTTGAGAGAAAGAACCGGACTTTGATCACCCTTGCAAGAACAATGTTAGATGAGTACAATACTCCGGAAAAGTTTTGGGCCGAGGCAATCAACACCGCATGCTATGCTTCAAATCGCCTCTTCCTCCAAAAGTTTCTTGGCAAGACCCCCTATGAGTTGCTAAATGGAAAGAAGCCGGACGTCTCATTCTTCCGGGTGTTTGGTTGCAAATGCTACATCTACAAGAAGCGTCAACACCTAGGGAAGTTTCAAAGACGTTGTGATATTGGTTTTCTTGTTGGTTACTCATCAAAGTCCAAAGCATATAGAGTATTTAACCATACCACCGGTTTGGTTGAAGAAACATATGATGTGGAATTTGATGAATCTAACGGCTCCCAAGGAGCAATTGAGAATTGTGATGATGTAGGTGATGAACCCTTGAGGGAGGCCATGAAGAACATGCCGGTGGGAGACATCAAGCCAAAAGATGATGAAGACGATGTGCAAATCATTGATCCACCATCTTCATCACGTGTGCCTCAAGATGATGACAAGGATGAGAGAGTTGAAAATGAAGATACTTATGTCTCTCATGAACAAGCCGAGGCACAAGCACAAGATGTTGATGCTCCCCATCCACCTCCTCAAGTGGTTGATAGAAGAAACTCACCTCTACTTCAAGCTCATCCACAAGAACTCATCATAGGGAGTCCTACAAAGGGAGTAATGACTCGATCTCAAAAGCTAGCTTCTTTCGTTGAACATCACTCTTTTGTCTCTTGTGTTGAACCTAAGAATGTAGAAGAAGCTCTTCAAGATCCGGATTGGGTGAATGCCATGCATGAAGAATTGAACAACTTCACCCGCAACCAAGTTTGGACACTTGAAGAGCATCCTAAAGGTGCAAGAGTCATTGGAACCAAGTGGGTGTTCCGAAACAAGCAAGATGACCAAGGCATAGTAGTGAGGAACAAGGCAAGACTAGTTGCAAAGGGGTTCTCTCAAGTTGAAGGCCTTGATTTTGGAGAGACCTTTGCACCCGTTGCAAGACTTGAAGCCATTCGTATCCTCCTTGCATATGCATCACATCATGATATGAAATTATATCAAATGGATGTGAAAAGTGCATTCTTAAATGGCTTTATAAATGAACTAGTCTATGTCAATCAACCTCCCGGGTTTGAAGACCCTAGATATCCTAATCATGTTTATAGGTTGTCCAAGGCGCTATATGGGCTCAAGCAAGCCCCTAGAGCGTGGTATGAGCGCCTCCGGGACTTCCTCGTTGAGAAGGGCTTCACCATCGGGAAGGTTGACACCACACTATTCACCAAGAAGCTTAATGGGGAGATCTTCATTTGTCAAGTATATGTTGATGATATCATCTTCGGGTCAACAAATGAAGATTATTGCAAGGAGTTTGGTGAATTGATGTCGAAGGAGTTCGAGATGTCAATGATTGGTGAGCTCACATTCTTCCTTGGTTTTCAAGTCAAGCAAATGAGAGAAGGGATTTTCATCTCTCAAGAAAAGTATACCAAGGATCTTCTCAAAAGATTCAAGATGGAAGAATGCAAGCCAATCAAGACCCCAATGCCATCAAATGGACATCTCGACCTAGATGAGGGAGGTAAACCGGTTGATCAAACTCTCTACCGTTCTATGATTGGTAGCTTGTTGTACCTTACCGCATCTAGGCCCGATATCATGTTTAGTGTGTGCGTGTGTGCTCGCTTTCAAGCGTGCCCTAAAGAACCTCACTTAAGTGCCGTAAAAAGAATCCTAAGATATCTTAAGCACACCCCAAGTATTGGTTTATGGTACCCCAAAGGAGCTAGATTCCAACTAGTTGGCTATTCCGATTCGGATTATGCCGGTTGCAAAATTGATAGAAAAAGCACATCCGGAGGATGCCATTTGCTTGGGAGATCACTAGTATCTTGGTCATCTAAAAAGCAAAATAGTGTGGCTTTGTCCACCGCCGAGGCGGAATACATTGCCGCGGGGGCTTGTTGTGCACAAATCTTATATATGAAACAAACCCTCCTAGACTATGGAGTTGTTCTTGAAAAGGTGCCACTTTTATGTGACAATGAAAGTGCCGTTAAAATTGCTAACAATCCGGTACAACACTCTCGCACCAAGCACATTGATATCCGCCATCACTTTCTAAGAGATCACGTTGCTAAAAATGACATATCACTAGAAGGTGTACGAAGTGAAAATCAATTAGCGGATATCTTCACTAAACCTTTGGACGAGGCTACCTTTTGTAGGCTAAGAAGTGAACTTAATGTGCTTGATTCAAGTAACTTTAAAAAATGAGCGCGTGTTGTCCCTTGCATTGCATTGTATCATATGTCATGTTTACCTTATCGCAATGCATTTAGGGCTTGGCTAACACGGTTACGATAACCCTCCTTCGGAGGAGTGAAGAAGCCTAACCGTGGATCAAACTTGACAAGCAACCTAGCTTTACTTTCTTGTATTGCATTGCATATGCATGGTTGTTTGTTTGTCGTTCTTTTTCGGTTTAGCTTTGAGCAACCTCTGTGTTCGTCCATGAATAGAGAGAGCATTTGACGCTCCTAAAGGTCCAAAAACTCTATTGCATGGCCATACGTTGCTCCTCGGGTGTTTATTGCCTATTTTCGTAAAAATAATACTAGCCTAAGGCAAAATACTTTGAAAAATTTGAGGGTTTGAGTGAGGTCACTCATATCAGGTTCCAATTGGTGTTTTTTTGTGTCTCTTTGAATTGGAACTTGATTGGGAGAAGTCGCGTCGAAGTTCGAAACGAAGAATGGCGAAAAACAGCGACCGGACGCTGCACCGGACGCAGTGTTGCTGCACCACCGCGTCCGGTCCCGGTGTCCACCAGCGCGTCCGGTTTTCCAGAAGACAAAGTCCAGATCTAGGCACCGGACGCTGCACCGGACGCGCCTCTGATCACCACCGCGTCCGGTCCCGGCTACCACCACCGCGTCTGGTGCTCCGCGATGAATTCCCGAGCACTCAGCCATCGGACTCTGACCGCGTCCGGTCTGTCCTCACCGGACGCGCCCGGTGACTCCAGGCGCTTACTGGAGTGTCACCGGACGCTGCACCACCACGTCCGGTGATTTTGACCACCGCGTCCGGTGCTACCGAATCAAGCGGATCTCAGCCCTCATAAAACCGAATCGTTTTTCTCTGTTTTTCCTCATCCGCTCGACATCCGCCGCCGCCGTGCCCTAGTCGCCGTTCTGCCGCTCCCGCGCTTCATCCTCGCCGCCGGCGAGCCTCCACGCGTCGCGCCCTTGCTCTCCGGCGAGCCTTGCCGCCCTCTCGCACTGCCCGCGCTGCCCAGCCCCGCTGTGCCCTCGTTCGCGCCCGCTGCTCGCCACATCGCGCCGCCGCCAAAAATCACCGCCGACGAGCCTCCACCCGCCAAGAGCCGGCCACCTGCCACCACAGTGGTATCCCCCAGCGCCGCAGCTCACCCCTGTGCTCCCGTGCCCTCGCTTCCTTCCTTCGGCCGAGATTTGCACCTAGGGTTTACCCCTAAACCCTAGCTTAGGGTTTGATAACCCTAACTCGAGGTAACGGCGCGTTCTCGATTCCGTTTTCGATTCAAGTCCTTTCAATTCTCTCGTTAGGGCTTGCCGTTGACCATAACCTTTCATTGCTATCTCGATTGGTCGTTTCAGTGCTCGATCGCCGATCTCGGGGGTTTTCGCGAACTAGGTCACCTCGTCCCTTCACCGTCGTCTCGTCGATCCGAGGTAGCTTAGCGTCGTTTCTTTTCGTATCTCACGTGCTTGCTATCTAGGATTTCGTATCTTTAGATGTATATGTGCTTATAGTATATCTCTCTATTCCATACGTGCAGCGAGTCAGTCGGTGTGCCGGGTCAGTTCTGGTTGCTAAATCCGAGGCCAAGCCTGCGGATACGGATTGAGGCCAAGCCTCTCGAGTGTCAGTTCATCATCTCACAGAGGTTTTCAGGCAGTCAGTCAGCATGGTGCGTTGCAAGAACGCCGGAGGTGCTCCTGGTGACGGGGACAACAGTCCTCCCCGTCGTGATGAGATTGCGCGCGGTAAGCGCATCAAGATTGCAGCCAGGAAGAAGAGGAGGACACTTTCAGATGCAGAGGTCGCTCAGGCAGTGGCAGACGCCGCAGAGCAGGCAGAGAGAGGTGGCAGACGCAGTGGGTTACACATAGGCGAGCGTCGCTTTCATCTTGAAGGTCGACAGCTCGGCACTGAGGCCACTGAGGGCACCGAGACTACAGCACCGTCAGAGCAGATGTCAGTTGATCCACCCTCAGAGCAGACACAGGCTACAGAGACTACACCCGCTACTGAGGCTACCCAGACCACTGAGGCTCCACAGGCCACTGAGGATACAGAGGAGCAGGCAGCTCAGTCTCCACCACGTCGCCGCTCCACACGTGCCCGTTCACAGGTGACACCCAGGCCAGAGGGCCCGCGTCGTGGTGCACGACCTCCTCCCAGAGTTAGAGGGTCACCCCCGGTCGAGCACTTAGACCTGAGGGGTGCTTCTTCACGTCAGGTGAAGAGTTTGAGGTTTGTGGAGGTCAGCCGATGGTTTCCACCTGTCAGAGATCCCAGAGCTTCAGAGGGTTTCTATACCCCACTTCAGGAGGACTTCTACAGGGCCCTAGTTGACAGTGGCATTGCTTTCAGACCTCAGAGGGTATGTCGACTAGAGGCATTGGTTGATGTTGTGGGAGAGCAGCTCTGTCCTCACCTGTCCTATCTGCCTGGCTTATCAGATCTACTTGGACGGACAGGTGCTTACTGCGGCACATGGGTCAGGGAGTTCTATGCTTCTTTGTGGATTGATCCTACCCATGAGTTTATTCACTTCGCATTCAGAGGCCGCGACCACAGACTCTACAGCTCCAGAGCCCGAGAGATCCTCAGACTACCTGCTTCTGACACGAGGATCCACCAGTTGTGCTATGGTCAGACTCCACCTCCCAGACGCCCTCACGGCGGTTCAGTGCCACCCACCGACCTGGTTCGACCCTGCTTTCGCGAGCCTTTTGGCGAAGGGTCACGCCGTACACCTGCCAGTCTGACGCCTCTTACCAGAGATCAGGGCTGAGATTGCCAACACTACTACAGCATTCCCTGATTATGACATCAGACAGCTTTGGGCTTCAGTTACTAGAGAGCAGGCTCCAGCACCAGGACAGCGTGAGCGCCCTGATGTTCCTGAGACAGCAGCTGAGCAGGACGCTAGAGTTGACGAGCTTGCCGAGGCAGAGCTCGCAGACCTTGACACTCAGCCTGCTGAGATACCTGAGGATGTCACTTCTGACAGCACTGATGAGGATTACCAGCCCATCCCCAGGTACCGGTCTCCTCGGTCTCACGACCACGAGGCCGGTGGATCTGGCTCAGCCTCCCGCTCAGACCCAGCCATGGTGGCTATCCTTGAGAGGTTGACCCAGGCTCAGGAGCAGCAGCAGCAGCAGATACAGCGCCAGGCACAGGATACAGCTGCAGCACTAGCACAGATTCAGGCTCGCCAGGACGAGTTTCAGCGACAGCAGCTAGAGATCCAGAGGCAGCAGGTTGAGATGCAGCGACAGAGTCAGCAGCAGTACATGGATCTTCTGCGGCATCTCATCACAGTTGGGGTTCCTCCGCCTGCATCTATCATGGCTCCGGCTTTGCATTCCAGCGGTCCATCAAGTCAGGGACAGCCGAGCTTTCAGTTTACATCTCCACAGCAGCAGGTTCCCTAGTCTTTTCAGTCCCCGAGCTTCACACCTATCCATACGGGGTTTACACCGTCAGACCAGACTCGCCCGTATCTCCTGACAGGCACACCCATTGGTGATTTCAGTGCCACCTACAGCGAGTTGACTGGTCAGCCGACACCCTCGCACACGACTACGTTTCACACTTCGTCAGGGTTGTCAGCTTCCGAGGCAGTCGTTCCACCAGTGACAGGGACTGGGACTACAGAGACCCTTCCGTCTTCAGTTGCCTCGACAGACCCCCCAGCTACTGGCGCACTTCAGGCTCAGGTCACTCAGACAGATCCACTTGTTGCTACACAGTCAGCGCCTGTTCCTGCTCAGACCCAGACCGCTTCGCAGCCACGAGCTTCTTCAGAGGGTCAGCCAAATAGCTCAGACTCCGAGGGCGATTCGCTTCACTTCGTGATCACTCCGCGCACCTCGGCACCCGACACGACTCCGTCTGTCCCCCCGTCAGATTAGCTTAGCTTTTTGGCGCTTGATGCCAAAGGGGGAGAGAGAGTAGTTTCAGGGGGAGTTTGTTAGTGGGTTTTCGTTTTTCGTGTGCTACATTCATGCATATCATGTTTATTTTCAGCACTGCATTCGTGTGACATTGTCGTCGAGTCGTAAAACTTCGAGTCTTAATGTCTTATTCGTCACTGTGATTAATATATGTCACCGTTCTAGCTATAGCTCTAAGGTTGTGCTTCCGTGCCTTACTCCGATTTCTTATGAGCTATATCTTTATGTGTACTAACGCTTTATGTCTTATCTTATGAAGTACACTCTTTTGGCTTGGAGTGCATAAGCAATTACTAATCCTTTATGCTTATTGTCTTTTGCTTATGTGAACCAAGCATGCTCGAAAACCTTCACTCTAATCCTTTGAAACTTAATGTTGTCATCAATCACCAAAAAGGGGGAGATTGAAAGCATCTAGGCCCCAAGGTTCGGTTTCGGTAATTAATGACAACACTTTATTACCATGACTAACGTGTGTTTTGCAGAAACTTGGTAAGTTAGGTCATGGAGGTGATAACTGCTTTGAGCACTGTGGTATTCGTGTCCCTTGATGGAAATTGTCGGTGTCCAGACCCAAGGGGGTCCTAAACCAACGAGTAAAATGCTGCGTGTCCCTTTCCTGGATGGTGATGCAAGGAGAACACACGGGGGTTTATCCTGGTTCGGGCAAAAGAAGGCCCTACGTCCAGCGGGGGTGAGAGAGATTTGTATTTCCTTGCACCGAGGTGCTTGCGTAGGGGTTACAAGCTTGCGAGAGAGGGTGTCGAGCCCAAGTCTCAAAAGGGGAAAAGAAAGAGTACAAGATGATTGCTTGAGATGTTGGTCGCTACGTGGTGTGTGTGTAGCTGTTCGTCTGATTCTCCCCCCCTTGTAGAGCCCCGGCCTTCCCTTTTATAGGACGTGAGGAGACCAAGACAACGGGGGCCTTGAAACGATGTTTTGTCGATCCCTGTTTGAGATAACTGTAGCGACGTACCCTAGGAGTGGGAGGCCATCCCTGGGCACGTGATGTCGTAGAAGGTGAGGTGCCGAAATGACCCGGAGCGCCGTGCCATACCGTCCTTTCTTCCCTGTTGCGCCGTGTCGGTGGTCGAGGTCGGGTCGAGGTAGGGTCGAGGCCGAACGGATAAGTCCGAATCCCCGGAATTACGGCATACGGACCTTGTCGTACTCTCCCTCGAGGGTTAATAGTGACGCACAGGACGAGGTATGGTGGGTATAGTGACGTTTTTCACCTCCCATCACGGGATGGGCGGTAAAACAGTGAAAACTGACACAGGTATTGTTCCCACGCCGATCCAGACCGTGGCCATGCCGGTAGGTGACGGTTGGTAGGTTGCATTAAATGCTCTGACTTTTCGTCCCGTGGTAGGTAGAGACTGATGGGGTCGAGCGCCTCGACCCGGGCTCACGCGAGTCGTAACGCTCCTGGGGGGCGGTCGAGCCCCGCGCGGGTCGGAGCTCGGTCGAGGCCTCCCGTCGAGGGGGCCTCGTACGAGCCGGAGACAGGACGCGGTCGAGGCATTTCGTCGAGCCGGCCTCGTACGAGGCGGACCTGTCGCACGTAATGGGTTGTGCTTTATCGTGACTTAATCGTTTTAGTTTTTATTATCGTTAAATGTGGGTACCCCTATACTATTGGTACCGACAGTAGCCCCCGAGCCTTTAGGTGAGTGGACGTTCACTCTCCTTGAGGCTTTTTATCGATGAACTGGAGTCATAGCGCCGTTTATCTTTCTTAATAGGAAGGCCTAGGTGTTCTCAGTACTTTTCCGGTGGGGGCGCGCGAGCGCACCCGCCGGGTGTAGCCCCCGAGGCCTCGGTGGAGTATTGAGAAAATCTCCTCCGAGGTCTTGTTTATATTTTATCAGGGAGTAATTGATGCGGCCGAGCCCCCGAGCCTCGCGCGCACGAGGTCGATCAGAGTCCCTACCGTCTTTCGTTGTCCGTCCCTCGCGCTCTTTCTTCGGAAAGGAAGAGGAGGGGTGGGGAACGTCGTACTACCCCGTTTGGGCGAGTCCGGCGATCTCCGGTGAGCTGCTAGCGGGGAGATTCGAGTGAGAGTTCGTGCTCCAGTCGTTAGGAGTCGGCTTGTGGCCCGGAGGCACTCTACGAAAATGCCAAGGAGTGGTCGTGCGGATGTCGGTTCCCTTCGACGGGATCCAAGGGCTCGTTGCCTCCCCCGTGGGGATTCCTGCTTCGACCTCGTCCTCTGGCCTCGAATACGTCCTGGGGTGCCTCGAGAGCGTGGCTCGAGCCCTGGCCATGTATGAGCGCATCCCTGGTCGTCCCTTGCTCTGTGCTCGAGGGCGGCTGTCGAAACCCAGGTCGAGGGCCAGCCTCTGTTCCCTCGAGACTTAAAGCGGGCCCGGAGCCCGTTAGCGGAATCTCGGAATATCCGTCCGCGGATCTCGTCCCGCCCGTTTAGCCAGGCGCGCCTTTTTAGGGCGAGATCGGCGCGGTAGTGGGCGGCGTGGCGTTCGTTTACTGCGTGGGGACGGCCACGTGCCCCGCTCCTGTAAGGCAAGAAGGACGGTTAGGTGGGCGCATTTATTACGGGAAACTATTCCTACCTTTTCGCGCGGCCGTTGAACTTCTTCCCGGTCTATAAAAACGAGGCCCGGGGGTCTGTGTTCCCCTCCGGTTCTTTGCGTTCTTGCCATCTTTTGCCTTAGGAAACCCTAGCCCCCTTGCGCTTTCCGTCCGCATCACCGCCGCCGCCGCCGTTTTTCCCCACACCTTTCCTCCCCGCCGGCGCTGATGGCTGGAAAGAGCCAGTTCCTCGCTACCGACGGCTGGGCCTCCTCTTCCGTGACGGAGAAGAAGCTGGAGGAGCTGGTCGCGGATGGGTTGCTGCGGCCGAGGACGAGCCGGTCGCGGCCGGAGTGGATCGCGCCGCCGTCGACCCATCGGGAGCCGGCCCCCCCGGAAGGCTACGTGGTGAGCTTCGTAAGCTTCCACGAACGGGGGTTCGGTATCCCGTCGTCAGCCTTCATGCGGGCGCTCCTCCACTACTACCGGGTGGAGCTCCACCACCTCGCCCCCAACGCCATTGCGCAGGCCGCCATCTTCGCGGCGGTCTGCGAGGGATACCTCGGGGTGGAGCCGCAGTGGAACCTGTGGCTCCACCTTTTCAAGGCTGAGCTTTTCGCGCGGAACGCGGGAGCGAAGGGCGCCTTCTATGCCGTGCGAGTAGGGAGCTGCGTCCTCCAGTTGAGGTCGAGTCGGACGGAACAGTACATCCCGGCGCGCCTCATCTCTTCGAACAGCGGGTGGCATACGGGCTGGTTCTACCTCCGCAACGACGAGAACCAGCTGCCGAGGTATACCGGCCGCGTGCTGACCGCCCGGGAGGACAACTGGGTGTACGGCGTGCCGGACGTCGAGAAGCCGCGCCTGAACCCGTTGCTGGCGGCGCTGCAGCAGCTTCGTGCTCGAGGCCTGACGGCGGCGGCAGTAGCGACGGCGTTCCACCGTCGTCGGGTGATGCCGCTGTGCCGACGCCGCCTGCGCCTCGACCAGATGACCCCGGAGGCGTCTTTGGAGGGGAGCCGGATGTCGCATGAGACCCTCACCCCCGAGGAGGGGCTTCGCCGAGCCCGCCGGATGGTGGGGACCTTCAAGGCGGAGGAAGCCGACCGGCTCCCCATGAGGCCCACTGAGGGGTTCGAGCCCGTGGTAAGCTCCTTAGTACGCTCGTCTTTTTAGTTCGATTCGCGTCTGAGACCTTCCCCTGATCCGGTCGGCGCCATTGCGCAGGACTTATCGGCGTTGCGGGAGACTCGACCGCCGGTTCCGGAGGACCAACCTGCTCGGGACGCTCGACGGGAGCGCGCCTCGAAGCAGAAGGCGGCCAAGGAGTCGACCAAGAAGCGGGCGGCCCGGAAGTCCAGGGAGAAGGAGGCGCGGAGAAAACTCCGGCGCCAACAGGCCCTCGACGGGCTCCCTTTAGAGCCGTCGCCCTCCGAGACCATGTCAGGAGAGGGCGACGGCAGCAGCGGCGAGGATGACGACGCCTTGTCGCGGTACGAGGCCGCGACCGGGCTGGGGAACCTCCCCGACATCCGCCCTCTGCTGGAGCCCCTCGCGGGGCCATCCTCCTCGGTTGTTGTGGTCGAGGAGGTCGAGGAGGACGACGAGGAAGAGGAGAAGAGGAAGAAGAAGAAGGAGGAGGAAAAGAGGGAGGCGGGCCCCTCGGCGGGAGGGGTCGCCTCGCCCCGGACCCAGCCAGGGGGGTCGACAGGGGCGCCTGCCCCAGCCCAGGCCCCGCAAGCTCAGGCGGGGACGGGGGTGGGGGTGCCGACATCGTCGTCGGCGGCGCCTTCATCGGGCGTGAAGACCCGAGGCCAGTTGGCCTCGGAGGCGCAGAAAGCGCGTAGCGGCGCACCGGTGAGAGCCCCGAGGAGCGCCCGGCCCGTGGGTGGGGCTGCCGCGAGGCCGCCGCCCGCGACCTCGAGCGGCTCGGACCGTGGGGGGTCGAGGCCCCTGGTGCCGATTTCTGGGTAAGCTTCTGAACAGAAAGGGACCCGTCTTATTTCCTGATTTCGTCGATCGACTCATCCTTTATTTTTCAGGCTGAAGCGGAAGGCGGAGACCATGGGGCCCACCCCCGTGAAGTCCCTTCGAGCCAGCGCCTCCGTCCTTAACCGGTCGGCGGCACAGGACGCTGCCTGGGTCCGCGAAGTCGAGGCGGCGAAGGAGCGCCGTCGGCAACGGGAGGCCGCGGGTGCCTCGACGGCTGTCGGCCCCGATCCTGCGGTGGCGGGGTCGGAGCCGGCAAGGATGGTGGCGCCCGGCCCGGTCGAGGCGGAGCCCAAGGCGCTGCCCTCGGCTGAGGCCACCGTCGAGGTGGCCACGGAGGAGGCGGCCGCAGAGGCGACCGCGGAGGGGGCTGCACCAGCGCCGGAGCAGGAGGTGGCGCCGGCGAGGGAGCCGCAGCCGCGGCAGGACCTACTGGTGCGGCTGGTGGGCATGACGGAAGGTGGGGCCGTCGGGCCTTCTGCCGGAGCCCCGGAGGCGGCGGCGCCGGAAGTTGAGGCGCCGGTCGCGGGGGTACCGGCGGTGGGAGCGCCGGCGTCCGAGCCGCCGTCGGGCGAGATACCGGCCGCAGGGGCGTCCACGGCAGAAGTGCCGGCTCCGGAGGCACTGGCTGCCGAGGGGCCGGTCACTGCCGAGGGACAGGCGCCCGTGGTCATCGTCCTCGACGACGCCCCCCTGGACAAGGCAAAGGAGATCGTGGGGGCCGAGGAGGGCGAGACCACAAGCCGGGTGGAAGCCTCGGCCCCTGCCGGGGGTGCGAGCGAAGCCGGCCCTTCTTCCGGGCCGGGAGGTGCCCCGGCTGGGGCGTCATCGTCGTGGCCGGACTTCGCCGCGCTGGCGATAGCGCGGGCCGAGGAGGAGATCCCGAGGTGGGGAGGGCCGCCCCTTGCGTTCAAGGATGCCGCAAACCTCGACGGCGAGCCCATCCTCGTCCTGAACGACAGGGATGAGGTCCACCGCTGGCAGTACCTCGAGGGCGTCCGCCAACACCTCGCTCGGCTGCTCAGCGTGGCGTCCGACGCTGTTACGCGGGGCATGCTGGACGCCACGGAGGTATGACCAAGTCGCCGGCTTACTCCGTGGGTCTTCGTGTCTTTTTCCCTTGGACTCATTACGTTTTTTGATTTTTCTTGAATTAGGAACTCAAAGAGGCCTCCCGCCGAAAGTCACTCTTCATCCGGGGTGAGAGTGGTGTGTGGGCGTCGCTGTCTCGGCAACGGGCCCTGGTCGAGGAGACTCAGAAGAGGCTCGCCGATCGGTCCGCTGAGATGGCGGAACTGCGCACCGCCTACTCGACGGTGAAGGAAGAGGCGATCCAGGCATGGGCGGCGGAAGCCTCGATGCGCACCGAGGTGGACAAGGCCCGGGAAGAGGCTGCCCAGGTCCGCCGAGACCTCGAGCCCCTGTCGGCGCGGGTCAAGGAGCTCGAGGAGGACGTCTCCCAGGCTGGCCGTCAGCGGGACGCCCTCAACGTCCAAATCGGGCAGGTGACAGCCCAGCTTGGGGCGCTGAAGGGCGAGGTCTCGGTGCTGAATGGGGCCGTCCAGGAGAAGGACGCGGCGCTCCAGACCGCCCTCCAAGAGATCGAGGCCCTGAAGGCGGCCGTTCGTGAGAAGGACAGCGCCCTCCTGGGGCTCGAGCGGACGTGCGGGGGGCTCCGCGACGAGGTCGTGGGTTTGAAGACCCATGTTGGAGGTAAGTAGCTCGTAGCAGCTATGTGGCTGAGGCGGCGTGTCAGGTGCTAATCTGCCTTGTTGTATTTCAGAGCTGGAGCGCGAGAACCAGGAGGCCCACTCGACCGCGAACTCCCTGCAGAGCCTCCTGGAAGCCGAGACGCAGAGGACCCAGCTGCTCCAGGGCGCGATCACCTCGGTGTGTGACGGTCTGGGGGTCGAGCCCGACGTCGACACCGGAGAAGATGCTCCGGGGAACTCCTTCGTCCGTCGGGTAGCGGCGCTAGGTCACCTCGCCCGGGAGAAGATACGGGACAGCCTCCACCACGGCGTGAAGAGGGCGCTGGCCGTCGTTCGCTCGGGCTTTGTGTTCGACATGGAGCTCGTCGCCGACGGCTTCATCACAGACCCGGAGCGGACGGACGCGGAGAACGCGGACGCTTGCTTGGATCTGATCGAAGCCGCGGAGGGGCCTGGGAGCCGTCTGGCCTCGCTCTTTGAGCCCGAGGTGGTGCCGCCCGCTGACGACGAAGGCCTGTGAGCCAAATCTGGGCATGGGGGCCCGTGTAATAAGTTAGTTATTTTGAATTTTGGTCGTGGTGGCCTCAGGGGCCTTAAGAACTCAAAACTTAAACTAGTTCGTGACGGATCTAGTTTTATTCGAGCCTTTTTTCCCTTTCGGCTTGGGTTGTGTTCTCGTACGATTTACTTAACACGCAGCCGCGCCCTTTGGCGTAGGGAGCGAGTGGAGGTACCGTAGCCTCGGGGGCGTAAGTGATCTCGCGGCTCGACTACCCTCGAGCTCCAGGGTGCTCTCGCGGCCTCGTAGATCGCGTGAGAAACTGACCTAAGCGGCAGGGAGTGTGCTGCTCTCTTTCAAAGTTAGGAACGGTTATAAGACCTACTTAGCGTGCGGTCGCGCCCCTAGAAGGCATGAGGGGTGAGTGGAGGTACCGTAGCCCCGGAGGCTTAGGTGATATTCCTGGCTCGAGGGCCCTCTCGCACCTTAGGGTGCTCTTGCAGCGAAGTCGATCGGAAAAGTGGTTCTTAAATTTAAAGGAGAGTACACGTTTTTTCAGGGACTGGGGTGTTCCCCCCTTGTAGCCTCCGAGGGAGGGTCGATTCTGGGAGTGCAGAGTCGATCCTTCCTCATTGTGAAACGAAAGTTTGAACATTGCTGTATTCTTTATTGATGAAAAAGGAAATACAAGGCCTCGAGGCTTTCTAAGGAAAAAAGCGACGTAGCTGTTCAATGTTCCAAGCGTTGGTGAAGATTTCGCCTTTCTCGTTGGATAGCTTGTAAGTGCCCGGCTTTAGTACTTCTGCGATGATGTACGGTCCTTCCCATGGTGGCGTGAGCTTGTGGCGTCCCTTGGTGTTCTGGTTCCGACGTAGCACCAAATCGCCGACATTGAGGTCACGCCTGCGTATGTGTCTGTCGTGGTAGCGTCGGAGACCCTGCTGGTACCTGGCAGAATGCAACAAAGCCACATCTCGGGCTTCCTCGAGCTGGTCGAGGGCGTCCTCTCTTGCGGCGTCGTTATTTCTTTCGTTGTAGGCTTTTAACCTTGGGGATCCGTATTCTATCTCAGTCGGAAGCATAGCCTCGGACCCGTAGACTAAGAAGAACGGAGTGAACCCCGTGGCTCGACTCGGCGTTGTTCTCAGGCTCCACAGGACCGAGGGTAGCTCGGTGGCCCATCTTTTGCCGTGTTTGTTTAGCTTGTCGAAAATTCTGGGTTTCAGGCCTTGCAGGAGCATGCCATTGGCACGCTCTACTTGGCCGTTCGTTTTTGGATGAGCTACGGCCGACCAGAGGACGCGAATGTGATGGTGGTCACAGAAATCCAGAAACTTTTTACCAGTGAACTGGGTGCCGTTGTCAGTGATAATGCAGTTCGGAACCCCAAATCGATGGACGATATCGGTAAAGAAAATCACAGCTTGTTCGGACCTAATACTGGTGATGGGACGAGCCTCGATCCACTTGGAAAACTTGTCGATTGCGACAAGCAAATGGGTGAAGCCACCAGTAGTTCTTTTCAGCGGTCCGACGAGGTCGAGCCCCCAAACGGCAAACGGCCACGTGATGGGAATGGTTTGTAGAGCATGTGCCGGGAGGTGAGTCTGCCTTGCATAGTACTGACAACCTTCGCAGGAGCGTACTAGCTTGACGGCGTCGGAGACCGCGGTCGGCCAATAGAACCCTTGTCTAAAGGCGTTCCCGACGAGGGTTCGAGGCGCAGCGTGGTGACCGCAAGCCCCCGAGTGCAGGTCGTTGAGCAGGTCCCTGCCTTCCTTGTTTGTGATGCAACGTTGGAGAATGCCCGTAGGGCTGCGGCGGTACAGCTCCCTACTGTCACCAATGATCACAAAGGTTTTGGCCCGTCGAGCGATCCGTCGGGCCTCGGTCTTACTCGAGGGGAGGTCCCCTTGGATAAGATAGTCGAGGTATTGTGAGCGCCAATCAGTCTCGATGTCAGATGGTGGGGTCGATCTCTCCACCTGCATGGCCTCGGCCCCGGCCGAGGGGGCCCCTGCCTCTGGTGGGGGGTCGAGTGACGACCCGTCGACCCCTCCGTCCAACCCAAGGTCGACGGATGGCCGTTGGAGATCTTTTGCGAAAACGTCGGGTGGGACCGTAGTTCGACTTGACGCGATTTTTGCGAGTTCATCGGCGGCCTCATTATATTTGCGTGCTATGTGGTTGAGCTCGAGGCCATGAAATTTGTCCTCGAGGCGTCGTACCTCTTGGCAGTAGGCTTCCATTTTGGGGTCGCGGCAGCTCGAGCTCTTCATGACTTGGTCGATCACTAGCTGGGAATCGCCTCGAACATCAAGGTGTCGGACCCCGAGCTCGATGGCGATCCTTAGCCCCGCGACGAGTGCCTCGTATTCGGCGACGTTGTTGGATGCGGGGAAATGGAGCCGGATGACGTAGCGCATGTGAACCCCGAGGGGTGAGATGAAGAGCAAGCCCGCGCCTGCTCCTGTTTTCATCAAAGACCCATCGAAGTACATGGTCCAGAGCTCGGCCTGGAGCTGCGCGGGAGGGAGCTGGGTGTCGGTCCATTCGGCCAAGAAATCTGCCAACACTTGTGACTTTATGGCTTTGCGCGGCGCATAGGATAGGGTCTCGCCCATGAGCTCGACCGCCCACTTGGCGATCCTACCCGTAGCTTCCCGGTTCTGGGCTATCTCTCCCAGGGGGAAAGAAGAAACCACAGTAACCGGGTGGCCCTCAAAGTAGTGTCGGAGCTTACGCCGTGTCAAGATGACAGCATAAAGCAGTTTCTGGATTTGGGGGTAACGGACCTTGGTTTCTGAGAGCACTTCACTAATGAAATAGACCGGCCTTTGGACGGGTGAGGCATGAGCTTCTTCGGCCCGTTCGACGACCAGGACTGCGCTGACTACTTGTGATGTCGCAGCGACATAAAGTAGGAGCGGCTCTCCTGGGGTCGGAGGGACGAGAATTGGCGAGTTAGTGAGTGCGACCTTGAGTTTGGTGAGGGCTTCCTCAGCCTCGAGGGTCCAGGAAAAATGCTCCGATTTCTTTAAGAGGCGGTACAGAGGGAGCGCTTTTTCGCCGAGGCGCGAAATGAAACGGCTGAGCGCCGCTAAGCAGCCCGTGACCCTCTGTACGCCTTTCAAATCTCGGATGGGGGCCATCTTGGTTATCGCAGAGATTTTTCTGGATTGGCCTCGATGCCCCGCTTGGACACGATGAACCCCAGAAGCATCCCCCGGGGGACGCCAAAAACGCACTTTTCTGATTGAGCTTGATATTCTTTGCTCGAAGGCATTTGAAGGCGACGTCGAGGTCGTCCACTAGATTGTCGGCTCGTTTGGTCTTGACTACGATGTCATCGACGTATGCCTCGACGGTTGGTCCGATATGTTCTCCGAAAACGTGCTGCATGCATCGCTGGTACGTTGCCCCTGCGTTCCGGAGACCGAAGGGCATCGTGACGTAGCAATACATGCCGAAAGGAGTGATGAATGAAGGCGCGAGCTGATCGGACTCCTTCATTTTTATCTGATGGTAACCGGAGTAAGCGTCTAAGAACGAAAGAGTTTCACATCCCGCAGTTGAATCAACGATTTGATCAATGCGTGGCAAAGGAAAGGGAACTTTCGGACATGCTTTATTCAAACTAGTATAGTCTACACA